>OX578152.1:25725225-26302725 GCA_951213105.1 Amaurobius ferox
ATTTCAAAATACGACACTGATAGACAGATAGATAGATGAATAAATAGATAGATGGTTAGATATATAAATAAATAGATAAACAGATAGATAGTTAAATAAATAGATAGATAGATAGATAGATAAATAGATAGATGTTGCCAACTTGAAAACATAAACTTTTACATATTTTTGAAAAATAACTTGATTACGAAACTTGAAAAGATGCTTTTTCTTCCGCCCGATAATGATTATGATATGTTTAAGTGAAACTTCACATTGCAGACACTCCTTTACAATTTAAGTTCCAAGAAGAATCTGAAATTAAAGATCTTGATTTTAGGAACACATCACATTTTGATATATCAATATTCCATATTCAAGACGCGCTGGATCATTATTTAAGAGCTATTCAATTTTTAATGCGGCATTTCCAAATTGATGTCATATTTAAATGAAAATGGCATAAAGATAGCAATACTATCCAATTTAGATAAATACGCAAATCATATGTCCAATTTTTCGCAACAAAATGAGCACATTAGTGTTGTTCGTATTCTTGCTTCTGCATATTGCTATGATGTATAGTGCTATAATATTAAAATTCCCTTGTTTTTTTATATCGACATGAACACATTTTTTATATCGACATGAACACATCAGTATTTAAGAGCTATTCAATTTTTAATGCCGCATTTCCAAATTGATGTCATATTTAAATTAAAATGGCATAAAGATAGCAATACTATCCAATTTAGATAAATACGCAAATCATATGTCCAATTTTTCGCAACAAAATGAGCACATTAGTGTTGTTCGTATTCTTGCTTCTGCATATTGCTATGATGTATAGTGCTATAATATTAAAATTCCCTTGTTTTTTTATATCGACATGAACACAAACTGTTTTTCTCTACTAAACTAAGTATGGCAATTACAGTAGTATGCTTTCCTTAAGAATTGACTTCCTGTATTTGATGACGTGGCTTTTCATTTGTAGGTTACTTATCTAAATTGTCATAACGGAATTAACTTCATTTACACTTTCCCTAATATACATCGTAATGTATAGGGAAAGTATTGGAAAAGTGTCGAAAATCGCAACTCAAGTTTTCCATGGATCTACACGTTTTAAACACTCTAGAACCCGGAAAAACTCTTTTAGCGTGACGACAGTGTGTGTGTGTCTGTGTCTCTCTGTGTGTGTGTGCAATGTATGTACTTTATACCAATACTTTCCCTATACATTACCATGTATTGCAGGGTAAATAAAAAAAATGGATAATGAAGCTGTGGTGGATGCAGGGAAAGTAATAAAGGACTGTGTATGGCCAAATGTATCCGTTAAATGCTTGTTTTTTGCGCAATTTTTTACGCAAAAATAATAAGACCAACCCTATAACTCTAGGACCATCCGTGCTCGAGATATTTTAGTAGCATTTTTGTCACACCGCCTTTGAGAATACATCCATAGTCCCCAAATGAAAACGAAAATTGAATTAAAACTGCACATGATGAGTAATTTCAAATAATTATCCATGTTATTCTGTGCAATTAAACTCAATTTAATGAATTGCGAAATAAATAAAGAGAAAATTAAGTTGAATCTTCAAGTAAAGTTATGTATTGCCCTATAGTGCATGATAATGTATAGGGAAAATATTATAATCGTGTCAGAAATCGCAACTTCAGTTTCCGACTGATCTACGCATTTCGAGCCCCTAGAACACGAAAAACAATTTTTAGCGTAACGTCTGTGCGTGAGTCAGTGTGTCCATCTCTGTATTTGTGTGTATCTCTGTGTCTGTCTATCTGTACAATGCATATATCCATTCTAGCTCTAAATCTAATTGACAAAATTTTACAAAATTTGGTTTCTAAGTTACTTGTGGTCTGCCTGTATATGTGTTTGTGTGTGTGTGTGTCTGTGTGAGTGTGTGTCTGTGTGATTATGTGTTTGTATGTGTGTGTGTGAGCATGTGTTTATATCATCATAACGGAAAAACGGCTGTATCGAATTTGATGACATTTTGCGATACACTTGGAATAGTCCCACTTAAAATTTAGTACATGTTTTGAGTTTCTAGAGCCAGGGGTTACCGATATATATATATACTAGCAGCATACCCGTTCTTCGTACGGAGTATATAATATAAAGAAACTTGAAATTCATAATCATGCCCAAATTCCTATAGTATACTAAATGACATGTTTAATCAAAATATTCTGTTAAAATATTTAATATAATGCTCCTAAAAAGAAGTTTAAGAATCTCTGTTCTCGCTATATAAAATTATCTTCATGGACATATCTGAAGAATAAAACATCTTGGACCCCTTATGTAAGCAAATATAAAAAAAAATATGGAATTGAATCAATATATGCAAAATAAAAGCGTTAAAATTGTATGGGACCCGTACTAATTATATACGCGAATATTAGAAAATATAACCTGTATTAGTAGATTACATGTATAAATTGAAAATACCAATAAACCCGTAATCTTTAAATCTGAAGACAGTCATTTATTCCAATATATGTCAAAATTAAAGTGCTAAAATTATATGGGAAGATATACACGTACTACTTATAATGTCCGATTATTAGTAGAATATTACCCGTTTTGCAATATGAGTCTCAAATGTTTTTTGGTAAAATACAACAGACGACGTAATAAATTGAATATATAATTAATC
The DNA here is from genome assembly GCA_951213105.1 of Amaurobius ferox. Lineage (NCBI taxonomy): Eukaryota > Metazoa > Arthropoda > Arachnida > Araneae > Amaurobiidae > Amaurobius > Amaurobius ferox. The sequence continues at coordinate 25,727,898 of OX578152.1, forward strand.
CCCTAAATCTTCATACCAGAAGACTGTACTTGATTCCAATATATATGCCAATATATGTCAAAATATATGCCAATATACCTGTACTACTTATATTCTCGTAGGTTAAAAGATATACCCGTGCATTCCTAGAAGATTACTCGTACAACGTACAATATGCGTGTGTCAGCAGTTTTTGCCGCAATAAAACAATGGCGTAATAACTTAAAAATATCAATAATCCCTGAATCAATAATTCCGGAAAATATCAATAATAATAATGTTTAAACCTGAAGAATATAATTGATATTATCCAGTCCAAAATGAAATGGCAATGAAATTTATTTTATATACATATCTTCATTATTCAAATCGGAAAGGATTTAATAAAATTCGTCTGCCGCATAAACACATTGGATTTAAATCCGTTGCTAAGCGACATGATATCATTTGCTTCAAATAAATTGGTAGAAAAAATATCGTCTAAATAGTTATATTTCTATGGAACATTTGGCGACAGTTTCGTCAAATTAGCGACATTTTAAAAAAACGCCAAATTTATCGCCAAGTGGGACTGTAGAACTGACAGTTCCACTTTGCGACAAATTGACGAAATATCATCACAATACTATCCCCTAACAAAAAACAATTAATATCATTTATGTAGCGCAATTTTATCAATTTCAAGATATTTTTATAGATTTGAAAACATTTTTATCAATTTGGTGACATTTTAAAAATTCGCTAAATGTATTACTAAGTAGGATGGTTGGTCTGACTGATAAATGCTAACCAAACAACATTTCAGTACTCTCTTCAAACAACAAAAAAAAAAAAATCATTGATATGTAGAAGACCCAAGCCACACGACCAACCCGAAGGTTTATGGCAGCTGTTTGTGTGTCGTTTATATCAATTTGGCGACATTTCCGTCAATTTGGCAAAGTTTAAGAAAAGGTGTCAAATTAGCGATATCCCTCCAAATTCGTAGCTTTGAATTTGCAGATCTGAATGAAACATTCTTATTCCGTTTCAATATACTAAATGAAAACACTACAATTGTATTAGAAGATATACCCGCTCTACTCTTTTTCTGTTTCAACAATCGGCTATATGAATTTATTGGCTAAACACAATATATGAGTTTAAAAGCTAAATACGATATAAGCTTGAAAACTCTTTGCCAAAATAAATGAAATTGATGTACGCAGTCAGCAATTAATATAATTAAAAGAAAAATCAAACCGTCCATTCATAAGATATACTTTTATATCCATTTATCCATTTATTTATTATTTAAATCGAAAAAAAATAATAAAAACATTAACAAACACATTTAATTTAATTGCGATGCCGAGCAACATGATATATCCTCCTAAAATGTTAAAATTTATTAACCACTAACAGCACACCCGTTATTCGTACGGAGTGTATAATTTAAAGAAACTTAAAGTTCGCAATCATGTGCAAATTCTGTTAAAATATTAAATTTATTGCTCCTAAAGAGAAGTTTAAGAATATATGTTCTCACTATGCAAAATTATCTTCACGATCAGATCTGAAGAATAAAACATCCTGCCCCCTTTTGTAAGCAAATTTACAGAAGAAAAAATAAGAATTGAATGAATATATGCAACCCCGTACTAATTATATTGTCGCAGATCAGAAAATATGCCAATGTGTTAGTAGAAGATTACCCGTATTACAATATGCGTCTCAAAAATATTTGCCAAAATAAAAGAGATGACGTAATAAATTGAAAACATCAATAATATCCGTACTCTTCATACCAGAAGGTCGTAATTGATTCCAATATATGCCAATATATATCAAAACATATGTCAATATACCTGTACTACTTATATTCTCGTAGATTAAAAGATATACACGTGTATTTGTAGAAGATTCGTACAACATACAATATATGAGTTTAAACAATTTTTGTCATAATAAAATAATTGCATAATAACTTGAAAATATCAATAATCCTTGAATCAATAATCCCCGAAAATATAAATAATAATAATTTTTAAACCTGAAGACCGTAATTGATATTATCCAGTCGAAAATGCTATAAGAAAAATCAAATCGTTCTTTTCCAAAATATATTTTTATATCCATTTATTTATTATTCAAATCGAAAAAATAATTATTAAAATTAACAGACAGATTTAATTTAATTGCGTTTCTGAGTAACATGATATAAGATAGAATCTTATAACATGTTAAATATGTCATGTCTTATAACATAAACTGCGAAATTAAATAACGATTTTGATTTCTCTATACTTCTCATTGTTCCATAAAAGCTTGTTTTAAATAAACCATGAACCATGGAGATAGATTTCCCCTTTAAATCATGTTTCCAACAATTCATGTTTTCAGAAAGTGACTAATTAACGCAAAAAATCTCCCATCAAACTCAGAGATTAAATTTTAATTCACTTTCAAACGATTTTCAAGCTTTTCGTTTGGATAAACCACGGAGTTAGGGAGTAGAACTCCTAGGAAAAAGTTCCGTTTTTCATTAATATCTCGACAACCCCAGGTCTTAGAAACTCGAAACTTGGACAAAATTTATGGGGGGATATTTCAAGGCTATTCACCAAATTTCATTAAATTCGGTTCAGCCGTTTTTCCGTGACGATGAGACAAACGAAAATTTCGTTTTTTACTAATATCTCGAGAACCACTGGTCGTAGAAACTCAAAACACGGATATAATTTTAAGTGGGGCTATTTCTGGGCTACCCACAAAATTTCATCAAATTCGGTTCAGCCGTTCTCCCGTGATGATGGGACAAACAGACAGACAGACAGACAGACAGACAGACAGACAGATTTTCATTTTTATTTATATAGATTATTTGAGTTTCTAGAACCAGGGGTTATCGATATATATATTATTTGAGTTTCTAAAACTAGGGGTTACCGATATATATATTACTAGCAGCATACCCGTTCTTCGTACGGAGTATATAATATAAAGAAACTTGAAATTCATAATCATGCCCAAATTCTTATAGTATACTAAATGACATGTTTAATCAAAATATTCTGTTAAAATATTTAATATAGTGCTCCTAAAAAGAAGTTTAAGAATCTCTGTTCTCGCTATATAAAATTATCTTCATGGACATATCTGAAGAATAAAACATCTTGGACCCCTTATGTAAGCAAATAAAAAAAAAATGGAATTGAATCAATATATGCAAAATAAAAGCGTTAAAATTGTATGGGACCCGTACTAATTATATACGCGAATATTAGAAAATATAACCTGTATTAGTAGATTACATGTATAAATTGAAAATACCAATAAACCCGTAATCTTTAAATCTGAAGACAGTCATTTATTCCAATATATGTCAAAATTAAAGTGCTAAAATTATATAGGAAGATATACACGTACTACTTATAATGTCCGATTATTAGTAGAAGATTACCCACATATTGCAATATGAGTCTCAAATGTTTTTTGGTAAAATACAACAGACGACGTAATAAATTGAATATATAATTAATCCCCTTAATCTTCATACCAGAAGACTGTATTTGATTCCAATATATATGCCAATATATGTCATAATATATGCCAATATACCTGTACTACTTATATTCTCGTAGGTTAGAAGATATACCCGTGCATTCCTAGAAGATTACTCGTACAACGTACAATATGCGTGTGTCAGCAATTTTTGCCGCAATAAAACAATGGCGTAATAACTTTAAAATATCAATAATCCCTGAATCAATAATTCCGGAAAATATCAATAATAATAATGTTTAAACCTGAAGAGTATAATTGATATTATCCAGTCCAAAATGAAATGGCAATGAAATTTATTTTATATACATATCTTCATTATTCAAATCGGAAAGGATTTAATAAAAATCGTCTGCCGCATAAACACATTGGATTTAAATCCGTTGCTAAGCGGCATGATATCATTTGCTTCAAATAAATTGGTAGAAAAAATATCGTCTAAATAGTTATATTTCTATGGAACATTTGGCGACAGTTTCGTCAAATTAGCGACATTTTAAAAATCGCCAAATTTATCGCCAAGTGGGACTGTAGAACTGACAGTTCCACTTTGCGACAAATTGACGAAATATCATCACAATACTATCCCCTAACAAAAAACAATTAATATCATTTATGTAGCGCAATTTTATCAATTTCAAGATATTTTTATAGATTTGAAAACATTTTTATCAATTTGGTGACATTTTAAAAATTCGCTAAATGTATTACTAAGAAGGATGGTTGGTCTGACAGAGAAATGCTAACCAAACATCATTTCAGTACCCTCTTCTAACAAAACAAAAAAAAAATTCATTGATATGTAGAAGACCCAAGCCACACGACCAACCCGAAGGTTTATGGCAGCTGTTTGTGTTGAAAACCCAGAGACCGTCCGACTCATCCAGTGGACATGAGCAACTAATTGGACGGCCGGGGCAGCTGTTTGTGTGTCGTTTATATCAATTTGGCGACATCTCCGTCAATTTGGCAAAGTTTAAGAAAAGTTGTCAAATTAGCGATATCCCTCCAAATTCGTAGCTTTGAATTTGCAGATCTGAATGAAACATTCTTATCCCGTTTCAATATACTAAATGAAAACACTACAATTGTATTAGAAGATATACCCGCTCTACTCTTTTTCTGTTTCAACAATCGGCTATATGAATTTATTGGCTAAACACAATATATGAGTTTAGTAGCTAAATACGATATAAGCTTGATAACTCTTTGCCAAAATAAATGAAATTGATGTACGCAGTCAGCAATTAATATAATTAAAAGAAAAATCAAACCGTCCATTCATAAGATATACTTTTATATCCATTTATCCATTTATTTATTATTTAAATCGAAAAAAAATAATAAAAACATTAACAAACAAATTTAATTTAATTGTGATGCCGAGCAACATGATATATCCTCCTAAAATGTTAAAATTTATTAACCACTAACAGCACACCCGTTATTCGTACGGAGTGTATAATTTAAAGTAACTTAAAGTTCGCAATCATGTGCAAATTCTGTTAAAATATTAAATTTATTGCTCCTAAAGAGAAGTTTAAGAATATATGTTCTCACTATGCAAAATTATCTTCACGATCAGATCTGAAGAATAAAACATCCTGCCCCCTTTTGTAAGCAAATTTACAGAAGAAAAAATAGGAATTGAATGAATATATGCAACCCCGTACTAATTATATTGTCGCAGATCAGAAAATATGCCAATGTGTTAGTAGAAGATTACCCGTATTACAATATGCGTCTCAAAAATATTTGCCAAAATAAAAGAGATGACGTAATAAATTGAAAACATCAATAATATCCGTACTCTTTATACCAGAAGGTCGTAATTGATTCCAATATATGCCAATATATATCAAAACATATGTCAATATACCTGTACTACTTATATTCTCGTAGATTAAAAGATATACACGTGTATTTGTAGAAGATTCGTACAACATACAATATATGAGTTTAAACAATTTTTGTCATAATAAAATAATTGCATAATAACTTGAAAATATCAATAATCCTTGAATCAATAATCCCCGAAAATATAAATAATAATAATTTTTAAACCTGAAGACCGTAATTGATATTATCCAGTCAAAAATGCTATAAAAAAAATCAAATCGTTCTTTTCTAAAATATATTTTTATATCCATTTATTTATTATTCAAATCGAAAAAATAATTATTAAAATTAACAGACAGATTTAATTTAATTGCGTTTCTGAGTAACATGATATAAGATAGAATCTTATAACATGTTAAATATGTCATGTCTTATAACATAAACTGCGAAATTAAATAACGATTTTGATTTCTCTATACTTCTCATTGTTCCGTAAAAGCTTGTTTTAAATAAACCATGAACCATGGAGATAGATTTCCCCTTTAAATCATGTTTCAAACAATTCATGTTTTCAGAAAGTGACTAATTAACGCAAAAAATCTCCCATCAAACTCAGAGATTAAATTTTAATTCACTTTCAAACGATTTTCAAGCTTTTCGTTTGGATAAACCACGGAGTTAGGGAGTAGAACTCCTAGGAAAAAGTTCCGTTTTTCATTAATATCTCGACAACCCCAGGTCTTAGAAACTCGAAACTTGGACAAAATTTATGGGGGGATATTTTAAGGCTATTCACCAAATTTCATTAAATTCGGTTCAGCCGTTTTTCCGTGATGATGAGACAAACGAAAATTTCGTTTTTTACTAATATCTCGAGAACCACTGGTCGTAGAAACTCAAAACACGGATATAATTTTAAGTGGGGCTATTTCTGGGCAACCCACAAAATTTCATCAAATTCGGTTCAGCCGTTCTCCCGTGATGATGGGACAAACAGACAGACAGACAGACAGACAGACAGACAGACAGACAGACAGACAGACAGACAGATTTTCATTTTTATTTATATAGACTAGCAGCATACCCGTTCTTCGTACGGAGTATATAATATAAAGAAACTTGAAATTCATAATCATGCCCAAATTCTTATAGTATACTAAATGACATGTTTAATCAAAATATTCTGTTAAAATATTTAATATAATGCTCCTAAAAAGAAGTTTAAGAATCTCTGTTCTCGCTATATAAAATTATCTTCATGGACATATCTGAAGAATAAAACATCTTGGACCCCTTATGTAAGCAAATATAAAAAAAAATATGGAATTGAATCAATATATGCAAAATAAAAGCGTTAAAATTGTATGGGACCCGTACTAATTATATACGCGAATATTAGAAAATATAACCTGTATTAGTAGATTACATGTATAAATTGAAAATACCAATAAACCCGTAATCTTTAAATCTGAAGACAGTCATTTATTCCAATATATGTCAAAATTAAAGTGCTCAAATTATATGGGAAGATATACACGTACTACATATAATGTCCGATTATTAGTAGAAGATTTCCCGTTTTGCAATATGAGTCACAAATGTTTTTTGGTAAAATACAACAGACGACGTAATAAATTGAATATATAATTAATCCCCTTAATCTTCATACCAGAAGACTGTACTTGATTCCAATATATATGCCAATATATGTCAAAATATATGCCAATATACCTGTACTACTTATATTCTCGTAGGTTAGAAGATATACCCGTGCATTCCTAGAAGATTACTCGTACAACGTACAATATGCGTGTGTCAGCAATTTTTGCCGCAATAAAACAATGGCGTAATAACTTAAAAATATCAATAATCCCTGTATCAATAATTCCGGAAAATATCAATAATAATAATGTTTAAATCTGAAGAGTATAATTGATATTATCCAGTCCAAACTGAAATGGCAATGAAATTTATTTTATATACATATCTTCATTATTCAAATCGGAAAGGATTTAATAAAAATCGTCTGCCGCATAAACACATTGGATTTAAATCCGTTGCTAAGCGACATGATATCATTTGCTTCAAATAAATTGGTAGAAAAAATATCGTCCAAATAGTTATATTTCTATGGAACATTTGGCGACAGTTTCGTCAAATTAGCGACATTTTAAAAAATCGCCAAATTTATCGCCAAGTGGGACTGTAGAACTGACAGTTCCACTTTGCGACAAATTGACGAAATATCATCACAATACTATCCCCTAACAAAAAACAATTAATATCATTTATGTAGCGCAATTTTATCAATTTCAAGATATTTTTATAGATTTGAAAACATTTTTATCAATTTGGTGACATTTTAAAAATTCGCTAAATGTATTACTAAGTAGGATGGTTGGTCTGACAGATAAATGCTAACCAAACATCATTTCAGTACTCTCTTCTAACAAAACAAAAAAAAATTCATTGATATGTAGAAGACCCAAGCCACACGACCAACCCGAAGGTTTATGTCAGCTGTTTGTGTGTCGTTTATATCAATTTGGCGACCTTTCCGTCAATTTGGCAAAGTTTAAGAAAAGTTGTCAAATTAGCGATATCCCTCCAAATTCGTAGCTTTGAATTTGCTGATCTGAATGAAACATTCTTATCCCGTTTCAATATACTAAATGAAAACACTACAATTGTATTAGAAGATATACCCGCTCTACTCTTTTTCTGTTTCAACAATCGGCTATATGAATTTATTGGCTAAACACAATATATGAGTTTAGTAGCTAAATACGATATAAGCTTGAAAACTCTTTGCCAAAATAAATGCAATTGATGTACGCAGTCAGCAATTAATATAATTAAAAGAAAAATCAAACCGTCCATTCTTAAGATATACTTTTATATCCATTTATCCATTTATTTATTATTTAAATCGAAAAAAAAAATAAAAACATTAACAAACACATTTAATTTAATTGCGATGCCGAGCAACATGATATATCCTCCTAAAATGTTAAAATTTATTAACCACTAACAGCACACCCGTTATTCGTACGGAGTGTATAATTTAAAGAAACTTAAAGTTCGCAATCATGTGCAAATTCTGTTAAAATATTAAATTTATTGCTCCTAAAGAGAAGTTTAAGAATATATGTTCTCACTATGCAAAATTATCTTCACGATCAGATCTGAAGAATAAAACATCCTGCCCCCTTTTGTAAGCAAATTTACAGAAGAAAAAATAGGAATTGAATGAATATATGCAACCCCGTACTAATTATATTGTCGCAGATCAGAAAATATGCCAATGTGTTAGTAGAAGATTACCCGTATTACGATATGCGTCTCAAAAATATTTGCCAAAATAAAAGAGATGACGTAATAAATTGAAAACATCAATAATATCCGTACTCTTTATACCAGAAGGTCGTAATTGATTCCAATATATGCCAATATATATCAAAACATATGTCAATATACCTGTACTACTTATATTCTCGTAGATTAAAAGATATACACGTGTATTTGTAGAAGATTCGTACAACATACAATATATGAGTTTAAATAATTTTTGTCATAATAAAATAATTGCATAATAACTTGAAAATATCAATAATCCTTGAATCAATAATCCCCGAAAATATAAATAATAATAATTTTTAAACCTGAAGACCGTAATTGATATTATCCAGTCAAAAATGCTATAAGAAAAATCAAATCGTTCTTTTCTAAAATATATTTTTATATCCATTTATTTATTATTCAAATCGAAAAAATAATTATTAAAATTAACAGACAGATTTAATTTAATTGCGTTTCTGAGTAACATGATATAAGATAGAATCTTATAACATGCTAAATATGTCATGTCTTATAACATAAACTGCGAAATTAAATAACGATTTTGATTTCTCTATACTTCTCATTGTTCCGTAAAAGCTTGTTTTAAATAAACCATGAACCATGGAGATAGATTTCCCCTTTAAATCATGTTTCAAACAATTCATGTTTTCAGAAAGTGACTAATTAACGCAAAAAATCTCCCATCAAACTCAGAGATTAAATTTTAATTCACTTTCAAACGATTTTCAAGCTTTTCGTTTGGATAAGCCACGGAGTTAGGGAGTAGAACTCCTAGGAAAAAGTTCCGTTTTTCATTAATATCTCGACAACCCCAGGTCTTAGAAACTCGAAACTTGGACAAAATTTATGGGGGGATATTTCAAGGCTATTCACCAAATTTCATTAAATTCGGTTCAGCCGTTTTTCCGTGATGATGAGACAAACGAAAATTTCGTTTTTTACTAATATCTCGAGAACCACTGGTCGTAGAAACTCAAAACACGGATATAATTTTAAGTGGGGCTATTTCTGGGCTACCCACAAAATTTCATCAAATTCGGTTCAGCCGTTCTCCCGTGATGGTGTGACAAACAGACAGACAGACAGACAGACAGACAGACAGACAGACAGACAGACAGACAGACAGATTTTCATTTTTATTTATATAGATTTGAGTTTCTAGAACCAGGGGTTACCGATATATATATTAATTGAGTTTCTAGAGCCAGGGGTTACCGACATATATATTATTTGAGTTTCTAGAACCAGGGGGTTATTGATATATATATTATTTGGGTTTCTAGATCCAGGGGTTACCGATATATATATTATTTGAATTTCTAGAACCAGAGTTTATCGGGGTTATGCTAATTAATAAAACATCTACAATTAAACCTCCCATAGAAATAGTATATTATGCAGAGGATATTTTTTGATTTAAAGAAAAACATAGCAGGTTGCTAAGCAACGGAATTAAACCCAATGAGTTTATACAGCAGACTATTTTTTATTAAATCTTTTTCGATTTAAATAATAAAATGTATATACATAAATTTTATCGGAATTGCCCTTTGTACTGGATTATACGGTTTAAAGATTTCGTCGATTATTGATATTTTCAATTTCTTACGTCATTTGTTTTATTTTAGTGAAAGATGTTTCAAATCCATATACTGTAGTACGGGTATGTCTTCTAATACACGGGTATAATCTTTTAATCTACGAAAATATAAGTAGTACGGGTATATCTTCTAATACAATTTTAGCCCTTTTATTTTGGCCAATATTAATTCAATTTCATATTTACTGTAATTTTTTTATAAACTAGAATTATTCATACTGCTAGTTTATAATATAAACACCTTGATTTATCTGTCTGTTTATCTATCTATCTCTGTTTAATGCTTGGAGACATTTTGGTGTTGAAATTGGCGGACATGGCGATATTTTGTAAATGTTACAAAATTGACAAGAAAGATCAATCATGCTTAAAGCATTGATTATGAAACACTTTCCAACTTCAATGCAATTTTATTTAAACATCTCTAAAATGCAATACATTCCTAAGTAATATTTTAAAACTTATCGCAATACTACAATAATTTATTATATTTGAAAACTGAAACCTTCATCGAAAAAAAATGAACTTCATTCAAATGACGGCATTGAAATATAAATTGCCTGGTTTAAACATCTCTAAAATGCGATACATTCGTCGGTAATATTTTTTAAATCATCATAATACTACAATAACTTATTATATTTGAAAACCTTGTTGAAAACAACTGACATTCATTCAAATGACGTCATAGAAAAAATAACACGCCTGGCTCTCTCTATAAAAGCAGCATTTCATTCATAACATTTCCCCATTCATTTCATTCATCACAGTACTAAAATAATTTATTTGATTCAAAATCTTAAGACCATGGAGCTACAAGTAATTAAACTCTATGCTTAAAACTTCATCGAAAAAAATCGTCCTTCTCTCTGTAAAATCAATGAATATTTCATTCATATCAGCTATGCAGACTATACTTCATATCAGCCATGGTTTCCATATTTTATTTTGAAGTGGGTCACGTGATCTTTTCATATCATGGTCACGTGATCGCTTCATATAAGAGGTGTAATTACTATTTTAATTTTATTTTAGAAAAAACTTAATATATTTTGCTGAATTTTTTTTAATATATTTCATGGAATAATTTGAAAATTACCTAAAATTTCCGAAACAATTTGTGAATTTTAAATTCGCTTAAAAAATGTTTGAAAAATTAGGTTCCATAGGGTTCAATGAATTTCATTTTTTCAATCCGGGTTCAATCCAAAACTAATTAGGTGATATTATTCATTTATATTCCCAGAGGTCCTACTGATCATCTGAACAACATACTAAAATTTCAATTTGATTAAGTCATTTTTACGGCCGTTATCGTGCTAACGGACGGACAGACAGTCTTAACAACCACAAAGGGAAAGTTTTTCTTTAGCAGTTGTTAAGAAAGTATTGTTTTTTGGCGCGAAAAAGAGGGCTACAAAACGCCCACATAGAAATTGTACCCATATTTCACATGCCTGCTTTCTTTAAGGAAATGTTGTAAGTTTTAATACTGTGCAACTTTGCAATTGCTGTTTACCCTGCTTTGTTGCCAAGTTTGTGATTCTAACTTTCTGTTCTCCACTAGGAGCGCTGCAGTCGCTTTTATTCGATCGACCATGGTCACTTTACGATACATAGACCTATTGTGTACACTCATGACCTTTCCTTACAAAGGCTGAAGGACTTTCCCAGCAACGCTGGATAAAGTTTCTTCCGTGACAATTGTTATTAGGATAATAATTTGCAGAGTCCACTTCGATGATAAGAGTTTGCAACTTCGATGATAAGAGTTTGCAACTTCGATGATAAGAGTTTGCAATTTCGTCCCAGTAGCCCGGTTGGGGCAGCAAATTTCTTTACAAATTAACTACATTTTTGTAAAGACAAAACAGTTCTATTAGTACAAGTATGATTCATATTGTTACAGCGTATCCTCCGGAATTCTGTGTGTGCGCGCAGGATGCAGAAATGAATCCAAATTTCTGGATAACTAACACGTTTATTCACAAGCACAGCGTAAGCATTAACAATATACAGTTAAAGAGTACTTTAATGCTCCGCTCATTTCACAAAATAGCTTGTATTATTCTAAAAATATTAACGAAAGTAATTTTACAAAACAACCGTTATTATTATCAAAACATTGACAAAAATCGCAGTCCAACCTAAATTGTATCACGTTAACTAACTAACCGACTCGGTGAAGACTCCTATTTATAGACTCTCCATGGAAACTTCTGGAAATCTCTAATATCACGTAGGATAATCGTTATTTCACGGTCCTTCTAGAAGATTCGGCAAGTCACCAAATTGGCGATAAATCGCAAAATCTGGAAGCCCTTCTTCGAAGTTCCGAAAGTGGCAATCCTATAAAACGTCATGATTGCCTTTACGGTTGTTTTCTTCCTCTGGTCTTTGAAAGAGACAAATGTAATAAGGGGAAAACTGGACTCCGGATAAAAGGGAATGTTACGCGTTGGCAACAATATCGATGCTAGTGAATCTGACCATATGGGAATATTCAAGGAATTGGTGAGAAGGAATTCATTCTGGATTTTTTTTTTACAGGGGAGCAAGAGCAGCTGCCGATTCTCAGGTTGAGGTCCGCTTCTGGTAAAGAGACGGTTCACTACCCACTTTTCTATGATGGTTGTCCAGAGGAATTCAAGCGTATGGCTGAGAGGGAGCTACATGAGACGGAGGAAAAGAAAAAGGCAGGAATAGAGGAACTCGGGAGAGTCATCGAAAGTAAGTGTCAGTTTTACAGTAAAGATCTCCGTTCTTACTTTCCTTTTAATGCATAGCACAGTCGAGGCTACTATTGTACCGCATTTGTAAAAATGCAGTCCCCCCCCCCAACTGAATCATACCAAAATCTCATCAGCACCAAGGTGACCCACGTGTGATTTATATACCAAATTTTATGAAATTTAATTAATTCGTTTTTGAGTTACAGTAGATACATACATTGAAAGCACACAGACAGACAGACACACACACACATACATACGCACACACACATATACACACAAAGAGACACACACACATGCATATACACACATACATACACACACATACATTCACACACACATACACAGACACACATATACACACAGAGAGACACACACACAGACACACATACATGTAGACACACACACATACACACATGCACACACACACATACATATAGACACACACACATACACGCACATATACACACACAGAGAGACACACACACGCACACACACACACACAGACACACAGACAGACACACACACATACATATACACACACACATATACACACAGAGAGACACACACACACATACATATACACACATACATACACACACATACATTCACACGCACTGACAAAGACACACATATACACACACATATACACACAGAGAGACACATAGACACACAAATATACACACATACATGTAGACACACACACATATGCACACATACATATAGACACACACACATATACACACAGAGAGACACATACACGCACACACACACACACAGACACACATAGAGACACAGACACACACATATGCACACACATACATATAGACACACGCATACATTCACACACACATGCACAGACACACATACACACACATATACACACACGCACACACACAGACACACACATATACACACACATACACACATATACAGACACACACATATGCACACATACATATAGACACACACACAGACGTCACACTAAAAATAGTTTTTCTTGTTTTAGAGGTCCCGAAACGTATAGATCCGTATGAAACTCGAGTTGCGATTTTAGACATAATTCAAATACTTTCCTCATATATTAACATGTATTGCAGGGAAAGTAAAATAGATACGAATTTGTGCATGTGCGGAGAAGAAGGAACTAAACTTCAGTATGTATTTGATTGTCCATTAATGAAAAAATGGTATTTCGCCAGACTGTAGACAGTATTCCTTGTAAAGTGGGCTAATAAACATCACCACAAATTATTGGGCACGATTCAAAAGATTTTTACATATTTAGAGGAAAATGAACACTTTGTGTGACTGAATATGCATCCTGTATTGCTTAGACAATGGATCATTAGGATCACAGGTATTCATTGTATCACGCATTATGTGGTTTAATTTTAATGTCTGTGATATAATTTTATTTTTGTATATATCTTATGTGTTTTATGTGTATGTCTTATGTGTTATATCTTATATATATTTTGTATGCATCTTATGTGCATATATATCTTATGTGTTGCCACTATAGGGAGTATTACTCACTTCAGAATTCTTTTTATATTGAATAATGTTAAGTATTGTGTGTATTATGCATATAGGTTGTTCTGAAAACAAGTTAAGTTTGAATTAAGTCATGTTTAACGCAAATATGTATAGAACGATATTTACCCTTAGAAATCTACTTAGAAGAGGACACCTCCGTAGTATGAAATTCGTGGAGGGGAAGAAATCTTTTTCTGCTTGTCCTTGTTCCCTTCCTACTTCTCCTGCTCACCTCCTAGATTGTATGGGCGTCTCCTTGGGACAGCTGTCGGTTGAGCAGGAATTTGTCTGTGATTCTCTTTTGCGACAGGGTCTTTTGAACTTGGTGTAGTCTTTCCTACACCAAGGGGATTGAAAACAACAACAATACCTTTAGAAATCAGCTTGTATAGACATATGTTATTTAAAAATGCTTAACATATATTATTTTTGTTAGATCCAAACATATGAGTAAAGAAGAAATGGCATTTCGCCAGACCAACGATAGTACTCTTTTTAGAAAGCGCTAATAAACATCTTCGAACTTCAAAAATTGCCGTTGAAAACCTCCAAAATTTGCGTGACTAGACAAAACTTGCGCCGAAGTCCTCAACGTAAACTGCAATGACAGTTTAGATGCAATAGAAAAGTTCTATGGTAATGTGTCTATGCTTTGCATGTTTTCGTTTCTACCGTGAATAGATGCAAGAGCTATAATTGACAACTTACTTACGGTATCTATAGTATCCTACATATTTAAAAAGTAAGATTTTATTTATTATCGTCGAATATCAAATTCCGTGGCGAGGTACAGTCAGGTTGTAAACCCAATGGATCGACCCCTCACTCACGGTGATTGATTCGTTGATTGATAATACATCTGAAGAATCTGAGGAACCCGAAATTTATTTAAAAAGAAGGAGGATAACTTCTAAAATTTTTGTAGAAAACCTCCAAAATTGGCGTGACTAGACAAAATTTCCGCCGAAGTCCTCAACGTAAACTGCAATGACAGATGCAATAGAAAAGTTCTATGAAAATGTGTCTATGCTTTGTATGTTTTCGTTTCTACCGTGGATAAATGAAAGAGCTATAATTGACAACTTACTTACTGTAACTGTAGTATCCTACATATTTAAAAAAAGGTTTTATTTAGTATCATTGAATATCAAATTTCGTGGCGAGGTACAGTCAGGCTGTAAACCCAATGGATCGATCCCTGACTCACGGTGATTGATTCGTTGATTGATAATACATCTGATGAATCTGAGGAACCCGAAATTTATTTAAAGAGGGAGGATAACTTCAAAAATTGCTGTAACAAACCTCCAAAATTGATGTGACTGGACAAAATTTGCGCCGAAGTCCTCAATGTAAACTGCAATGACAGTTTAGATGCAATAGAAAAGTTCTATGGAAATGTGTTGTAAATTCAAATGTTCAGAAGAAAGTTACAAGTTTTTCTAACGTAAATAAAAGAGCAATACATTTCAATCTCACTATAATGAGTATTTGCTTCAGAATATGAAGTCAGATATGTCCTTATTATTATTTATCTCACTAGGGGGCTCTGCCTTCTGCTCGTTACGCTTCGCCAACCCCCGTAACTCGCTTAGCGAGTCGGGAGAGACTACTACTCGCAGAGCTCACTTACAGAGCTATCGGCCAACCAAAAGTTTAAATCGGTAAACGGATTTTTTAATCGTGTTACCCTATTAATTCTCTATACATGTACCAAATTTCATATACACTCTAACTCAAAAAAATCGACACACCCCGAAAAAGTATCCGATAGTAATGAAACTATACATGCAAATACCTGTCGATCGAATATGCAAATGATCAAAAATTCGCAGCCAATGAATGAATTGTCGGAACTACAGCACATTGAAACTGAGCACCATGGTGGTGTATATAAGGAGCGAACCTCGCTTTCAGGAACAAGACGTACAGTGGATTTCGATTGCGTTTACCGTACCTTGATTGTAGCAATGCCTCGCTGGCGAATTCGCGGCCGCTACGAGCATATGAAGGAGTTTGAAAGAGGACGTGCGGTCGGACTGCATGAAGCTGGATGGGCACACCGACGAATCGCTCGGCATTTGGGAAGGAGCGATGCAGCATGTAGACGATGTTGGCAGGAATGGGTCCCTCAAATGGCAGATTTCAGCGGGAAGCGGACGGCCTAGAATGATGACAGAACGGGAAGATAGAGCGATTGTCAAAGCAGCTGTGACAGCACGAGATTCGTCGTTATCAACCATCCAACGTGTGGCAAACAAGGAAGTGATCACCCGGACAATTACTAGAAGACTACGGGAGGAACCTACCACTGACCAGTATGCACCGTCAGCAGCGATTTCAATGATGCCGGACCCTATCAACGTGGAATTGTTCGAATTGGGAACGAATTGTCTTCAGTGATGAGTCCCGTTTCGAACTGAGTCCCGACAGCCAGCGCAGACGTGTTTGGAGACAGCCCGGACATCGTCTGGATCCTGCCCTTATTGTCACACACCACACAGCCCGAAAATAGAGAGTTATGGTCTGGGGTGCCATTTCGTTTGACAGCCGGACTCCTTTGAAAGTCCTTCGTGGCACCATCACAGCACAGCGGTACGTTGCTGACATTCTATGACCTGCTGTATTGCCATCCCTTTCGCGACACACCGGGCTAACTTTTCAGCAAAATAATGCCGGGTCACACACGGCACGCCTCTCTATTGATTGTCTGCGTGCTTACGACGCACTTCCTTGTCCTCGCTCCCGTCCACTCAAACTGATGCTGCAAGCCCCAGGGTCAGCTGAGTGGTCTGGGTTTTCGACGCTTCCTTGCCCAGCCAGATCCCCAGATCTCTCGCCTATTGACCACATTTGGGCTAAGATGGGGCATCGCCTGCGACCATCCCAGATTGTAGACGAATTCGCTCGTCAGTTGGAGGCCATTTGGAACGACATCCCTCAGAACACCATCCGGCAACTTTATGCATCCATGCCACGTCGGGTAACAGCTTGTATCAAGGCTAGAGGTAGACAAACGTCATATTGACGTGCTCAATTTGTGTAAATCTTTCAGTACAAAAAATCATCCAATTGTTCTCAAATTTTAATCATTTCTTCTTCTGTACATCCACACTACACGCACCAAATTTTGTCTCATTTAGATAATTATTTCTTGATGCGTCCATTTTTTTGTCTTAGAGTGAATTTGTATGCTATAGTTTTTGCGGTAGGAGACAGAGAAAATTTATTGACGTGCCGATACCAAAGAACATTTTTCACTACTGAAGTGCATAAAAAGTAAAATATCTCGTAAACTATATCGAAATTATAAAAAAGAGGTTCCATCTAGCAAAAAATTCAACTATGTAGGTACCTGCTTACAAAAATTCGTGGTCCTGCCATTGTTAGTCTATCCAGGACGCGAACTAGAAGCTCAAATATTTTGTCTTTGACTTTCACATTCAATATTTCTTAAACTACAATATATATCGAAAAGCAGTTTATTTCAGCGTCAAAACTTTCTCTACAAGTGTACCAAATTTTGTTGTATGTTGTAGTTTTTGCGGTACGTAGTGGGGAAACTCGAGAAACGAGAAATTTGTCAAACAGCGGCGTCGTCAGCTACTTTTTGTTCCTTTCCTCATATACATAATGTATAAGGAAAGTATTGTGAAGGGGTCGAAAATTCGAATTCGAGTCTTCGACGGGAGATCACGTTTCAAGCATCCCTGATCAAAAATCAAACATTTTTGAGGTGATGTCTGCGTGTGTGTGTGTGTCAGTGAGCCTGTGGAGACGATATCTCTTGAATGAATGCAGCGATTTGAATGAAATTTGGTACAAAAATCACAATCCGTGAATACTGGAAGCCTATTGTTTTTAAATGCAATCGAATGTTCAGAATCCCCCAAACTTTCGAGTGAAATTTTGAATCTTTTATTTGTGGAATTAATTTTCATTTTTACTTTCCTTACATACATAATGTATAAAGAAAGTATGGTGACGGGGTCGAAAATTCGAATTCGAGTTTTCGACAGGAGAGTACGTTTCAAGCATCCCTGATCACGAATCAAACATTTTTGAGGTGATGTCTGTATGTGTATGAAAGTATGTGTGTGTGTGTGTCAGTGAGTCTGTGGAGACAATATCTCACGAACGAATGGAGCGATTCGAATAAAATTTGGTACAAAAATCACAATCCATGAAAACTGGAAGCCTATTGTTTTTAAACATAATCGAATGTTCAGAACCCCCCAAACTTTCGAGTGAAATTTTGAAAAAATCGTCAAAAAATCAAAATCTTTAATACAGTTACGCAAATAGACATTTCTTGTGTAATTTTTGCTTAGAAAACGACTGACATAAACTTTAGAACGCTAGCATGAACCGTTCTCGAGATATTCTACATTTTCCATATAAATTTATCAAAAAATCCCATAAATATAAAAAAAATATTAACCGTTGAGAAACATGTTCACTTTTCATATGTAATATCATGCGATAAATTAGGTGACATCATTCTCGTGGATCTAGCTCGTTCCATTCATGAGAAAAGAAACTTTGAGTAATACTTCTGTATTTAAACGCCAATAGTCATTTATCTGTTATAAAAATAACTTATTTCTCCGTCCATAATGCTTGGCTAGATTTTGGCGACGAATTTGACGAAATGTCGCTAACTTGGCGACTTTTTTAAATGTTACCAAATTAATGATAATCTTTCCAAATGGATAAAAATGATGCTAAATCAATGAAAATGACGACTTATTGACGAAAATTCAGTATCTTAGAAAGAACATATGTATCTACTATAAGAATAACCTATTTTTTTACTGTAAAAGTAGTAAACTCATTGCATTATATAAGGAAAGTCATGTGCTGCCCACATCAGATTTTTTTAATATAAAGATATATGAAATCTATGCATCAGTTATTGCGAATGTCGGTTATTTCGAACATTTTTTCCTCTTACGACTTAGTTTTCACTTAATCCTGTATATGCAAAGGGAAAGAATTGTGATGGAGTTTGAAATACTGTCTCTCGGATTTTGAACATTTTGAATATCCTTGAATAGAAATCAGTCGCTCTTCAATTATGTCCATATGTCATACAGGGTCATCGACCTCTTGCGACTTTATTAAAATTTCAAAAAGTGGAGTAGCGAAAATGCGAAAGACTAAAATATCTCGAGAACGGCTAGTCCTGGAGTAATGGGGTTACTCTTATTACTTTTATTGTCAAAATTTACGTATAAAACAAGCATTTAATCAATATAATCTTTAGTTTTAGATTTTGACGATTTTTGCAGATCATTTCGCAAAAACAAGCAGGTTATTTTTTTTTTCGAATCGTCCGAAAATCTAATCAGCTCCAGGATAACCCACAAAAGTGACATATCTACCAAATTTTATGAAATTTAGTTCATTAGTTTTTCAGCTAGAATGAATACAAGTAATTTTTGCTTGCCATTCCGCAAAAAAAGACAGATTCTCTTATCCCGAATCGTACAAAAATCTAACCAGCACTAGCGTCACCACAAGGGATGGACTTACCAAATTTCATTAAATTTGGTCAATTAGTTTTTCTGTTAGAGTGGATACATATATTAAACAGGCAGACTGACAGACACACACACACAGTTTATTCGTGTTCTGGAGGTCCCAAAACGTGTAGATCCGTCGGAAACTCGAGTTGCGATTTTCGACATAATTCCAATACTTTTCCTATACAGCCATGTATTGCAGGGAAAGTAATGGTAAAAGCAGATGAGAAATGTTTGCCCCGGGCATTCCGGTATGTCAATAGCTTTTCAGAATATATATGATAATTACAACTAACAGTTTAACCGTAATTTCTTTGTCCACAGAAGAAAATATGCCGAAACTCGATGATAATACCCTGGTGGCTCTACTCAGAGTTTCCAAATATAACCTCAAGAAATCCAAAGCCAAGCTGAAGACCTTCGTAGCCAGACGTCAGGAAATTCTGGACTTGTTGGTCGAATTGGATATGAAGAAAGTGGAGAAAATACTGGACGATATGCCCATTGGATATCTTCCATATAGAGACCACAATGGTGCTGGCATTGCTTATACACAGCCTTGTAAGTAAGATTTTCGTAAGCATTCAAATTTTATGATTTATGTGCCATTTTTAACATTTCCCAACATAAAGTGTTTATGTGTTGTAAAAGTATTTTTGACTTTAGCCATTCTGTCTGTCTGTCCGTTCGCAGGATAACTGCCGTGAAAATGACTTTATGAAAAAGAAATTTTAGTATGTTGTTGAAACGATCTGTGGGAAGGAATGAAAGTTAATAATAATATCACCCAATTAGTTTATCACCCAATTTGAATTTTATGCTTTGTGTGCCATTTTTTAACACTTGAAACCATTTTTGCATTTGAAACATCTCTGATTTTTATATTGCGCTATATTAAAATTGACGCGCCTTCTAACGTTTATTGCAGAGGGACAAGATTTCCTAATCCACTTGTTGAGCAGGTGAGCAATATATATATATATATATATATATATATATATATATATATATATATATATATATATATATATATATTGCAAATTGCCGCATATAATTGCCGCATAAATATAAATATATATACGCAAATTGCCGCACTATCAGAGTCTTGAAATATAAGATTTAAAATGAAAAAAGAAAATATATAGGTGGAATGATTGTGTTTACAGGATACATTGTGTTTACAGGATTTATGCAACTCTTCCATGATTCTCGTTTTGCTGGTTAGTAAAATTTCCAATTTTTGTAATTTTGATCATTTTTATGTTGTCTGGGATTCGGCCATTTTTTCCCCACGGGCATGATCGATTGTTGTTTCGGGCGTGCAGAGTCTCTGGGAGCGTTTTCATGAAGTCAAAGCTAGCTTCTAACCAGGAAATAGGGGTCGCAATCCCCCTTGACCTTTCTGCAACCCTGTAAACACAATCATTCCACCTATATATTTTCTTTTTTCATTTTAAATCTTATATTTCAAGACTCTGATAGTGCGGCAATTTGCGTCTTTCTCTTTCTTGAATTTCATACTTTTTGGGATTGTATTTCTTTATATATATATATATATATATATATATATATATATATATATATATACATATATATACAATATATATAATGTAACATTACAACCGGCCTTTTGGTAGATCAATATTTAATTATAATGAAATTTCACGATCTCTCTGTTTAGATCAGTATTCTAAGTCAATTTTAGAAAATAAATGTAATTGTACAGTAAAAGATTATGCTAAATTTCTCAATCCGGACCTGGGGCATATAGTTACAGAAGACTTAGGTATTGTTAAAGACATTTTGTTAAGAACCATTATGTCTTTTGGCACTAAATTCGGGTTACCCTCTTGTCATAATTCTATTAACGTTTTAAAATCCATTAAACTTGATCTTGATAAATATATATATAAATTAGCTTCTAAATATGCTGTGCCTTTAGAAGCATTTAATATGTAGAAATTTACTCTATTAGAATCTATAAGTAGTATTAAATGCTATTACAATGTTATTAGTAGTATTAAATTGTCTAAATCCTTAGATATTTTTGATAATATTAAATCCTCCATTATTGATTTACAAAAATCTTTTGTTATCACCTATGTTGATAAAGCCTCTAATAATTATGCTATTATCTGTAAAAATATATATATACAATTTTTGTTAGATTATTTAAGAAATAATAGTCTTTTTATACTTGATTTACATTCCATTAATAGTATTAAATTAAAAATTATCAATATGTATAGTGACTTAAATATTAAATATAAATTTCTTAAATTTCCATATATTGTGCTTATTCCAAAATTTCATAAAAATCCCAATAAATTTCGAACAGTAACTAGTGGCCATAATACTTACTCTACTACTGCGAGTAAATTACTTCTAAATTCTTTAATTCAAATAAATGATAGTTTACGTCAGTATAGCAATAATTACCTTATTCTTAATAATAGTAAAGAATTTAAGAATAGATTAACATCCCTTAAAAATCTAATAGGATTTCAAACTCTTGATTTTAAAGATCTCTTCAATAATATCAAGATCTCCAACCTGTATAATGTAATTTTGGCTCTATACGATGATTATATTACTAATCTTACATCTCATGCTAGTTTTGTTAATTTTCCTAAACTTCTTCACTTTGTTATTTTCAATAATTATATTTTTCAAGGAAATAAATTATACCTACAAGTCTCAGGAGTTCCACAGGGTGGCTGCAGTAGCAGTATGTTAGCTAATTTATATCTTTATCATTTTGAACAGTCCTTTTATACAATATACAGATATGTTGATGATCTGATTTGTTTAGTACATACTGAAAATTGTGTCATTAATATAGATTTCTATCTTGATAATTTGGAATTAATTCCTAATGAAGCTACTATTAGTAAAAATATTGATTGTTTGGATTTAAAATCTTTTTGTTGAACCTTCTAATAGAATTGTTACTAATTTATATGATAAAAAAGATTCTTTTAATTTTAAAATTAATAAAATCTTACCATTTAATTCCTGCAACTCGTTTCTATTGTTTAGAAATATTATTCTTAATCAACTTTTTAGAATATATAGATTATCTGATAAAAAATTCCATGCTTTACCTATTGATAATCTAAAAATTACCAGCAATTTATATAAATATCCCTCTTATTTTGTAAATGGTATAGTTAAAAAATTTTGAATAGCTGGATTTTCTTGAATTTTATTTATTTAATATTGCTTTAAATTTTAGCCTGACATCTCCCTTTTCTTGTTTTAACATTTTATTTATACATCTACTTAGACATTTGACTTTCTTTTATTGCCCCTCTTGATGGTATATTATCTCTTGTACATGCCTTTTCTTATTACTGTTATTTATTTCTTAGGAATGGCAAAAGTATATCTTATTCCTTTGTGAATGGCAACACTTGTCACTTCTTTCTGTGTTCCCGTGCTTACTAGGTTAGTGTGTTTTTTCAGTCCGTTTTTTGATATCCATTTTTCCTTTTATTTTTCTTATTTATGTATGTCGTCCAAGTAGAAATAGTTTATAGATATAATCTGTCAATTTCTTCAGAAACATACATTTTTGTGTTTGCTTCTTCAAAAAACTTGGGCATGAATACGATTTTTGTGAAAGTGAACAATTCATGATTTAGGCTTAGAGCCTTGTCCACGTGTATAGCGTTTGTGCATGATTTCGCTTGTTATTCTTTTTTCCATTCCATACCTTTGTATTTTGATATTTTTCATTGACTTGTTGATTCGATATTTATTTCATTTATTTGTTTTTTATTTTTATCCATTTGCTTAAGGATTTGTTGATTTATTCTTTTATTTCGTAAGCGTGTTAGATATTTGGATTTTCGAGTCACAGCTTCTCACTTTTCTTTCATTGGATCTTCAAACTTTTTTTTCTTATATATACAATATATATATATATATATATATATATATATATATATATATGCCATCGCTTCAGAAAATAATAGCTTAATTCTATATTTTGGTTAAAAGAGACGTGTATATCTTAGTATTCTACAAAAAAATTCTCAATTAGTAAAGTAATTTAATTTTTCAATTTTTAAGTCAAATATAAATATTAATATTTTCAACCTTGTCGAAAGCTCCGGTAAAAGCTATATTCTACCCCACTTGATTGCAATGTGCATACTCTTCTGAGGAGAAAAGGTGAGCTTTGAGCACGCTTTCTTTCCTCCCGTTTTTAACACTTTACAACAAAGTTCAAAAGTGTTTATGACTTTGTTCATTCTCTCTGTCTGTCTGTCTGTCTGCTTGACTGTCCGTTAGCACGATAACTGCCGTAAAAATGACTTAATCAAAATGAAATTCTAGTATGTTGTTCAGTCAGTCTGTAGGACCTATGGGAATATAAATCAATAATATCACACAATTAGTTTTGGATTGAACCCGGGTTGAAAAAATGAAATACATTGAGCCCTATAGGACCTAATTTTTCAAACATTTTTTAAGCGGATTTAAAATCCACACATAGCTTCGAAAATTTTAGATAATATTAAAATTATTCCATAAAATATATAAGAAAAATTTCAGCGAAATATATTCAGTAGTTTTCAAAATGATATATGGCATCCATCTTGTCTCAAAATCGTGATTTTTAAAGTTCTTTTTAATTCATATTGAGTGTTGTATCCGTCCTAAAATCCCTTTATTATTGCATAAATTCTGTGCATCTGTTCATCTACTGAAACAACGCAATTACAATATATTTGAGTTTAAATGCTCATCCAAATTTGATTATTTCTACAACGAAGCCTATTTTTCACCTATGTAAAATGTAAACAGCAAAATATGTAGAATGAGTTGTATTAGAATTGCTGTATTTCTTTAACACAAAACCATTTAGTTCATGGAGTCTGCGTAGCTGATATGAATCAAATATTCATTGATTTTACAAACAGAAGGACGATTCTTTTCGATGAAATTTTACTCATAGAGTTTAATTACGTGTAGCTCCATGGTCTTAATTTTTAAATAAAATAAATTATTATAGTATTCTGATGAATGACATGAATGGGAAAATGTTATGAATGAAATGCTGTTTTTATAGAGAGATTCAGGCGTGTTATTTTTTCTATGACGTCATTTGAATGAATTTCAGTTGTTTTCGATGAAGTTTTCAAATATAATAAATTATCGTAGTATTATGATAGTTTTAAAAATATTTCCGAGGAATGTATCGCATTTTAGAGATATTTAAACCAGGCAATTTATAATTCAATGACGTGATTTTAATGAAGTTCAATTTTTTCGATGAAGCTTTAAGTTTTCAAATAAAATAAATTAATGTAGTATTGTGATAAGTTTTACAATATTACCGAGGAATGTATTGAGTTTTAGACATGTTTAAATAAAATTGCATTGAAGTTGGAAAGTGTTTCATAATCAATGCTTTAAGCATGATTGATTTTTCTTGTTTTTTATTGTCTGAGCAGGTGGCGGGCTTTTCGTGCTGGAGGAAGCCTTGAAAAACTGAGATGCTTTTATATTTTCGGTTTCCTCACTTTGCGAATTTAAGTTATATCCTACTTTTGTCTTTTCAATTTGGTATTATCTGACCATTATGAGTATTGTATTACAATTTTATGTAAATTGGATGAAAAATCGATGAGATTGTGTGGGGTTTGTGTGGAGAGAATGATTTTAGTTCAAAACAGACGATTTGGAAGTTGAGGTACTTTCTGTGACTTCAAGTATTGTCATTTATTTCTGTCAAGAAAATTATTTTAATTTAAAACGATTTTTTTAGACGATTTGGAAGTTGACGGGTATTTTCTGAATCTGTAGTATTTCAGAGGTGGATGCTTATTTAGGATCCGGACAACGCTGGGTAAGTAATTCCTTCTAGTGCTAAAATAAATACTTATATGCACAGGAATCTAATGTAGAACCTATATAAAAATACCCTCCATCAGAAGCAATATAAATAAATAAATAAATAATATTTACAAATAAATAATATTAAATTAGTAAATAATATTTATTTATTAATATATATAAGCAATACATATTTGAATTCGAGAAAGAATATTGCCGAGAACTTTGAGAATCACTCCAGGTATCACCATGTTATAGTTCTTGGCGATACGACGTTTTGATAAGTATTTTTTATTTCCCATATATAAGGTTTTTTGTGCATTCCTAGTATCGATTTGAGCTCATTAAATAATGCTTTTCAATTTTGTAATATGATTATAATCGCTTTTAAGTTCTATATCGCTTTGTTGCAAAGTTCGCTAGCCTAACATTTTAATATCACCTGCAATTCCTTTTAGTATTTATTTGACCATGATCACTTTACTACTATATATAGACCTAATGTATATACTGATGAACTTTTCTTTACAAAGTGGTGGTATTTATTGTGGGTACATAAGGACTTTCCCTGTATACAAAAAGTGGTGAACTTTCCTTTATAACGTTTTTATGGGTACTTAAGGACTTTCCTTGTATACCAAAAGTGGTGAACTTTCCTTTATAAAGTTTTGTAAGTACTTACGCACTTTCAATGTATGCCCAAAGTGGTGAACTTTCCTTTATAAGTTTTGTGGGTACTTAAGGACTTTCTCTGTATATAGAAATTGGTGAAATTTTTTCATAAAATTTTTGTGGGTACTTAAGGACTTCCTTAGTAAACCGAAAGTGGTGAAAGTTCCTTTATAACGTTTTTGGGGGTACATAGTGACTTTCCTTGTATACTGCAAATGGTGAACATTCCTTCATAAAGTTTTTGTGCGAGTAATTAAAGACTTTTCCTGTATACCGAAAGTGGTGAAATTTCATTTACAAAGTTTTTGTGGTTAATTAAACACTTGCCTTGTATACTGAAAGTGGTGAAATTTCATTTACAAAGTTTTTGTGGTAAGTTAAAGACTTTCCTTGTGTACTGAAAGTGGTGAAATTTCATTTACAAAGTTTTTGTGGTTAATTAAAGACTTTCCCTGTATACTGAAAGTGGTGAAATTTCATTTACAAAGTTTTTGTAGGCAATTAAAGACTTTCCCTGTATACTGAAAGGGGTAAAATTTCTTTTACAAAGTTTTGTGGCACTGAAGGACTTTACCTGTATACTGAAGGTTGTGAAATTTCCCATACAAAGTTTTTGGGTATTTAAGGACTTTGTTTATATGTTACGGTCAATGCTATTAATCGGTTATTATTAATAATAACTGGCTGTTATTAATACTAACCAAATAAACCGGTCAAAGTGAATAATTTATGAGAATTTATCACATGAACCGGTTGTTATTAATAATTACCAACGAAATTTGGTCAATGTAATAATTTTCAACATGTTTAGCTTGAGATTTCCATTTATTGTATTTGTAATGTAATTTGTTTGTTGTAATAAATAACGAATGTATCTTATAATAACAGTAATTATTTATTATAAAACAATTTTTACATTGACCAAATGCCATTGCTAACTAAACTGTTAATGTCTGTAATACCATACACTTCCTATCGTATGATATAAAAATTACGTTACAGTTGGAGTTTCAATAAATTATGCTTAATTAATTACAATGAACAAACTTCAATGTTAATTATTAATATTTACAGGTAAATGTAATTAATATGCAATATTTAACACATTTATCAAAAGACGTGGTTATTATTAATACTAACCGGATTTTTTACTTTAACCGTAATATATATACCGAAAATGGTGAGCATTCGTTTATAAAATTTTTGTGGGTAATTAAAAACTTTCCCTGTATACTGAAACTAGTGAAATCTCCTTTACAAAATTTTCATGGGAGCATAAGGACTTTTCCTGCGTACTGAAAGTGGTTAATTTTTCCTTACAAAGATTTTGTGAGTATATAAGGACTTTCGCTGTGTACTGCAAATGGTGAAATTTCCTTTATAAACTTTTTATATGGGTAATTAAAGACTTTCCCTGTATACTGAAAGTGATAAAATTTCCTTTACAAAGTTTTTGTGGGTAATTAAAAACTTTCCCTGCATACTGAAAGTAGTGAAATTTCCTTTATAAAGTTTCCTTTGGAAATTAAAGCCTTTCCTTGTATACTGAAAGTGGTGAAATTTTCTTATCAAAGTGTTTGCGGATAATTAAATATTGTGTGTGTATAAAGAAAATGATGAAATTTCTTAACAAAGTTTTTGTGTGTACATAATGACTTTCCATGTATACTGAAAGTGGTGAAATTTTTATTACAAAATTTTTGTGGGTAATTAAAGACTTTCCCTGCATACTGGAAGTGGCGAAATATCCGTAACAAAGTTTTTGTGGGTGATTTAAGACTTTCCCTGTATACTGAAAGTAGTGAAATTTCCTTTCTAAAGTTTTCTTCGGTAATTAAAGACTTTTCCTGTATACTGAAAGTGGTGAAATTTCCTTAACAAAGTGTTTGGGTAATTGAAATTTTCTGTACATACTGACTCTGGTGAAATCTTCTTTACAAAGTTTTTGTTTATACATAAGGACTTCTTATGTAAACCGAAAATGGTGAACTTTCATTTTAAAGACTTTGTTGGTACTTAAGGAAGTCCCCTGTATACTGCAAGTCGCGAAATATCCTTAACGAAGTTTTGTGGGTAATTAAAGTTTACCTTTGTATACCGAAAGTGGTGAACTTTACTTTATAAAGATTTTGTGGGTAGTTAAAGACTTTCCCTGTATACTGAAACTCGTGAAATCTCCTTTACAATGTTTTTGTGGGTACATAAGAACTTTCAATGCATGCTGAAAATGGTGAACTTTCCTTTATAAAGTTTTTGTAAGAGTAATTAAAGATTTTTCCTGTATACTGAAAGTGGTGAAAATTCTTTTACAAAGTTTTTGTGGGTAATTAAAGACTTTTTCTGTATAATTAAGTGACGAAAAGTCCTTAACATAGTTTTTGTGGGTAGTTAAAAGCTTTTCCTGTATACTGAAAATGGTGAAATTTTTTTATAATGTTCTTGTGGGTAATTAAAGACTTTCCCTGTATACCGAAAGTGGTGAAATTTCCTTTACAAAGTTTTTGTGGATAATTAATTACTTAACCTGTATACTGAAAGTGACGAAATGTCCTGAACAAAAATTTTGTGGATAATTAAATACTATCCCTATATTTTGAAAGTGGTGAAATTTCCTTTATAAAGCTTTCATGGGTAATTAAAGACTTTCCCTGTATACTGAAAGTAGTGAAACTTCCTTTATAAAGATTTTATGCGTTATTAAGGACGTTCCCTGTATACCAGTCAGTGGAGAAATTTTCTTAACAAAATGTTTGTGGGTAATTAAAGATTTTCTCTGTATATAGAAAATGATGGAATTTCCTTTATAAAGTTTTTGCGAGTACTAAAATTATTTCCCTGTATATTGCAAGTGGTGAACTTTCCTTTACAAAATTTTTGTGAGTTTATTAAGGAAATGCTCTGTATGCTTAAAGTGGATTATATGAATTCTTTGTTATCCTAGATGGCTTGAACTTGGATTTCTATAATACAGATGAGATAGCAACGGTTTTAATATCGCTAACATTCCTTTTGTTATCCCACCCAATGTCATCAGCCGCTGGCTTCAGCTACATCGGGGAGTGCAAGACACCGGCCTTTGCTTTGTACTACCCAATTATCAACTCAGCACGACGATTTTTGTGGCATTTGGTAAATTTCAATTTGTTTTCTTATTTAAAAAATTCTGATTTTTCTTTTTCCTAGATGAATTCATCTGATAACAAATTACTAGAACACAACGTAAAATTCTGCACAAGTAAAAGTGGAATACAGGCGATCGTTTCAGTAGTACTTCGAATTTTTTTCCTCAACGAAAATAGAGTTGAAAGAAAACTCTAAACTATGCTGTTTAGATTTTAACTGCTAAGCAAATGAACTCAATAACTTTCTTATTAAGAAAAAGTAGATAAAGATATCCATTTGTTCTCCATAGTAGATTAGAATATTATAGCTCATCTTGACGATTCGCATAATCGGTACAAAATTCTAAATGAATACCTGTGCATAAAGTACAGAGGGCTTACCTTCTAATTGAACATCTGGCTATCTATTCTAATTAGTGTCAACACCTATAGGTAGTAAGCAGAAGGATCTGCCTGTCCATCTTGAAGTGGTAGTCGTTCATTAGCACAGTTTAAAATAATAATTACCTTAAAGCATGGTATTTGTTAACAAAAAAATTCATTATTAATGCATATATCTTGATTATTCATTTGATCATATTAAATTCAGCATTATTACTTATACATAATTATTAGATCGATCTCTAGAGATTAAATTCAATTAGATTACTCATTAATACTTATTTTATTTATTATTCATATATTTATACACGTAAATTTCATATTCTATTTACATCTTCAGAATCCATTATTAATATTTGTAATAAATATATATATATATATATATATATATATTTGTCATTTCATAAACAATATCTGATTTATATTGTATACTCATATTTAGCATTAATAAAATTTACAGCATTCTACCATTATTTAAATAAAAATATGGCACTCATTAAATCATATTAATAATTAATATAATAACGTTCAATTGATCCATAGATTAAGGAGATAAACAAAATATAGTATGATACTCATTCTTTATCAGGATTATTATCATCAGTGTTGTTTTTGTTGAGACCCAGACCATCCGACCAACCAGAGAGGTGTAAGGAAACTGTTTGGACGGCCGGGAAGAGCCACACAATTTAGACCGGAAACCAGTAGGGGAGGCATCCACAGGGACCCGCCTTCCCCTACCACCAACCTCTCGGAAGGACTTACGGACCCACAGGTTTAACGTGATCGTACTCCGCGTGAACACGGCGACAATTTTGGTAGCGAAGGGAATCGAACCAGAGTCTACCGAGTGCAATTCCAGCGCGCCAATCACTGGACTACCGCGCCCCCGTTCTTGTCGGTGTATGTTACTTTTACCTTTAGCTGAGGAACAAATTCTGGAATGTTCATTTAAAATTCACATTCTTTAGTGAATAGTTATTGTCGAAACACCGAATTACACATCACTCAGCAGGTTTCGTAATCGATGGCGACATCAAGTAAGACTTGCAGCTTCATTCTGCTATGGCTTTAGCATATCCATAAATCATCGCTTAGCATCAATAAACGGCACACTCGAAATTATGTTCATGGTCTTTTATCTTGCCGACATTGCGATGGTAATTCTCAATCAAAATGTCAAGTTGAATCCAAGGCCTCATCTATATGATAATTCTATATCAAATTACCGTTGTCAAATTCATGCCACACGACTCACAAACTAGTACAAAAGCATAAGTTGAGTACTGCATATTCAGCGCATAATCGTACAAAACATAAGTTGATTATTGCATTTTCAGCGAATAAAGTTGTCGATCAAAATAAGTTCATAAGTGCATATAGCAACTTCATTTTGGAAGAAAATCAGTACCAATATCTTGCCCTTCATTTTTAACAAATATTAAGTCAGTCTGTGCTACTTTGAGAGCCAAAATAAAATGGCTACCACACTGCTTGCGTCTTCAAATCATAAAGATTATTCATCTTTGACATAATCACGACTATTCAAATCAGACTGAGCTGCGTCGAGAGCCATTGTAATCTGCTTCCAGCTCTCTTCAATTTCAAAAGCGTCCTCGCAAAATAAAGGGGCGAGCAGGCTCCTGAAAGTTTAGGAGTCTGCCCAAGCAGGACTTCATTATTCGAATTACAATCCAGGAATGTTCTATCACATATTAAATAACCTAGAGCTTCCCTAGCCTAATTACTTCAAAATTCATACGCTCTCGCCTCTAACCAAAACATAGTTCCAATAATGTGATATTTCATCTACGCACTCCAAGCACAAGAGGTCTTCACTCTGGGGTTAAAGTTTTCACACCCCCTTTTCACTAAATGCTTCCCCTGATCAATTCGCCGAATATGTGCAAAGCAGTTCACATTAGCTGACGCCTGGGCCAACGGCCGTACCGTGCTGAAAACACCGGTTCTCGTTAGATCACCGAAGTCAAGCAGCATCGGGCGCGGTTAGTACTTGGTGGGTGACCACCTCGGAACACCGCGTGCTGTTGGCCATCTCGGGTGCGGTATCCCCGTGGTTTGCGCGCTAGATTTGCACGCTACCACAAATTCCGCCGTGTTCATGCGGAGTACGATCACGTTAAACATGTGGGTCCGTAAGTCCTTCCGAGAGGTTGGTGGTAGGGGAAGGAGGGTACGGTCCCTGTGGATGCCTCCCCACTGGGTTCCGGTCTAAATTGGATGGCACTTCCCGGCCGTCCATACAGTTACCTTACACCTTTCTGGTAGGTCGGACGGTCTGGGTCTCAACAACAACAACATTAGCTGACGCCTAAATCGTTTACTTGAAAAGAGGCGATGAGAATAACAGTCTTCGATCACTCACCATAACAGTTCCATACATTATAGTCGCCATTTCCTGTTAAATGAAAATGAATTTAAGTATTCGCCATTAGGTTTCCTCGTCACATATTCAACTTGAGACGTCACAGACCATTTGACAATTCAATGTGGCAACAGCAGTAACGGGAAGATCCTAATTACTACAATTCGTGATTGGGACTGGAAATCACTCTCTTTATCTCTTCATCTGAGGTCCTGAAAAACATGTTGCAGGTGTTCAGTAGCCTTGGGGGCATTTTAGACCAAAGTGGAATATCGCTGATTGCTCGTCGTAGAAGGGAAGTTCCTCAAAGAAAAGTTGTCAACCATCAAAGTTTGGAAAAGCGTTCTTAAATGCGAGGTTAAAATCGAAGCAAATATTTCCTTTAAATGGAAAAATGGAAAAGGTCATATATGTCTGATAATTTTATATTATCACGACACCTTTGCTCATTTTTTTTCAGCTGCATTGCTGATAATTTCGGCTAACTATCAAAATAGCCACAATTACAGGCATTCATAAAAATTCCAGCTTCATTTCTGAAATATTTAGCTAATTATAGTCTGCCGAAGCGTTATTTTTGTATGTATCTCTATATATACTGGCTTCCAAAAGTTAAGCACGGACGGTAAAATCAACAAAAATGGAAAAGTAGAGCTTGGATTAACTCAAAATTGTACATGAAGGTAGCAAATGTGTTTATGCATTAAAGAAAACAAGAATTATGTACAAAGATGAAAAAAATATTTACTTTTCGTAAGTTATAGGATGACGTCACATTTGGATCATTAACAAAATGATGTTTAAAGGCAAACAAACCAAACAAAACTTATAATAATATGGTGCGTGACCATCTCAGATCTTCACACAAACTTTACAACGATTTTCCATTCCTTCAATGAGGTAATCAACCATCGCAGATGCGAGCAATGGCCATTCCTCCAATACGGCAGTTTCCAACTCTCTGAGTCTGGCTGGAGGAGGTAATCGCGCAGAGACAGCACGCCCAAGGACATGCCAATGGTTTTCAAAAGGATTAAGATCGGGGGAATACGCCGGCCACTCTATACGAGAAATGTCTTCACGTTCCAGGTATACGTCAACGATGTTAGTTCAATGAGGACGGACATTATCGCTCATATGGAGAAAATCAAGACCAACTCCAGAAACGTAAAGTCTTGCAATGGAGTCTAGAACTTCATTCCGATACCGCGCAGCCGTCACAGATGTGGACTTTAAAGATGTGGAGCTCTGTGTGATATCCCATTGAAATTCCAGCCCACATCATGACGCTACCACCTCTGAATGCCTGATGTTAGATAATGTTCTTGGCCTGATTGCGTGTGCCTCTTTCTCTCTAGACCCTTACACGCCGCTTATCATCTGATTCCATGACAAATCTGCACTCGCCCGTGAACAGGATGTTGCACCTGAGACAGTCCAATTGACATGTTGACGACACCCCTTTAATCTTGCCCCTCTGGCTTGGACGGTTTGTGGAACACAAAAACTTGGTACTTCGGCGTACAGTCCCTTCACGTGGAACCTTTGGCGCACAGTACTGGCAGATATTGTCTTACCAAGTGCAGTTGCAGCCATGGTTGTAACAGTTGTGGAGGTCGCTCGTCGATTCCTTTGGGTTACTATAGCAATATATCGATAATCAGAGGGAGTGGTAACCTAACCCTTGGACGACCGGGCACAGGTCTCCGGACAACTGCTTGACTTGTTTGGAATTATTTCCATAATCTATAAATTACCGAATGATCAACGCCAAAGAAAATAGCGACATCTTTGATTGACTGTCCTGCTTCATTGCGTCAGACAGCACGCCAGCGCTCACTATCTGTCATTCGTCTTCTTTCAGCCATAAAAATATGAATATCATCAAAAATAATCTTACAAAAGTAATAAACACTTCGTACCAGCATTTAAATGCACCTCCTCAAACCCTTCAGAATGCTGGCGTCTTCAACGACTGCCTAATTAGCATATATCCAGACAGTCAATCGTGATTGACTGTAACATACGATATTTGCATACTACCATCTACATTCGCATTGATTTTCAGTCGCTCAAATTCAAATACGTTTTCGAAAAATGAAAATTTGCATTGTATGCTTAACCTTTGGAAGTCAGTGTATATATGATACTTATACTAAAATTCCATAAATCACCTACTTCTTTTAAAACAGTTACTATAGGTTTAATTCATATACTAATTTAATTCATATAATTAATTCATGTTTAACTCACATACTTTAAAGAGATCAAATTACTACAAGAGAAATTTGTAATAACCTATGTTGATAAAGCTACTAGTAATTGTGCGTTTATTTGCAAAAATTATTATAATTACATCTGCATACATCTGTATCTTTAATACATCTGTATCTTTAATACATCTGTAACAACCTATCATCCATGATATAAAAACATTTGATTTTAAAGACCTCTTTAATAACATTAACATTTATGATTTATATAAAGTCATACTAATTTTATATGAACAATTTGCTCATTCTAAAAGCATCACTATACCGAAATTTAAAACTTTATTAAAATCCATTCAATTCAACCAATTTGTATTTCAGAGTAATAGCATTTACAAATCAGAAATGGGAATTCCTCAGAGAGGAATCTCCTTTTCTATTCTGGCCAACTTATATCTACACTATTACGAAATTAAGCATCAATTCAATTGTCATGCCATGTACAGATTCATTGATGATCTAATTATTATAAAAATTACTAAAGATGCACCGATGTTAAACTTTCAATTTTATCCTCCCAATTTGCAATTTATTGAAAATGTTTATTCATCACACTGGATCAACTACCTTGACAATAGTTTACGAATTCAAAATATAGATAATTTAAAATTTATGACAAAACAGCTTCATTTAATTTCAAAGTCAACACACTTCATTTTTCATCAAATCTATAAAAATCAGTGTTTAAAACTATCATTTAGTGTTTAAAATTATCATTCAAAATATCATTCAAAATCAGTGTTTAAAAATATCATCAGTGTTTAAAGATATCAATAATACGAATCAAACAGTTAAGTACACCATGTTATTAAGAAAATATTCATAAATTAAGAACCACCACCATAAAAATAACTACCAGCCAAATCTTATTTTTTACTTTATAAAAATTCATTTCAAATCTAAATTCAACACCATTCCCACTTACAGCAACATATTAAAAAGTCAGTCTCAACAACTTTTGAATAATCAAAAATAACAGCAAAATTTTCATCAAAGTGATTTATATAAAGCATAAATACATCATCTAAAAATATAACTTTAATTTCGGAATTGAGCTATCAATTATTTAATTATTTAATAAATATTTATGTATTGATTTTGGAACATCGATAATTAAGCTTTTTCTATTAACCATGCTTATTTTTCAACAAGTTACAATCTTAGACTATAAACTTAACTTCAAACTATTTTGAATTGGCTGACAGAAACGTAAATCTTTATCTATACTATTTCATGTTTCAAGAGACAGTGAAAACTATTTTTAAGTTATTTTACTATTTTTCAAATGGAAAATCTTTAGATGTTATTCCATTAATATACCATGGCATATAACTGGCTTATTTATTTTGATATTTTATATTCATAGATTACTGTTAATTCTGGTCCAGTTTCTGCATTCTTCTACGTTGGGCTACGTGCATAATTTCAGTAATAAAATTTACAGTTATGGCATACAGAAACGTAGAATTTCTGTATTACCGAACCAGGTATAGCCCTTGAGAACATACATGGTTTCGGAAATACTTTTCACTTTTACTAAATTTTATATCTTTTTTATGTGTGATACTCTCAAAAAATTTTGGGAGCCAGAAAAAGCCTAACTCCATTTGTTGTTTTATCAGTTTGAATATTTTCATCTATTATACTATCTGTGAGACCAGAAATAGATCTCACATTTGATGAGACACTTTTATGTACAAATTTATGGTGGCCAAAACGGCGAACAGTACTTGTAGTCAGGCTGGCACCGAGTTTTATAACCCCGTGAACCTAAAGGTCAGAAAACCACAAATTTAGGGGTGCCATGACAGAGGGGGGCCGAGCTGGGCCTTACGAGATGTGGAATGGTTCCATTGGTTAAAGGAGTAACCAATAAGAAAAGAAGATTTTTATGTCAAACTCAATGCGGCAAATGGAAGAAAAGGGGGAGTTACTCCCCCCAACGAGGAAACCACAGCCTGTGACCCGAGAACGACAAGAAGATAACTTGTGCAAAAATAGAGACTAACATGACTTGAGAGAGAGATATACCAATAGGATTTAAGGCAGTGATGTTTTAATACGACTTAAGATTACTTGGAGACGATGATTGGATTTGGTGAATTCAGACTTGTAGAGTGTCCCGTAGAGGTTCCAAAATAATGGAGATATATTGATGTGTGAGTGAAATCAGAGTACGAGAAGGAGCCACACACCAAAGAGTTATGGCGAGTACAAATAACTGAAGCAAGCATTTGATATATGATCAAAGCCCAAGGCCGAAATTTAAGGTCGGGTCATAACCTCTCTGGTCAATCCTAAATAGTGGTTATGACCAAATCTGGTCATAACCACTATTTAGGATTTTCCGTTTTGGTCACACATGTCCCCTCTGGTGAAATAATATAATTAAATAGTGTAATTGAATTTAATTAAGATTTATGTTGTTAATAAATGTTTTACTGTTAAAGTTTAAATGGTGCAGTCAATGAGTATTATAATAATTAATAATTCCTTTACAGGACTCACACGAAAGTTAAATAATTGGAGGGTTTTATATAGCGGTACAACTGGCAATGTACGATTTCAATAATTAATTCCACTATGTATGAATTAACGGCCATGCCAATCTTAATGAATTTAATATTTAAAAGTTTAACTTTAAGTAATCTTTTTAAAATGTGTCCCACATTTGGTTTCCGTGACGCTTTTGTGTGAGTCAATTTAAATAAAATGTTTTATAAATAATACTGAGGTGGATAAAAATAATTTAAATAAGTAGATGAATAAATTTAATGGAGGAGCATGTGTTGTCCAGATCTTTGCATTGTTTAAATTAAATATGCACAGTCACTTTGGAAATGAAAAGAATTTTAATATATTTAAAATGATTGAAAATAATGTTGGAAAAATTTATTATTAGTAAGAATATTTAATTTGCATGTTGAAGTGTTTTATGTGCAGTATTTTTGAAGTGTATTTTATGCTGTTAATTTTAAGTTGGATTTTGGAAGGGAAAATTTTGTGTAAATGCTTTTGAGAGGAAATAGATGTTCTAATAAAAGATAAATCTACGGAAAGATCACAAAGAAGGGTTAGTGAAAGTCCGAGAGTAAAAATGGATAATTTTGGTTTAATTAATTTATTGCCTATATTTTATGGGAGGAAACACGAAGATGTCTAATTTTTTATCGCACAGTTTGAAAATATTGCAGAAATGGCCGAATGCTTGAAGGAAAATAAAGTCGTAATTTTAAAAACTATATTAAAGGAGAAAGCTTTTGATTTTTTGTCAAAAAAAGGGAACTCCAGAAAGCAAATAAAATGGGAGAGATAAAAGAAATATTATTGAAACAATTTAAAACATCTCTTACGATGCTTCAAAAGCAGACAAATTTGAATAAAATTAAAATGTCAGGAATGAAAGTTGCGGAGTTAGCATTTGAAATTGCAAATTCGACAAACGAATTTTTAGGGGATTACGCAAATATTGAAATGTGTGAAATTAAGAATAATTTAATGTTCTCCAAATTTATGGAATCTTTAAGACAAAATCAGGCATTTGAAATTAAAAATTGAACATACAAAATTTTGAAAAGGCAGTAGAATACGCAGAACATTTGGAGCAAGTTTTTGAGGATTTGAACAATACAGACGTTAATACGATTAGGCAAAATGAAAATATGGGAAGAAATTTTAATGATAGACAAATGGGAAGGCATTTACAAAATTCAAAATCTGAACCTCAGCAATTAAAATATGAAAAGTATGAAAAATCAGAAAATTAAATTAAATATTGTACAGGGTGCGGAAGGCGCAACCATGCGTGGGAAGAATGTCAGCACAACCCTTGTAACCAAAGTAGAAGAAGTAGTAATAAAATATCCCAACAGAATATATATTGTATAGGATGTGGAAAAATAGGGCACTACTTTGTTACCTGTTGGCACAACCAAAACGCACAAAAAAATTATGCAGAAAATAAATATGGAAATAAAAGAAGTGAATTTAGAAATGCAAACAATAACGGATTTAGTAATGAACAAAATAACGGATTTAGAAATGGGCAAAGTAACAGATTTAGTAAAACGCAAAATAACGGATTCAGAGAAAGAAATACGGAAAGAAATGATAGTCGGTCAAATAGTCAAACGTTTGCGAAAGAAAGATTTCAGAGACAAGAAAGAAACCGTAGTGTCAGTCAAAATCGCGGGAATTCAAACTGACCGAGTCAAAATTTAAAAAATAGACCAAAGTCCCAATCGAGAAAAGAAAAATCGCAAACGCGAATTAAGATATCGAGTTACAAAAATTATGAAGACGCAAATAAAATGCAAGATGATAAGAGGGAAGTTCGCACGCGAAGCCCAGGTCCCAATTTTCAGTTAAATCAAAATAAAACACAGAAAAATAAAAATGACAATCAAAAAATAAATAGTGTGGAAAACATGCAAAAAGATACCCATGTTCCCTGCCCGAAGGATGAGATCATTGCCACTATTTCGACTTTACTTGCGGAACCCGGATGGGTCCGCTTTGATAGGCACTTCGTCGAAAGTCTAAAATGTGAGGCAAATATTAATAAAAAGAAAATTGAGGAAAATACATGTTTAGAAAATAATATAGGTAAAAACATTACAAATGAAGAAAATGCAGGAGTTAAAGAAATTATTAAAAATAAAAATGAGGCGTGCAATGCAAAAATAAATTTAAATGATGAGTACAAAAATGAAATTAACTCAAAATCGACTCAGATCGATAATAAAAAGTATGATGAAATTAAGGAAACTAGTTGTAAAGTTTCGCAAATTGATACACAAATTTTTGAAGGAAGCCATGTTAATAACTATAATTTTTCAAATGATAAAAATAATAAAAATGTTGATACAGAAAATAATTTTAAAATTGTGACTAGTGCAAAAACGCCAATTGTTATACAAGATGAAGTAAAAGGCATAGTTGAACTTAATGAAAATATTAAAAATGGGTATTATGACAGTCAAAAAATCGCACAGGTCGATGAGGTCAATTTTCCTAAAAAGGAAAACGTTAATGATTTTACTGAAAAAGAATATGTTAATGAAGAGTCAAATCTTGACGTCCAGGTCTATGTCACGCTCACACGCAGGATTTCTTTGCAACCAAGTCAGTTGATAGCAGAAAAATGCGACGTAAATCATGAAATTCAGGATAAGGAGGTGATCTTTATCCCCACAAAACACGCAAAATTACTCTTTCCATTTGGTTCAATTCGAACTATAATAAAAAATAACAAAATTGATATTGTAATTAGTAATCAAAAGAAGGTTAAAATTACGTTTAATAAAAATATGAGAGTAGGAGTGATTAAAAATGTCAAAACAATTACTAATGAAGAAATGCAAATCGGAGATACCGTATTTTTGAAAGAGGAAAATAAACTCAATATGCTTCAAGATAGATTTCAGGGATTCTTTCGAGTAATAGAATTTGAAAAAAAAAATATATTGACCATTAAAAATAAATATAGCATGAAAGATGAACCAATTAAAATTCACGCTACCCAATGTTATATCGAACAAAATGTACAAAGTGCGGAAGAATTGATGGAAAAATATGATATAAACAATGAAATAAATTAGATTCACGCAAAAAATGTCATATAGCACAAAAAGTACAAGGTGAAAATAAATATAACGGTAACTGTGAAATAATTGAGATTCAATCAAAAAACTGTTATACGTGTTCCCTCAAGGCAAAAGGCTTAGTGCCAAGCCTCATGCTTACCTCTCTCCTTTGGGAGGGAGTGTGTTAATTAGTTAGTAACTGTTATACGGTACAAAGTGTACATATTGAAAATGTTCAAAATATGAATGAAAATATGCAGCATAGAAGCGAAAATACGGATATCAAAATTATGCAAAATCAAAAAGTTGATAAAAATTTTGAAAATATTGATCATGAAAATATACGAAATGAAAATGTTAAATTGCAAAGAGTACATAATGCAAATGAAAAAAAAAATTGGAAGAGATTCAAAATACAAATAAAATTCATAATAATGAAAATATTCAGAAAGCAGAGGACAATGAAATAATGGATGTTTTGGAAAATGAAAGTCAAAATGTTAATTTTCAAGAAATTCAAAATGAAAACAGAAATCATGATAATGATAAGCAAAATTCACTTGGAAATAAAATAATGGCTGATTTGGTTGATGAAAATAATAATTTTCAAGAAATACAAAATTCAAATATTTGTAAAAATTTTCAAAATTAAAATAATAATATAATAAGGGATAATAATCACAATGATAATGAAGGTAATGATATTCTAAAAGTAGATTCAGAAATAGTTGAAAGTCAAAGCAAATATAAAGAGTATGTTAGGCAAAAATTAGAGTTACTAAATGGAATACATATTTATAACACAAAGGAAATTGAAAGTAATATTCATGAACAAAGTGTGAGAAAGCTAGGTCAAAATTTTTTCATGAAATCAAAGACTTTTAAAGATTCAAAATTTTCTGATGATTGGTTCTTAAAAAAAATTGTAAAATGAGAGTGAGATAAAAAGAATAATAAATCAAAATTATTCAAAGGAAAAATGAACTGGAATTGAAAAATATTTTAAAAATGAAAAAATGGATAATGATATGAAATTTTTAAATAATAAAGAAAGAATTGTTTTAGAAAATAAAATGGTCTAAAATGCTAAAAGAAATGAATAATCATGGAATGGTTCAAAAATGAACATGGTATGAATTTTACAAAAATTGATAATAATTGTACATATAGTTCTTTTTCAAAAATAATATTATATGATAAGATAATTTATAATGTTAAGTCAAAATGTTACATGTGATAAGAAAATTATGCAGACATTAATTTATGCAAATAATTTCTACAAAAATGAATGGTAGAATCAAATATATTACCTAATTGGGTAAATGAAGGGTCTGTAGTCAAATCAATGCAAGGCCAATTTTGGTGCAGTCTCGTCCGATCAAATGCTTCATTGTTCAGGATAAAGTTAGCTCAGAATAGGATGCAGCTTGAATTTTCAGGAGCTTGATGCTTAATTTTATTTTTATTTTATTTTTACATGTGCTCATCAGACTACTTTCAATAAGAGATAAGACACATGTAATGAAAATACACAAGTAATTAAAATTCTTATGAAATTTCAATTCTGCTCACAACTGAAATCGTAATACCATGAAGAAATTTATGTATTCTTATGAAATTTACAGAATATAATTGTAACACGGAGATGTGCAAATGATCAAAAAATCATACCTGAAAAATGAAAGCATGGAACTTTATTGACATTAGATCAATATGGAATAGGCCCACAGTAAGCGGCTATACAAGATTGAATACGACGAGGCATCCCATCAATGAGATGGTCAATGGTGTGCTGAGGGATGGCATTCCACGCAGCATGCAATTGGGCTTGCAAATGAACATGGTTACCTGGAATTGGGAGTTCTTTTAATCGACGAACCATGATGTCCCAGAAATGCTCAATTGGCGACAAATCCGGAGAATATGCTGCACAAGGCAGGATATCAAAACCTTGTAGACTATTCATAGTTACCCGTGCAGTATGTGACCTGGCATTATCCTGCTGAAAAAGCAGTCTAGGCCTGGTTGACAAATATGACTGTACCACAGGTCTCACAATGTCAAAGACGTATCATTGAGCAGTGATACCGCCAGAAACGTGGACCAAAGGTATTCGTCCACCAAATGTTATACCACCCCAAATCATGGTACCACTTAGGGGGGTCTGTGTGGCGTCTCATAGAAAGACCTTCCTGGTGGCCTTGTTCAAAGCGTCGCCATACGCGAGTATAACCATCTGACATGTCAGAACAGAATCATAATTCATCCATGAACAGAATGTTTTGCCATTCTGTCGACCCATTGCGTCTCATTCGACACCACTGGAGGCGACGTAACCGGTGAAGATGTTGAAACGGTAGGTGTCGAAAGGTCGTTTACCTTGGAGTCCTGCGTCATGCAAACGGTTTCAAATTGTTTACGTGCATACGATCTTCACGTGGAGTAGTACACCTGGAAGCTCCACTACCTTATCCTCGTGTCGTTTCGTTGTCTCTCACGAACCGTAACACACACCGTTGAACTGTACTCACATCACGACCCAACAGTTCAGCGATCCTTCAAAGGGTCATTCCCCCCTCGCGTAAAACAAGGATTTGCTGCCGTTCCGCTAACGACAACTGAACGTCTGCGGTACGTCGACTTACACTTGGCATCCTGTGAAGATTTTTGTAACCTGAAACCAATGACCCTACAATTTAGCTGTGATATCGCTC
This sequence comes from Amaurobius ferox, assembly GCA_951213105.1. Lineage (NCBI taxonomy): Eukaryota > Metazoa > Arthropoda > Arachnida > Araneae > Amaurobiidae > Amaurobius > Amaurobius ferox. Next base: position 25,770,989 of record OX578152.1, read on the forward strand.
CACCTTGACTTGACGCTTTTATGCTGCTCGGCAAGGCGGTTCGCCACTATGCGTAACGAAACTGTGATCATTTGCATTTCTCGCCTCGCTGTTTCCATTGTCTGATTTACATAAAGCTACATCTACAACTTTATGGTGTTGCGATTTCAGTTGTGAGCAATGTATATATATATATATATATATATATATATATATATATATATATATATATATATATATATATATATGTGTGTGTGAATTTGCTTCTATGGTGATGTTAATATTACTTGATTTTTTTTTATTATTACATATTTCTAATGTGTATATATATATATATATATATTTATATATATATATATATATATTCATTCATATATATATATATATATATATATATATATATATATATATATATATATGTATTTATATATATATATATATATGTATATATATATATATATATATATATGTATATATATATATATATATATATGTATATATATATATATATGTATTTATATATATATATATGTGTATATATATATATATATATATAAATATATATATATATATATATATGTATATATATATATATGTATATATATATGGTATATATATATATATATATGGCCGTGAATTTGCTTCTATGGTGATGTTAATATTACTTGAATTGTATTTTTTTATTTTTACATAATTCTTATTATTACATTTCAAATATATATATATATATATATATATATTATCATAACTATAAGGAATCTTACTCCCTATTATGAACAGCTGATTCCCCTGAAACTGTCAGTATCATGCTTGCAAATGTTTTACAGAGTATGGGGAAAAATTTTAATAGGTCGAGCCAAATTGGGAGCCCGAATCAGTTGTGTTCGCCGGTCGGGTTGAAAACGCTCGCCAAGCGATCTCTAAGTGTTAGTGAGTCTCAGCGGACAAGGGGCGGACTCCGTATTTCTGCATAATTCCGCAACTTCTGCATAACATTCAGGCATAAAAGAGCTGGCAAAGCAAGTACATCGAGAACTAGCGAGTGACAGGGAATAGCAAGGTTAACGGGCAGAAACCGGAGCCCCATAGAACTGTAAATAATAAGAAGAAAAGCTTGACAGCAAAATTTGATAAACAATTATCGAAATACAGAAAATGTCCGTTAACAACCTGTAGGTCTCTTCAGAAATCGGCAGTAGATTATGTATTAATCTTATCTACTAAATATGTAGATATATGATAAAATATATCTATCGTTAAAAAAGCGCAAATAAACAAAAACGCATCTGCTACGCGTCTAACAACTACGCCCTAAACAACAAAGCCCTAAATAAGCAACTTTCAAACGTTTTTGTTCCACCTTCAGCAGCTTTACGGTCTTTGGTAATAAGCGGTCGCGTAGGGGACAGACACATTAGTCACCTAGTTCACTTTTACAATCGCCCAGTTCATTTTTGCAATCTCCCAGTTCACTTTTGCATTTTTGAAATATACAGAAAAATGAGATCTTAGCACAAAAATTGTGACTAAAGGCAGATTGTTGAAATATGTATCTATGTATAGTTCTTTTAAAACGTGTTTTGATCTCTCCGTTGTTCAAAATTCAGTTGAAAGAAACTATCGATTTTTTTGAATTTTTGACACAGACAACATTTTCCCTAAATTTAATTTTAGGTAAAAAAAGAAAGAGATGGAGATCGTAGCATTGAAATTGGGGTATGAGTTAGACTTGTAAAATGGGTCTTCTTATTGCCCTACTGTTGTCCTTTTCCTGATATTTTTTAATTCGGCTGTTTAACTCCCTTTGGAACACCCTTAGCTCCAATTCAAAAAGTCCACCAGAAAAATATAACCACATTGTTCAGGTTTCTAATATGTACGCTAAACAATCGTGTCAGATCATCAGGTGTAAGTCTTTAAACACGTCTAAACACTGCCACACATGTACTGAGATTTTTGGTGATCAAAATAGTCACCATATAGTGTACGGCCCATATGTATTGAAATTCAAGTAAACTATACACGGTATCAATAAGCAAAATACACTTTGTGCAAAGGATTTGTAAAACTAGAGCAACTTAAATAAGCACAAATGACACAATAAGCATCATACAGCTGTTTCAAATATACGTAGAATCCTTTCATCAGTGCAAGAGAACCAACAAACACGAAATCCAAAAGAGGAATATCAAAGGTATCCAAGGCATTTTGCTTTTCGGGGCACCTGTGTGAAAACTCACGTATCTCCACATCGAAACTGGAGATCTTAAGCATAGTTTGGAGTTATTGATGGACGAAAAACATTCCTTGTCTGAATAGATGCTTGAAGAGGATTCGTAGTCTCCTGTTGAATTAGGCTGTAGTCAAAAGTACCTTGAACTATGGACAACAATTTTTGAAAGATAGGTAAAAGGAAGAATTTTGGAGAAAAGATGCGAAGATTTATTGAGAGCGATTTCCCTAAACGAAGATGGATTCCAAGCGTAAAAATGGCGGGGCTCATCATAGCCATATCCTATTCAATGGTCACGAGATAAAAGGGTGAGATGATAAAAGATGTAAAAGCAACATTATCATCTCAAGTCCGAACTTTGAGTTAAACCTTTGTAGGCAGCGCTGGCAGGTCAGGCAGGCCAGCTATTTTAGCTCTGGATTCGTAGGTTCTTCTGGGATTCAGAGATGGTGTGCAAAAGACGAATAAGCGTAAAAGGAAGAAACAGAGGAATTATATGCCCAAGACCTGGATTAAGAGAGCCAATCAAAACGCAGCATGAAAAAGAGTCTAGCCAATCCAAAACGAGATGTAACAACACAAGATTGGTTTGCAGCAAAACACGACAGGAATATCCCGACAAGACAAATCAATTCGTCTTGTTGGGTCTCATTTGCTTTTAGTCAGACTTGATTTGTCTTGTCGGGATACTGCTGTCGTGCCGTTCTTATGTTGTTCTTCATGGAAGCTACGGTGAGCAAAAATCCCAAAAGCCACTGCGATCCAGCTTTAAGTCCCGACCTATAGGTTAAGGACCTTTGGTTTAGATGGTAAATATATGCAGTATGAGCACACCTGCAAATGCCTGTCTTTACACTGTGAGCAAATGTCCCCAATGCAAATGGCATTAGACACTATTTAATGTTAAAATCTTCTGAAAAAGATAATATTTTACTGTTTTATTCTGCCATTAAAAATTTATCTGAGTTGTTAACGTATTGTATTTCGACGGCTTACAATCAACACGACAATACCTAAGTAGGCCCATACTTCCACAAGCTGTGGCACCTAAATTTTTGCATGCAGTCGTATTTAGACTAGTACTTTCAAATGCAATATGTTCCATTGTGAATTTCTGGGGCATATTTGGAAGATTCTCTTATTATTATTATAGAAAATACCATCTTATTATTAGTAATACATTTCGATAGATATTTGTTCATATATTCTCCCTGTCTTTTCAGCTGGCACTGCCTGTTCGGGTTTCAAAATTGGAATTTGTCAATGAAAATAATCTCATCCGCTGGGCGGTGAGAATCTTCAGTCCATTTATTCCTGAAAAAATTTATAAAAGAGTAAGTACTGTAATATATATATATATATATATATACATATATATATATATATATATCTAATTTTCAATTTATTATTTCTTTTTATGTATGTAGTCCAAGTAGAAATAGTTCATAGATATAATCTATCCATTTCTTCAGAAACATACATTTTTGTGTTTGCTTCTACAAGACACTTGGACATGATTTCGAGTTTTGTAGAAGTGAATATATCCTGATTTAGGCTTAGAGCCTTGTCCACGTGTATAGCGTTTGTGCTTGGATTTCGTCTGTTTTTCTTTTATCGATTCCATACCTTTGTTTTTTGATACTTTTCTTTGACTTGTTGAATCGAATTTTTTTTTTCCATTTGCTTGAAAATTAGTTGATATAAACTTTTATTTTGTAAGCCTGTTAGATAGTTAGGTTTTTCGAGATACAGCTTCTCACTTTTCATTCATTAGACCTTCAAACTTTTTTTATTATTGAAATCATTTTATTTATTAGCTGCATTTGCGGAATAAATTAAATGAATTTTGCATTGACATTCCTATTTACGCATTTTTTTGCATATTTGTAAAGTATTCTTAAATTTTCAAATTTTGCTAAGGTATTTTTAAAATTATATATATATATATATATATATATATATATATATATATATATATATATATATATATATATATATATATATATATATATATATATATATATATATATATATATATATATATATATATATATATATATATATATATATATATATATATATATATATATATATATATATATATATATATATATATATATATATATATATATATATATATATATATATATATATATATATATATATATATATATATATATATATATATATACATATATATATATATATATATATATATATATATATATATATATATATATATATATATACATATATATATATATATATATATATATACATATATATATATATATATATATATATACATATATATATATATATATATATATATACATATATATATATATATACATATATATATATATATATATATATATACATATATATATATATATATACATATATATATATACATATATATATACATATATATATATACATATATATATATCTATATATATATATACATATATATATATATATATATATATATATATATATATATATATATATATATATACAGGGTGTCCAGAAAGTTCCGGAACACTGCAATATCTTGAGAAATACGCTCCGGATCAAAATATAAAAAAACACAAATTCAATATTTTTAGAAAAACTATCCAATGATACCAAAATTGATCCCCCTCCGCCCTCCTGGGGGGAGAGGGGGAGGACAACTTTGTAATTTTCAATGGGAACCCCCATTTTTTTATTACAGATTTGGATTCTCCAGAAAAAATTACATACATTTGACCTACGATTTTTGATTTTTGCTCCCACAAGCGGCGCTATAATCGAGATAAACGGAAGTGGGGCACAAACTTTTAAAAATTGGAATGTCACGGGAAAAACACTTCGGATAGAAAAATGAAAAATTACGTGTTCAATATTTTCAAAAAACTATCCAATGATGCTAAAATTGACCCCCTCCCCCCGCTAACCGTTCACTTTAGCGACTTCTGTTGACTTCAGTTTAGAAAACGGTTCAAAACTACTTTTTGCACTACCCAGGAACAACGATGTGGACGTAGTAGTTTTCTGATCCCTCGACGTGCTTGCTCCCACTTTCCCTGAAAAAAAAATTAAAATAACCCCTACGGGCTACTTACCCTGTATACAGTCATGCATACACGGAAAGTATCGCCCCTACTGTGCTACTTCCCGATTTTTAAACGTTTGTGCCCCACTTCCATTTTTTTTTATTATAGCGCCGTTTGTGGGAGCAAAAATCAAAAATCGTAGGTCAAATGTATGTAAGTTTTTCTAAAGAATCCAAATCTGCAATAAAAATGGGATTCCTATTGAAGATTTCAAAGTTGCCCCACCCTCCTCCCCCCAGGAAGGGGGAGGAGGTGGGGTCAATTTTGGTATCATTGGATAGCTTTTCTAAAAATATTGAATACATCATTTTTAACACTTTACACCAAAGTTGAAAAGTGTTTATGACTTTGTTCATTCTGTCTGTCTGTCTGTCTGTCTGTCCGTTAGCACGATAACTGCCGTAAAAATGACTTAATCAAAACGAAATTTTAGTATGTTGTTCAGACGGTCTGTAGAACCTATGGGAATATAAATGAATAATATCACCCAATTAGTTTTGGATTGAACCCGGGTCGAAAAAATGAAATACATTGAGCCCTATGAAACCTAATTTTTCAAACATTTTTTAAGCGGATTTAAAATTCACAAATTGCTTCGAAAATTTTAGGTAATATTAAAATTGTTCCATAAAATATATAAAAAAAATTCAGCGAAATATATTCAGTAGTTTTTTAAATAAAAATTAAAATAATAACCTCTTATATGAAGCGATCACGTGACCATGATATGAAACGATCACATGACCCACTTCAAAATGATATATGGCATCCATCTTGTTTCAAAATCGTGATTTTTTAAGTTCTTTTTAATTCATATTGAGTGTTGTATCCGTCCTAAAACTACTATATTTTTGCTTAAATTCTGTGCATCTACATACTGAAACAACGCAATGACAATATATTTGAGTTTAAATGCTCATCTAAATTTGATTATTTATACAACTAAGCTCATTTTTCACCTATGTAAAATATAAACAGCAAAATATATAGAATGAGTTGTATTAGAATTCCTGTATTTTTTTAACACAAAATAATTTAGTCCATGGAGTCTGCATGGCTGATATGAATGAAATATTAATTGATTTCATAAAGAGAAGGACGATTTTTTTCGATGAAGTTTCAAGCATAGAGTTTAATTTTTTGTAGCTCCATGGTCTTAAATGTTTAAATAAAATAAATTATTATTGTATTGTGATGAATGAAATGAATGGGAGAAAGTTATGAATGAAATCCTGTTTTTATAGAGAGATCCAGGCGTGTTATTTTTTCTATGACGTCATTTGAATTAATTTCAGTTGTTTTCGATGAAGTTTTAAAATATAATAAATTATCGTAGTATTATGATAATTCTAAAACTATTACCGAGGAATGTATAACATTTTAGAGATGTTTAAACCAGGCAATTTATATTTCAATGCCGTCATTTGAATGAAGTTCATTTTTTTTTCGATGAAGGTTTAAGTTTTCAAATATAATAAATTAATACAGTATTGTGATAAGTTTCAAAATATTACCGAGGAATGTATTGCATTTTAGACTTGTTTAAATAAAATTGCATTGAAGTTGGAAAGTATTTCATAATCAATGCTTTATGCACGATTGATATTTCTTGTTTATTTTTTGATCGACGTGCATTTCTCGAGATATTGCGCCGTTCCGGAACTTTCTGGACAACCTGTATATATATATATACATATATATAAATTGAAAGATTTTAATCGAAAACAATGCATAAACTACTGTATGTACAAAATAAAAACCCATTTCTAGCATATCTGTTACAAATAAGTAACTATAAACCAAGACTAAGGATAACAAGAAAGATCAATCATGCTTAAAGCATTGATTATGAAACACTTTCTAACTTCAATGCAATTTTATTTAAAAAAGTCGAAAATGCAATACATTCCTCGGAAATATTTTAAAACTTATCACAAAAATACATTAATTTATTATATTTGAAAACTTAAACCTTCATTGAAAAAAATGAACTTCATTCAAATGACGGCATTGAAATATAAATTGCCTGGTTTAAATATCTTTAAAATGCGATACATTCCACGGTAATATTTTTAAAACTATCATAATACTACGATAATTTATTATATTTGAAAACTTCTTCGAAAACAACTGAAATTAATTCAAATGACGTCATAGAAAAAATAACACGCCTGGATCTCTCTATAAAAACAGGATTTCATTCATAACTTTCTCTCATTCATTTCATTCATCACAATACTATAATAATTTATTTTATTTAAAAATTAAGACCATGGATCTACAAGTAATTAAACTCGATGCTTAAAACTTCATCGAAGAAAATCGTCCTTATCTTAATGAAATAAATTAATATTTCATTCATTTCAGCTATGCAGACTCCATGGACTAAATTATTTTGTTTTAAAGAAATAGAGCAATTCTATTACAACTCATTCTACATATTTTGTTGTTTACATTTTACATAGGTGAAAAATAGGCTTAATAGTAGAAATAATCAAAGTTGGATATTCATTTAAACTCAAATATATTGTATTTGCGTTGTTTAAGTATGTAGATGCACAGAATTTAAGCAAAAATAAAGTAGTTTTAGGACGGATATAACACTCAATATGAATTAAAAAGAACTTAAAAAAATCGCGATTTTGAAACAAGATGGATGCCATATATCGTTTTGAAGTGGGTCATGTGATCGCTTCATATCATGGTCACGTGATCGTTTCATATAAGAGGTGTAATTATTATTTTAATTTTTATTTAAAGAACTATTGAATATATTTCGCTGATTTTTTTTTATATATTTTATGGAACAATTTAAATATTACCTAAAATTTTTGAAGCAATTTGTGAATTTTAAATTTTCTTAAAAAATTTTTGAAAAATTAGGTCCCATAGGGCTCAATGTATTTCATTTCTTCAACCCGGGTTCAATCAAAAACTAATTGGGTGATATTATTCATTTATATTCCCATAGTTCCTACAGACCGTCTGAACAACATACTAAAATTTCATTTCGATTAAGTCATTTTTACGGCAGTTATCGTGCTAACGGACAGACAGACAGACAGACAGACAGACAGAATGAACAAAGTCATAAACACTTTTCAACTTTGTTGTAAAGTGTTAAAAATAGAAGGTATTATATCACTACAATGGAAAGGAGGATGAGAAGAATATTAGGATACAAAAATCACAATTAAATATATATATAAATATAAATAACAAGAAAGATCAATCATGCTTAAAGCATTGATTATGAAACACTTTCCAACTTCAATGCAATTTTATTTAAAAAAGTCGAAAATGCAATACATTCCTCGGTAATATTTTAAAACTTATCACAATACTCCATTGATTTATTATATTTGAAAACTTAAACCTTCATTGAAAAAAATGAACTTCATTCAAATCACGGCATTGAAATATAAATTGCCTGATTTAAATATCTCTAAAATTCAATACATTCCACGGTAATATTTTTAAAACTATCATAATATTACGATAATTTATTATATTTGAAAACTTCATCGAAAACAACTGAAATAAATTCAAATGACGTCATAGAAAAAATAACACGCCTGGATCTCTCTATAAAAGCAGGATTTCATTCCTTTCATTCATCACAATACTATAATAATTTATTTTATTTAAAAATTAAGACCATGGAGCTACAATTCATAAACTCTATGCTTAAAACTTCATCGAAAAAAATCGTCCTTCTGTTTATAAAATCAATTAATATTTCATTCATATCAGCCATGCAGACTCCATGGACTGAATTATTTTGTGTTAAAGAAATACAGTAATTCTAATAGAACTCATTCTACATATTTTGCTGTTTACATTTTACATAGGTGAAAAATAGGCTTAGTTGAAGAAATAATCATATTTGAATGAGAATTTAAACTCAAATATATTGTCATTGTGTTGTTTTAGTATGTAGATGCACAGAATTTAAGCAAAAATAAAGTAGTTTTAGGACGGATGCAAAACTCAATATGAATTAAAAAGAACTTTAAAAAATCACGATTTTGAAACAAGATGGATGCCATATATCATTTTGAAGTGGGTCATGTGATCGTTTCATATCATGGTCACGTGATCGTTTCATATAAGATGTGTAATTATTATTTTAATTTTTATTTAAAAAACTACTGAATATATTTCGCTGAACTTTTTTTTATATATTTTATGGAACAGTTTGACTATTACCTAAAATTTTCGAAGCAATTTGTGAATTTTAAATCCGCTTAAAAAATGTTTGAAAATTAGATCCCATAGGGCTCAATGTATTTCATTTTTTCAACCCGGGTTCAATCCGGGGTTTTTTCAATCCGGGGTTTTTTCAACCCGGGTTCAACAGACCGTCTGAACAACATATTAAAATTTCATTTTGATTAAGTCATTTTTACGGCAGTTATCGTGCTAACGGACAGACAGACAGACTGACAGAATGAACAAAGTCATAAACACTTTTCAACTTTGTTGTAAAGTGTTAAAAATGAAAAAGAAAACAAGGCAAAAATGAGAAAAGGCAATAATAATTAGCCCAAGAAAAAAGATTAAGACATTCAGAACAATCAATTGAAACTACACAAAAAATGGTGGTTAGTTCGAAATTGCATTCTCATTAGGACCGCCATACAATTCGAATTAAAACCGATAGAATAGCCAGTTTCTGACAATGGCGATAGTATTTAACTATAGACACCATTGGAACTGTCTACTGGCTAGTGGAAGGAGAAAAATAAATCAATTAATAATATTAATAATAATATTATTTACAAATACTTCCGGATAATGATAATTTTGAAAAATGCGTTTAATATATATATATATATATATATATATATATATATATATATGAATTTTCTTTATGTATATAAATATATATATATATGAATATATATATATATATATATATATATATATATATATATATATATATATATATACAAAAAGAATGCCGGTTCTATTTTTTTTAGGATCTCCCAAATTTTAATTGATTAGTATGCTCTACTAGAGCAATTTATGGGAAAGATTTTGTCACAATTACTGAGATGTTTTAACACTACGAATTATGTAATATTTGATCTGACTATAATTTAATGTATAGCTTATGTTTCGTTAGAGGGTCGTATGCTAATTAATTCGCGTGTGTCTGGGGATATTAAGACAGCGGAGCAATAATGTTTGAAAGAATCGAATGGAGACTCATACTTGAAAGATAAGGTGGTAAGTAGAAGGACCAGACCACACAGCCAACCCTAAGGTATACGGCAGTTAAATGTGTGGCCGGAGATAAGGTGGTAAGTGTTACATTGAATTTTCAGTCGCAATGTAACATTGCAGTTTCCGAAGAGGAAGCTGAACCTAAGAAGATGGTCCCTGAAACAGAAATATAATATGCATAAACTTCCCTGGAGCGATCGTGCACCGGACGTGAATCAGGAGAACAACGGACACTCTTGAATTTCAAGGGGGTCCTGATACTGGCCGAATGAAGGGGCTGACTCGGAAGGTCAAGAGATATCATATGGGTCCTGGGAAAGTCGACGTGAGAATTTTTCACAAATGAAACATATATTTTGTTCCTAGGAGTTCAATAACAAAATCAAGCCAATAATATTGTCATAAGGCGTGTTCTAAATATTTGACTAGCCAATGGTAGACAGGGCACCTTGTAGAGGTGGCAAACAGAGAGTGAGTTTGAAGTTTTAAAATGTTAAAATCGAGGACTTGCTCATCAGGAACGGTCCCAAAGAGAAACGAGCAGAGCAGACCTTTTCGCCGAGACGAAGTCCCTTACAGCGGGTTCACACCGGTCTGGTGGAGGCAGACCTTCTGTATATACATACTCGCATGAAGGTGTCTTAGCACTCTCCAATCCCTCTACTTAGGTTAGCCTGAACCAAAAGGAGATTGCAATTTACACGGCATTAAGATAATGTTGGGAATTATTATTATATTGAAATCATATGTAATGAAGGGTATTTGGAATTCATATTTTGAGTGTATTGTTTGAAATGAATAACGTGATCTCTGAGATAATGAACTTAGTGTAAATATGTATGTCAAAATGTTAATAATAAATGATTCTTTAATGTACGGATTATCCCAAATAAATGTTATTGTTTTATTTTTAATTACTAGTCCTCATTTCAAGTGTTCGTGTAATTATTTTAATTGAATTATTTCCATGATCAAGGTCTTCTTCACGCCCTTACCGGACGTGTGGGATTTCCACGTAGCAGTAAATTATCAACAGATACTGATCATTGAAAGGCACATTTGCTCTACATGAGTACAGCTAATATCAAAGAATGTTTTACTGTGTAAGATTATTAGTGTTGCTGTAATGCCATATTTTAGCTACTTATTGAGAATAGTTCATTTTTAACACTTTTCAACATAGTTGAAAATGTTTATGCTATGTTTATTCATTTTGTCTGTCCGTTCGCACGATAACTGCCGTAAAAATGACTTTATCAAAATGAAATTTTAGTATGTTGTTTAGACGGCCTATTCGACATATGGGAATGTAAAAGAATAATATCATCCAATTAGTTTTGGATTGAACCCGGGATGAACAAATGAAAAGCATTGAACCCCATGGGACCTAATTTTTCAAACATTTTTTAAGCGAAATTAAAATTCGAAAAATTACTTTGAAAATTTTAGGAAATATTCAAATTATCACATAAAATGTGTAAAACAATTCATCTAAATGTGTTAAGTAGTTTTTTAAATAAAATTTGAAATTATAATTACATGCAAATCATATGAAAAGATCACGTGACACATCGCAAAATAAAATATAGCGTCCATTTTTTTTCCCGCTTAGTGAAAATCGTGATTTTTAAGAAACGTGTATATTTATATTTAGTGTTGCATCCGTCCTGAAACCGCTTTATTTTTTTATATTATCTGTGAATCTAAATTCTGTGCCAACGCAATTACAATATTTTTCATTTTAAATGATTTCTAAACATTGATTATTTCTACGAGGAAGCCTAATTTTAGCGTATGCAGAATGTAAACAAATCAAGCGATTGTAAGATGAGTTGTATAAGAATTGCAAAAAATTTTAACCCAATATTATTTAGCTCTGAAGTTTGTAATATAAGTGATATGAATGAAATATTCATTAATTTTACATTGAGAAACAGACGATTTTATTGCATCTCCTTTTCTGGTGAAGTTCCAAGTTTCCAAGTAAAATAAATTATTACAGTACTGTGATAATTTAAAAAATATCCCCGCTGGATGTACCGCATTTTAGAGATGTTTAAATAAAATTGCATTTCAGTTGGAAAGTGTTTCAAAATCAATATTTTATGCATGATTGATCTTATTAGTTTTTTTTTAAGCAACGTCACAGCAATTTATTGCGCTTTTGCAAAAATGTTTATAAAATTAACTGGAGCGTAACTCAACTCGCCTGTCTCATACCAGAACTTTATTTTTAAGTAGTTTGTTATTTTTTTTTATTAGCAAATTTTCAAGAAAAAATTTGAAACGTCTATTTTGCTGGTCCAAACGATCATAATTACAGCATGTTATACTTCATTTTAAAAAGCTGGTTAAAAATCTTTCGATTGCTGCCAAGTGCTGACTATGTACCCTCTTGGTGGGGCAACTTCCCCCTCGAGGGATGTAATAACGTCACAAACGTAATTTCATAGAGGCTATTTTTCACTATAATGATTGAAACTATTAGGTTTCATGACCATTGAACTAAAAAAAAACCTTTTATCCATAATTATATGAAATTTTCTCCCATGTTAAGAAAATATAATGCTTTCGCATTTTAGAGATGTTTAAATAAAATTGTATTTCAGTTGGAAAGTGTTTCATAATCAATGATTTATGCATGTTTGATCTTTCTTGTTATGCTTTGTTTCTGTTAACAGATTGAGTTCCATGGGGATAGTTATGACAAGTTGAACGAGCTGTACCATCCGGGCATTCTTCCTGATATTTTCGAAGGAACCTTGGGGCCGCTGAGTAACAAACATTATAAGCAAATAGCGTTGAATTACATAACGGAACTCAAAGCCGAGGGGACAAAAGATCTTCGCAGACCTTGAACTATAACAAGTATATAGAAATTAAGATTTGTACATAAATTGGAGTTAAATAAATTCGTTGGTTTATTTATTTCTTTAATTTTCTGGTTCCCTTGTTATGTTTTTAAAGTTTTATTATAAAATTCGACTTTTTACTTTCCTTATATACATAATGTATAAGGAAAGTATTGTGACGGGGTCGAAAATTATAATTCGAGTTTTCAACGGGAGAGCAAGTTTCGAGCATCCCTGATCACGAATCAAACATTTTTGAGGTGATGTCTGTGTGTGTGTGTGTGACAGTGAGTCTGTGGAGACGATATCTCACGAACAAATAGAGCGATTCGAATGAAATTTGGTACAAAAATCACAATCCATGAATACTAGAAGCCTATTGTTTTTAAACGTAATCCAATGTCCAGAACCCCCCTAAATTTTCGAGTGAAATATTGAAAAAATCATCAAAAAATCAAACTCTTTAAAAAAAAGTTACGCAAATAAACATTTCTTATGTAAATTTTCTTTAGAAAACGATTGACATAAACTTTAGAACGCTAGCATGAACTGTTCTCGAGATATTGCACATCTTTTAAATAAATTAATCAAAAAATCCCATAAATTAAAAAAAAATACATTAACTGTTGAGAATCATGTTCATTTCTCAGATGTAATATCATGCGATAAATTGGGTGACATCATTCTCGTGGATCTAGCTCGTTCCATTCATGAGAAAAGATAATTTGAGTAATACTTTTGTATTTGAACGCCAATAATTTATCTGCTATAGGAATAACTTATTTCTCCGTCCATAACGCTTGGCGAGACTTTAACACCGAATTTCGGGGAATGTCGCCAACTTTTCGACTTTTTTAAATGTTGCCAAATTAACGAAAGTCTCGCCAAATGGATAAAAATAACACTAAATCAATGAAAATGACGACTCATTGACGAAAATTCAATATCTTGGAAAAAATATAAATATCTACTATAAGAAAAAGCTATTTTTTATTGTAAAAGTAGTGAATTCATTACATTATATAAGGAAAGTCATGTGTTGCCCACATCAAATTTTTTTATTTGTTACAATTTCCGCATTGCATAGAAGTATAATAAACAAACCGTCAGCACCTTTTTTTATACTTCAACAAACATGATACAATATTGCGATTTCGCTATTAATTATTATAACTCCTATAAGGGCTTTACATATTTATTTACCATCCAAATCGATTTTTAGCTGCATTAAGCACATTTTTGTGTATAAATCCATTCTGAATATATACAGGGTATCCCAAAAACATTGACTTCGGCTTTTTTTTCCCTTAAATATTGATCTTAGACATATAAAATAAAGTACAAAGTTGCGTAAAAAAAGGTACAGAATTTTATGAAATCGATTAAAATTTTCAAGAAAATTAAATTTTAAGAAATACAAAATTTAAATTCTTATATGGTCCCCGTACAAAAACATTTCCAATGAGTAAATTGTGCTCCATACACTAATAAGGTGATGTACAAAAGTTCAGTATTTTATCATAAGAAGTCCCAAAGATATGAAAAGACAAAAATGCTGACTTAAACCACTTTTCGATGCATCGACATGGGTCCTCAGAGGGGCAAAATTATGTCGAAAAATCGCGTTTCAGGGGCCATACACAAATTACGAAAGAAAACAATAATTATATAAATAAATAATACTTTTGTTATTTATTGGTACAAAAGTATCTACACTGTGCAGAAATAATGACTTTACACAAAGATTACAAAGCTTATTCAAAATGTTTTCCATCCATGACAAGACAGACATGCATTCGCCTGATAACACTTCTATGCACTCGATCAAGTTCTTGCTCGGTGATGTCACGGCAACCATGCATTGTTGCAACTCTGCTTTATTTAAGGGAGGTGACAGATAAACAGTTGTATTAAAACGACCCCACAAATAAAAAACCATAGGCGGTCAAATGAGGCAATCTAAGGGGAAATTCAACTGTCCCATGCAAGCCAATCTACTTGTCTGGAAACTCGTTACTTAACCACTGTTTAACAGTTGTAGTATGGTGAGCTGGAGATCCGTCCTGTTGAAACCATATATGTGGAACTATTGTTAGGGACAGTTCATTCATAAAATTAGGAATAATCGCATTCAGAATCGCATTAACACATCTGTCACCAGTCAACGTACCATCATACAGTATGGGTCCAAACAAACGGTTTCTGAAAATATTACACCATATACATTCACAGAAAATTGTTTCTGATGATGAATATCACATAACACAAATGGATTTGTGTCAGATCAGAAATTCTCATTTTGAGGATTTATGCATCCATCTTGTTTAAAACAGCGTTCGTCAGTCCAAATTACATTTTCAGGAAAGAGGGATTTACATCTTCCTGATTTAGAGCCCAAATACAAAAATCCAGACGACGTTGATAATCTGTTGGTTCCTGTCCTTGCCAGGGCCGGCACCCTTTGAGGGGCGCTGGTATATATTATATACCGGATATTTAGAAATTTTTATATAAAGCTTCAAAAGTCAAAAAAACCCTCAAACATTTAGTTTATACTTCTCTTTATAAATAACAGATGGCAGCACTACCATAACTTGGTGTTAAAATAATTACAACCATTTTTGAATTGAAGCCCTATGATCTCTCTGAATACTTAGACTAATTTTCTTACATATAAACTAAAATACAGAAAGGAACCACAAAAAAATCTTTCGTATATTTAATGTACAGTTTAGACATAGCACCTATGTTATCAGTTTCACAAAATACCAATCATTATTTTCTTTATAACCCCATCTGATAACCGGTATATTAATTATACCTGCGCCCACATAAGGGGTATTGTAACACTAGATGGCAGCACTAAAACTAAGATGCTCCCTCAAAGTTCAAAGAAATGTGTTTCAAGAAACAGGTGTTTTACTCATTGTGGGTGGTTTTGGGGAGATATTTGGCCCCCACAGCTGATGTAAACAAAGATGTGATTTATTTACATTGGCTTTAGAGGTCGGTTGCATTAGAATTCCTTGCAGAACTCTCATTGAGCATTAGTTGCTAGTTTCTTTCGGTTCTTGTGGTTTCATTTTCTTGCAGTTTTCATTGAATCCTTTATGTATATATTATATTTTTAGTTGTAAATAGTAGTTAGATTTTTTTATATATTGTAATTATTAAGGTTTCTTATTATATATAGGAGTTATTAGTATTTATTTAATAGAAAAATAGAAAAAATGCCCAGGAAGGTGCTTGACATAGAAGAAGCACTTGCTTTATTTCAAGAGCTTCCTTCAGATGATGGATCAGATATTTCGAATCCTGACATCTCTGATGATGAGTTTGTTCCAGATGTTCTGCAGCAGGAAATTGGTGACATTCAATCCGATGTTTCTGATGAAGTGGAAAATTTGCCTGGACCTTCAGTAGCTACTGAAGTTACATGGCTAAAAAAAGCTAGTATAGCTAGAAAGGAACCAGCATTCACAGAAAGAACAGGTCCATCAGATGAAATATTAGGAATGGATGACAAATCTTCTTTGTCACTTTTCTTAGCATTGTTCAGCATACAGGTAATGGAAAGTATAGTTTTTCAGACTAATCTGTATGCTGTTCAGTTAGACAAGGCTTTCAATCCTATGGATCTCGGAGAACTTTTGAAATTCTTAGCAATAAATATGCTAATGGGAATAAAAAGAATGCCCAGCTACAGAGATTACTGGTCATCTGCTCCTGAACTGAAAGATAATTACATCTCTAGTCAGATGTCAGTAAAACGTTTTAGCTGGATTTTATCACACATTCACTTGAATAACAATTTATTGCAGCCAAAACGAGGAGAGCAGGGCTATGATAAATTGTATAAAGTGCGACCGTTCCTTAGCCATCTTTCGGATCGATTTTCTTCTGTGCTTCATCCAAACCAAAACCAAGCAATTGATGAATCCATGATAAAGTTCAAAGGGCGTAGCACTCTAAAACAGTACATGCCTAAAAAACCAATAAAGCGTGGATATAAAGTGTGGATGAGGAGTTATCAAACTGGTTTTGCTTGCCAATTTGACATTTATACTGGTAAGACAGGTGATATGGTAGAAAAAAACTTATCGGAAAGAGTGGTGAAAAGTCTGTGTGCACCAATTTTGGGGAAAAACCATAAGGTGTTTATGGACAATTTTTTTACAACTTATAATTTGTTTCGTTTCCTTGAAACGCAAAATGTTTTCTGCTGTGGAACTGTGAACTTATCCAGGAAAAATTTGCCAAAAAATCTAGCTGAGGGTAAATCTTTGAAACGCGGTGATTTTGACTGGGCTGTAAGCAGTGGTAACATTACATGCATCAAGTGGAAAGACAGGCGATCGGTATGCGTCCTTTCTTTTCAGGAAGATCCAACTGCAATTCTAAAAATAAAAAGAAAGGGGAAAGATGGAACTATAATTGAAGTGCCATGTCCCAGAGCTATTGTTGATTACAATAAAAATATGGGATTTGTAGATCACTTTGATCATATAAAAAGTTTATATGAAATAGACAGAAAAAGCATGAAATGGTGGCACAGAATATTCTTCCACTTTTTGGATGTGACTGTTGTCAATGCCTATATTCTGCATAAAATCCTTCAAGATGAGATTTCCGAAGTTCAATCAATGAAAAATTTTCGGAGAGATATCATCACTGGTCAAATAGCCATGGGAACTCAGACTCATCCAGAAAAAAGACTGGAGAAATCGAGTCCTGTAACTCTCAAAGCGCATAAGCCTTTTGTCCCAAAAGCAGAGACTAAAACATGCAGAGCAAGCACATCGCTGTAAGATCTACATTGAGGCGATGTGCATTATGCAGTACTGAGAAGAAACAGAAACGCACAAAATGGATGTGCTCTACATGTGAAGTGCCTCTATGCATACAAGCAAAAGACAATAATTGCTTTCAGCGATTTCATTCATCATAAAAGGGATGATGAATGTTGTTTGCTCATTTGAAACATATATATATATATATTTGAAACATGAGTTTATTGAATTAATTTTATGCTGCATTTTTCATGAATTGTTTTTACAATTCATATATAAATTCCTATTTTATTTACATAGTGAGATAAATTTTCATCTATAAATTTGTAATTATTATTATGTTGCTGAGATAAGTGTAAATAATAATTACCAAGATAGAAATTGCTTACAAGCTCTATTTGCAACATGAAATGCAAAAATATATGGATTTCATCATGGTGTAGTTCAATCTGTCAGGTAAGAACATTCATTCATAAGATAGATGCTATAGATTTATTTTTATTTATTTATTTTAAAACTAATGATTATTTAAACTCTACAATTTTATTCTAAAATTGCTGATGAATGAATTTCAAAATATTTCTGCAGATATTCTGCAACAAAATCGAAAAATTTTGTGTTGAAAAATTATTAAAAATGAAAAAAATATAAGTAAATTTTTAAATTTTTTTAATGATTGACATTAATGATATATTAACACCACCAGTCCATACCCCTTTTTGATAATATTATTGGAAAAATAACAATATTTGCATATTTACTAACAAATAACAACAATTTTACTGCCGCATAGAAAGTGCCGTACAGGGGCACTGGTATATATAATATACCGGCCCCCAAAAATTACGGTACCAACCAAAATTTTTTTTAATCCTCAATTACACCATTTTAGGGTCCCCATGTTCCATTTAGTGCAAAATTTAATCAAAATTTAAATGTTTTTATGTAGTGCCCCTCAAAGGGTTTTAAGGCACCAGCAAAGGAAACGCTTGGTGTGGCACATTTTAAGGGCGGCATTTCAGTCAACTGAAATAAAAAATCTTAAAAAAAAAATCTTAATACAAAAAATTCTCTTAAAAAAATTATGGGTCTTAAATTAAAAAAAGGTCTGGGGAGCGAGAAACCGCATTTAGAAGGGCAAATGCATGCGTTAAAAAGTAAAATAAAAACACGGAATAAATATTAAACATTTGGTCCCAGATAAAAGAGTAAAAACGACTATCATTCATTCTCCCCTTGGAAAAAAAAGGTTCAGAGGGCTAAATGTGATCGCTTCCTGTATTTCGCCCTACTTGTTTTCATGCAACACAAATAACAACCAATTACTTTAGGAAACCGGGCGTCCAGTACAGTCATCAGCATCACGTTTAGGGCGGCATATTGACCATTATCTGTGAATTGCAAAAGTTTGTGAAACTGGTTGTTGTTAACTATTCTATAAAAAATTCCGATGGGAGAGGGCACTTTGCTTCAAACGCTGGGGTTCCACCCAGAATTGCCGTGCCTGGATATCCATCCTTTGTTAATTATTCTCCTACGCTCAAATCCGGAAATCATCTCTCCCCAATCACCCAGAAACATAAATAAGGGACTTTTATCACATCTATGCCGAAACAGATGTCCGCATTGAAAGTAATTAGAAAACTGGACGAGGACAGGTCTCAAAAGGCATCATGAGACATCGATGGACTATTGTAGAATTTACAGTACATACATACCCCCATACCCTATTGACTGTGAAATATGTGTTTCTCAATCAATTTGTTCCGCGCGATATTAGTTCGGGGGTGATTCAGCCCAGTCATACGTTTCGGTCAGAAACTTCATCATTTTTCTTGCCTCAAAGAATAGTTTATCGTTTTTCTTCCTAAATGTTATACAGTTGAACTTGATGTTATCTAAAATATTCATTTAATACTTTATGCAAGAATAAAATTTAAGGTAAGCAAGATACAATTATTTTAAGAATGTTTAAAACTGTTTCTATTATCATAAAATATTAGACACACATCAAGGGGATTCAGATTATTCTAAATTTCAGGTGTAAAATAGGTATAATCTTTGGTCTATCGAAGATCTTGATAGTTTTCGTTATAACGACTTATATACAGCATCTGTCGAGTCGCTTTTTAGCTAATAATATTTTAAATTTGCCGACGTGGTTGTCGAATGGTCAAAGCAAGCGTTTCCGTAGCAATCGCTCGACCGCCACGTTGTGAGTTCGAGCCCCCCGTAAAGGCATGGATGTTTGTGTTGTGGGCGCAAAGTGATCCGCCGCCCTCTGGTGCGCCTGGGGCAACGCAAATGGATGGCTAAATGGTTCAAACTCTGACCGCTGTAATAAAGGCGAATGACGAAGGTCAAAGTGCCTGGCCATTTGAAAAAAAAAAATGTTTTAAATTTTACAAACTAATCCGTGTTTGTTTGCTCTTAGGATGTTATATTAAATTTAGCTCCTTGAAAGTTCTAGAATTATTTCCTCGTTTTGCTCAATTTTTACTTTCCTTAGTACATAATGTATAAGGAAAGTATTGTGACGGGGTCAAAAATTCGAATTCGAGTTTTTGATGGGAGAGCACGTTTCAAGCATCCCTGATCATGAATCAAACATTTTTTAAATTATGTCTGTGTGTGTGTGTGTTCGTGTGTGTGTGTGTGTGTGAAATTATGTGTGTGTGTCAGTGAGTCTGTGGAGACGATAACTGACGAACGAATGGACCGATTCGAACGAAATTTGGTACAAAAATCACAATCCGTAACACTGGAAGCCTATTGTTTTTATATGCAATCGAATGTTCAGAACCCCCCTAAATTTTCGAGTGAAATTTTGAAAAAATCGTCAAAAAATCAAAACCGGTAATAAAGTTACGCAAATAGACATTTCTTATGTAATTTTTCATTAGAAAACGAGTGACATAAATTTTAGAACGCTAACATGAACCGTTCTCGAGATATTGCACATTTTTAAAAAAAATTATCAAAAAGTCATATAAAATTAAAAAAAAATATTTCCTATTGAGAAACATGTTCACTTTTCATATGTAATACCATGCGATAAATTGGGCGACATCATTCTCGTGGATCTAGCTCGTTCCATTCATGAAAAAAGATACTTTGGGTAATACTTTTGTATTTGAACGCCAATAGTCATTTATCTGCTGTAAGAATAACTTATTTCTCCGTCCATAACGCTTGGCGAGATTTTGGCGACGAATTTGGCGGAATGTCGCAACTTGGCGACATTTTTAATTGTTGCCAAATTAACAAAAATCTCGCCAAATGGATAAAAATGATGCTAAATTAATGAAAATGACGACTAATTGGAGAAAATTCAATAACTTAAAAAGAATATAAGTATCTACTATAAGAATAACATTTTTTTAACTGTAAAAGTAGTAAATTCATTGCATTATATAAGGAAAGTCGTGTGTTGCCCACATCAGATTTTTTTATATTATATATACTACTCGCTATTGTTAAAGGAGTAAATGATTTGTAGGTACTTCTAAGCAGAAAGAAATTTACAACATCGTTTAGTAGTTATCACCAACCGTTCTAGAGATATTTGAAAATTTTACTTTCCTACAGGAAGAGATGCATATCTCGAAATAATAAAGCGAATTACATAATAGAAGCATACCAAATCGGTATCAATAAAATCCTATTGATTTTCAGCTATATCTACCTCTAAGAAATATTTAATTTGCGAAATTGTTTTCTAAAAACATATAAATATAGAAACTTTGAATTTTGTCTAAAATATTTTATTTATAACAGCTTCAATGGAGGCAAATCATAAGAAATATTTGAAAAATGGGAATTCCAAATTAGAAAAAAAAACATTTTAGTTCTACGGCAAGGCACAAAAACTTTGAGCTTAATTTATACACTTAAATTAACTTGCCAGTGTTATACCAGAATATAGAAACTTTGAGCTTAATTTATACACTTAAATTTACTTGCCAGTGTTATACCAGAATATAGAAACTTTGAATTTTGTCTAAAATATTTTATTTATAACAGCTTCAATGGAGGCAAATCATAAGAAATATTTGAAAAATGGGAATTCCAAATTTAAAAAAAAAACATTTTAGTTCTACGGCAAAGCACAAAAACTTTGAGCTTAATTTATACACTTAAATTTACTTGCCAGTGTTATACACATACTTCTATATAAATAGAGAAGAAAAGTGTGTATGTATGATCCATCATAACTGGAGAACGGCTGAACCGAATTTCATGAAATTTGTCTCGGTAGTCTTGAAATCACCCCACAAAAAACATAGGCCATGTTTCGAGTTTCTACGACCAGAGGTTCTCGAGATATTAGTGAAAAACGACACTTTTCTTAGGAGTTCTACTCTCTAACTCTATGTTTCACAACGAAAAAGGTTGGATATTGTTGGTTTAAAACGTGAAAGTCAATTAAATCTCTGAGTTTTGTGGAAGTTTATTGAACGTATTAGACACTTTTGAAAATCGCTGGTTTGAGATATGAATTTAAATGGAAACTTTCACCATGGTTTATTTCTCACAGGCTTACTCAAGGATGAGTTTTGTGGGAGTTTATTGAACGTATTAGACAATTTTGAGAATCGCAGGTTTGAGATATGAATTTAAATGGAAATTTTCACCATGGTTTATTTCTCACAGGCTTACTCAACACAGAGTTTTGTGCGAGTTTATTGAACGTATAAGACACTTTTCAAAATTGCAGGTTTGAGATATGCATTTAAATAGAAACTATCACCATGATTTATTTCTCTCTCACAGGCTTACTCAAAAACGAAAAGTATTAAGAAATCACAATAAATATCAATCATGTATAAAGCATTGATTATGAAACACTTTCCAACTTTAATTTTATTTAATCTCTAAAATGCGATACATTCAGCGGTAATATATCACAATCGGCCATATATGTTCAGGTGTAATTTTCATCATAGTTTTGCATGGTAAATCCCGAGCAACGCCGGGTAATCGCTGCTAGTATACATATATAACTATATTGAATATTGGACATTTTTGATGCAGGATAGCTTCTTTGTCGGCACCTGGTATGGGGGCTATGTCAGCAAATCGTGTGTGACGAAAAAGAGTGAGATTTTAAAAGATTGTAGCTTGGTGTGTAATAGTCGGAGGGAGACGGCAGTGGTACCGAGGATGTGGTACCGAGGCAGTGTTAGGCCGAGGATGTATGAGTGTTGTGAGGGGTAACGCGCTCAAGAGATGAATGCGGTCGACCGCGAGTTAAGATAAAAATTATAAAGCAATAATCAAATTACTAAGTTTTATTTCATTAATTCTAGTACCTAACTAACATTTCGCAATAGATAACTTTATAATTTATTAGACCACTGTTAACAGTTTGTAGAAATAAATGAAATGTTTATGTAAACTTTTACTTCATTTACAAACACCCTTGTGATAAGACGTATGCTACGTTGCAGACTTATCTTCAGTACAGCCTCTCAAATATTTTTTTAACTATCTTGCGAGACTGGAAGTTTTGCAGGCCATTTCGTAGAAAAAAAATACCGGTGCTATTTTTTGAGGATGTAACGGATTACGCTCTGTGCCTAATTTCAGCTCTCTAGTATGTACGAAAGTATGTTGAAATGCCATCAAAGAAGTTAGAACTGACAGATACACACACACACATCATTCATGATGAGTTAAATAATAAAATACATTTAATAATAAAATGTATTAATATATATGGAAAGGCATGCATTAGACAACAGATTTTTTTAAATCTAAAATTGAACAGCATCATTTATATAATGCTAACATATTTCGTTCTTGAGATATTGCAGATGTTTTTATTTACAACGGAAAAAATGAAAATATTTAATTTCACGAAAGATCCATTCATTTGAGAAACATTTGGAACAAAATTGACTAAAAACTAGCGATTTAGCGGTGTTTCTTTATTCTATTGCATTTATAGAAGTTAACAGGAAAAAAATTTCAGGGAGGGGGCGGCCAAATTGCTTTCTGCTTGGGGCGGCAAAAATTTAGAGCGGGGCCTGGTCCTTGCACGCCATGAATATTAAACGGATGACATTTATTCAATCTCAGTATTCTCCACACTGTTGCACGTGGTACGTTCATTTCTGAAGCAGCGGTACGAACACTACTATGTGCATGACTGCAAAAGTAAGCCAAAATATTAATTTCTACATCAGTTGAGGGAAGTATGGGTCTACCTAGTCCACCTACACGTTGTACGCTTCTGCTACGTGGAAAGCCACACGTCCGGTAAGGACGCTAAGACGGCCGCTTTCGTAAAGGGGAGTAAATTAAAAAGGAATTGTACAAGAAATTAAAATGAAGAAACTTAAGTTAAACAATAACAAACAAACATTTATTCTATAAACAACATTACTGATACTTTACAAACAACATTATTAATAACCTCTTAGCATCCCTACTCTACATAACAAAATATCTCTTACAGTGTTTTAACTAATGTATTTAATTACCGAACCTTGTGTATTCTAATTAGGGTGAGAGAGAGCTAGAGTGCCAAACAGGCCATCGTGTAAAATATGTGTAAGATCGCCTACCTTCATCATCGAAGATCACGAGCTCCTCCGATTCTTCCGAGCTCCTCCGTCCCAGAACAGCCTCCGCGGTCCGCTGTTGACTCCGTCGCGCTTGCGACCTTTCAATCTCACAGCACTCGAGCCAGTCTTTGCTTCCAATTTTTCAAACTTCCAAATTGCTCTGTCTCTCTCTCTCGCATTAATTTCTACATCATTTGAGTGAAGTCTGGGTCTACCTAGTCCACCTACACGTTGTACGCTTCCTCTTTCACGCACTCGTTGCACCAATAAGGAAATGAATCTCCCAAATGAATGTCGAGAATTGGGATAATTGCGTTGATATTCCCGTGCAGTTTCGTTAACATTGCGATTGCATAAACTATACAACATAAGCATTTCAAAATGTTCTTTGTTGCTGTATTGCGACATAGTGTCGGTACAGACTAACTACGCTTTTAAAATATAGCAGAAATGTGAAATACTTAAGGGTCGCTCAGACGTCCGGGTTGCGCGCGTTACGCTTGCGTAAGCGAGGCGATTGATCAATGGCAGAGCAAAAACAACTTTCTCATGTGATGATGCGTCTGTAGCGATTGTGCGACGCACCAATCAGAGACAGATATTTGCATATCCATACATTTCTAAGCTGTTTTAATGTTCATTTTGATTGTGACATTTTCAAGTTTTATTCTGTAATTAATCATGTAAAATTTTAAGGTATTTTTCTGAAAACATATTTTTGAAGAATTATAAATAAATCTAAAGAAAAGAGGCAGATATTATTTGCTTATGATGCATTTCTGCGTTGCGTCATTTGCACTCTTTCTGTGAACATTTACATTTTAATTTGTGATTAATCCCTCACCAACTTCGTTTAAACATATGTCTGGGACTTTTTATAATAAATGCTGAAATTTTGTACATCACCTTATTAGTGTATGGGGCACATTTTGCTCATTGGAAATGTTTTTGTACGACGCCGTATAAAAATTTAAATTTGGTATTTCTTCAAATTTAATATCCTGAAAATTCTTATCGATTTCATAAAATTCTGTACCTTTTTTTTACGCAACTTTGTAATTTATTATATATGTCTAAGATCAATATTTAAGGAATGAAAGCCGAGGTCAATGTTTTTGGGACAACCTGTATATATATATATATATATATATATATATATATATATATATATATATATATATATGTATATACACAAGTGTCATAAAAACTAAAACTATACACTAAAACCAAATGCAAACGATTCAAAAGGCGCCATGCTGCCATTACCTATCGTACACAAAATATATATATCTCCAAAAGAAATATAAGAGAGAAGTGAACAAATTTAGAACCACAAAGTGGCCGGGGTGTGTGTGTGACCCCCCCCCCCCCCCGGCCACTTTGTGGTACTAAATTTGTTCACTTCTCTTTTATATCCCTTTTGGGGATATATATATATATAATATATATATATATATATTTCCCTATCTCTCTCTCTCTATATATATATATATATAAATACAAGGGTAAAGTAAAGAAAGGGAAACCAAATGCAATGCAACTAATGGTAGACGAGGATTGCGACTCCTCATTCCCGTTTAAAGCAGCTTTTACAGCCCGAGCAACGCTCATGGAGCCGTTGCATTGCAAAGGCTGATCCCCCATATGTGCATAGTCAGAAGCACCCATCAATGAAGAGACAGAGCGACCGAGAATGAAGGTCAATATGGGAACAAGTGAGTAACCAAAAAATACTGCTTTAAGTAAGACACAGTACGCATGTGCAAGTCTGCAGCAGATCTGCAGTAACTGCCAATCCAGCAAAATCCCTCTGGAATGCATTGGTCACGTGTTTACCGTTGAAAAAAGAATTATAATATTTCTTCAAGAAGTTGATAGGGTAATTCTTATTAATGGCCTCTAATATTATTCCATTGTTACTGGAAATGCAATCCTTCATTAAAGTGTTACATACCAGATTTCTTTTGAAATGATCCAAAAAAAGATTCCTAAAGACATTTCTAGATAGGTTCGTTCTCCAGTTGATGATATGGTTTATTTTGATCTTGTAACTAGTTCGTTTGTCGTGTAAACACGTATATATATCATATTTTTGTGGTACTTAATAGTGATATTTAAGAAATCTACAGATTCATCCTCTTTACCACTGTTTTCTATCAATTCCAGATTTTGGGAATAAAAAGAGAAATCTAAATCTAGTGCATTTTTATAATAGCCATAAAGCACATCATCTACATAACGGAAATATGGTATTTCATATAATAAATGTGTGCCTTTTTCATATTTGGTAAGATAGATGTCAGCCAATACGGAGGAGCATGCCCCCCATTGGTATTCCCCTAATCTGTTTATAATAACTTTTTCCGTCAAATAAAATACTTTCTCTCAAAACTATATTCACAAGATCTATGTATCTGCGATAGGTAATGTAATTTTTTAAATCATATTCTTCATGAATTTCCTTCATAATCATATAAATTTGAGTAATATCAATATTATTAAAAAGATCGCGAAAATCATAACTCTTAAAACTCATGTCTTTATTACAAAATTTAAGTCTTTTTATAATATCTTGGCTGTTTTTGATCATAACTGTACCTTGTTTTTGAATATCAATCAATACATGTTTCAGAATATGTAATAGTTTTAAATCGGCGATGGTTAAATATGAACCGCAGCCCATTGTGACTGTGCGGAATTTCACAGGTTCCTTATGCAATTTTGGTATTAGAACCAGATAAGGGAACTTAATATATTTTAAATCAATTCCAATCCTTTTGTATAAGGCTTTGATCCTCTTATCCAAGACATTACTACCCGGAGGTAAAGGTGTATATTGATTCTGGTAACATTTGTTTAGATTTTCCACATAATATTTCTTGCATATAAAAGCAAAATCAGACACTATTTTATCCGTATAAGTCAATATATAGATTTCTCTGATATCTGTGATTGATCGTGGAATGGTAGTTACCGTAGTTTTTTGATAATGCTTTTTGTAGTAATAGTGAAAACCATTTTTTAAATATTTCCATTCATTGAATGTATGAACAGGTATACTGTATTTTACAGCCAATCGATAAATAAAATGATCCAGATCGTCATTAGAGTCTTTATAGACATTTGTAAAATCCTGCTCTCTAAACTTAGTACCCAATTGAAAAATTTTTTCAGTTGTTGATCTTCAATGAAACCCAAGTTACCAGTTATAATATGTTGGTGGTAAGGGTCTCTATAAACACTATCTTTACAGTTACAGTTTTCCTTTTTATACACCGTGGCATTTTTACAGATATGATTGTAGTTATATAGCTTTCTGCTGTTAGTATGGACGAATCGGTAATTCAGCTTTATAATAGTGGAAGGGATTGGCAAATATATATTAATATGGTATGGGAGAGAGTTGAAAGGTATTCTGTCATAATTCTTGTTTTTAAAGGTGGTCATAAAAAATTCTTTTGTAACATTTTTCTGTTTTTTTAGACTCAAATTTATATTATTTTTGTCGGCCTTTAACTTGATCATATCCATCATAATAGCTATGAACTTATAATTTTCTTCCGTGTGTTCATTAGGTTCTTTGGAAGTATATTGTAGTGTAAATTGCCATATTCGTGACAAAAATGTATGTCTAATTCCATATACTACATTTTTAATCCAACTGATTTTTGTATTTGTGTCATTTTTAAATTTTTAAATAAAATACTTGATTTTTTCCTCTGTATACTTATAACAGATCTTACGATATGTTTTTCCCCTCTACCATCGATGGCTTTTAGTTTGTGATATATGACACAGGTTCAGCTCTGTCATTCATACAGTTTTCCATATTAAAGGTTTCTTTAAAAACAACAGAGTCCATAAGGGTATGCCGTAGTGTATTGTCTAATATGAGTATCTTCCCACCATAGTCTTTCTTTAAGTCCAGGCACTATATTGAGGATAGTAACTTCAATCTTGGTAAAATCGTGTCCCTTAAAGTGTCTTATTTCCAGATTTGATACTGGTATTTCTTGATTTTGGGATTTACTAATTTGGCTTCTGTGCGAGTTTATTCTAACATTCAAAGGATTTCCTGTTTGTCCAATATATCTTGTCTGACAAGTGAGGCATGTAATACAATATATGGCGTTATATGTCTTGCAAAACAGCCTATATTTAAGATCATTGTTCGTGATTTGTAGTGAGTCAGCAACAGGGCATAACTTGCATCTTTTAGATGTGCACTTTCTAAATTTGTAATTACTCATGTTATCATAATGTTGATTAAAAGATTTAAAAAAATATGAGCCATTTTTGGTCGAGTCATTATATACACATTCATCATTATGAACGATTTTTGTAGTTGTCATAGTCATAACAGGTTCAATAGGTTTGAAGA
This sequence comes from Amaurobius ferox, assembly GCA_951213105.1. Classification (NCBI taxonomy): domain Eukaryota; kingdom Metazoa; phylum Arthropoda; class Arachnida; order Araneae; family Amaurobiidae; genus Amaurobius; species Amaurobius ferox. Next base: position 25,800,123 of record OX578152.1, read on the forward strand.
AATGCCTTATAGAAGTCATCTCACTTAAATAACGAGGGTAACTGCATGTCGATGTTGCAAATACCCTTAATTATTGCAACAGCGGGCAAATACTCGTATTGAATATTTTTGCCAGTCGTTAAAAGGTATAAAGAACTCATTCATATTATAAAAATCAACAGTTTTACTCGTGTTGAGGAGTAAAATAAAAAGGCAATATTCTCCATTTAGCACTATGTTAAAGGAAAGGCAAATATCAGGAATCAATCCAAGTAGATTTATGATTGATCATCTCATCTTCAAAATATAATGACATGTGACAGATTTTGACATATGACGGTTTCCCAAATTGTTAAACTTTTTTAATATATTTATATTTTTTAATATATATATATATATATATATATATATATATTTAAAAAGTTTATATATATATATATATATATATATATATATATATATATATATATATACAGGGTGTTGCCTTGAAGTGGCGACAAACTCAGAGGGGTGAAATTAGACATCAAGAGGAACAAAAATTGTCATAGAACATGGTATCGCAAACCACGTTTAGTCGGTGAAAATCACAAAAATACTTTTGAAGGGTGTGACATCAAGTGGGACAAAAAGGCCAATAATAAGTAGAAAAACCATTTACTTGACAGCATGATTACAACACAGCCTGTACTGTACAAAATAAAGTACAATAATAAGTACAAAAAGTAAAATAAATAAGTACAAAACCCATTTAATTGACTGGATGATTACAATACAGGCTGTGCAGCGCAGTTCAGTGTCAGAAAAGAGACGAAGAGAAATGATTACAGGAGTTGTTCGAAGTTGCGGCCGCGAAGGTCATTGCACAGCCGACAGCGATGGAGGAACGATTGTCAGACGCGCTCAACGATACCGGGTATGCTGGCGATGTCTGCCGCAGCGACGACTATAGGTGCTATGAGATTCTCCAGTGTCTCCACAGGCGTCTGATACACGAGTGATTTAAGGTGTCCCCAAAAGATTAAGTCCAAGGGATTGAGGTCCAGGGATTGCGGAGGCCAAACAACAGGCCCGGCGGGTACAATCCACCTCCCGGGATATGTAGCATGGAGGTGGTTACGTACCACAACGGAAAAATGCACTGCTGCACAAACATACGGCCACATGTTCTGTCGCACTGTGGCCGATACACCCTGTAGCAAATTGGGGAGAACGTGCTGCAGGAAAACAAGGTACGTTGAGCCATTGAAGCTTTCGGAGAGAAAGTAAGGTCCCAACAGATTATCTCTGAGGATTCCTGCCCAGATGTTAACACTAAATTTGTGTTGAACTTTCGAGTGGACAGTGGTGTGGGCACGAGGTCTATTTTTGCGATTTTCACCGACTAAACGTGGTTTGCAATTCCATGTTCTATAGCAAATTTTAGGCAATTTTTATTCCTCTTGATGTCTAATATCACCCCTCTGAGTTTGTCGCCACAAGGCAACACTCTGTATGTATGTATATATATATATATATATATATATCAAAACCCTTGTAATACGAATGTTCTAAGAGATAGCTCGGGAATGTTCTAAGGATAGGAATGGCTGCGCAAAACTTGTTGGTTATTACTTAAATAGACTTCTAGAGGCTTTAGGTCGACAAAGAAAACAATGAAGAAGCACGTAAACCAGACCATTTTACTGGGTCTAAAGATGAGACTACAAACATCAAGGACTAGTGCTTCTTTTGCTAGGATGACGAAAGAGTAAGTTCTTCTTTGCAATTACAACCAAACGTTTATTGGACGAAATTGTAGCATTTACTACTGGCCTTGAAGACCAGAAGATTCCGGCCAAAATTTATAAATGGAGCCTGATCGCACTTGGAACATAATAACGCCAAAAATACTTCAATAACGTCTCTAACAAAAAGAATTCTCCAGATAGAGTACAAGCAAATCAGTCTAATAGTGACAAAGAAATGTGTGAAGTAGTGCATAAAATTTGCGTGTTTGAAGCAGAAATTGGCATCATGAATGCTGCAAAACTGAAGAGAAAAACACGATCATAAACTTTTGACACACAACCAGGCACTGTTTGACCATTGGATGAGACATCAGAACTGAAAAGTTTCTTCCTTAATTATGTGTTACTGACATTGGTGAAAATGCTTTCGTATGGTCCAAACAGACAACAGCAATTTGATACTAAGAGTAATACTCGATAAGAGGCATTAATAGTTGCGTTAGCTACAACATGAACAAAATATTCCTGCATGTGATAGATTACGCCACGAACGTTGTAGGAAAATATTTTATCTCTGTTTCATACACATAATGATACACTCTAAAACAATTCTTTTCTCCCTGTTCCAGAGGTATGTACATATTTGTAAATATTCAGTCTTTCTTTGTATTTTTATAAATGTTTTATATATTATCTTTTCATTCGTAGCTACTCACTTCTGGTAGCTTTCGGCCTATCTTGGCCACTTGGCTGTTAGTACTGATTATTTTCTTTTACCCTTGTACTTCGGGGTTCCCCCCGTTTTCCACAAATTTTATTTTTGTTGTTCTGTATCGTATTGTGCTGTATTTATGTTATACTGTCTTTCTATGTTATATTATGTTACTTTGTGTTTTGTCGTCGCTGCTCCATATTTGTAACCTCTGTGATGTGATTCTCTAGAAAAATATGTAATGTAAATTTTTGAATCAAGTTAAATAAACTACTGGTACACTCTGGGCAGCTCGTGGGTGTCTATGGAGGGCGGCTATCCGCTATCCTTCTTCCCGGCCACACAAAAAGCTACCGTAAACCTTAAGGTTGGTCGTGTGGTCTGGGTCTTCAACACTCTAAAACAAGAAGAAAGGAACTAGATGACAAATTACCTATGTTTGAAATAGGAATATCGTATGATAAATTGTTGCACTTTTCATTTGATCTTAACCAATCTGTTTGTAAGTATTATGAAGCAGTAGCTGTTTGTCTCCTTCAACTTTAGGGAGGAATATTTACCACAGATGCTGTTGATAACATAGACCACAACCAATCTTTCACAACATCTGCCAGTTCTTTCCACGGGACAAAAATAACGCCCCAGCAGCATTTTATAGAACGTAAAGGAAAAATAGACAAACCAAAAGTTACAATTAAAAATAGAAGTTGTAAAGACCAAATGTATCTTTATTATCCATAGAGGTCGTTCTCGAGGATGGATCTTCGATATGTCGAAAGTGATCTAATTCTAAATTAAAGTACTTGATATTCAGGCCTTTCGATCCAAGGGCAACAAAACAGGACGGCACTGTTTTAAATCAAACTCATTTTATTCTGGACTTTACAGATATTACAGCAGCTAGCTGTTTAAAGCAACTGATTACATAGATTATACTTATTATTGCGCACGTCAAAAATAAATTAGATATATACAAGTTACTACAATTCACTCGTCTGTTAATAATTTTTAAAGGGAGACTAGTCTAAAGCTTTCATTGCTTACCACTGGCATTTTTTTTACCTCGCCCCGTATTGCGGCCAAATCTCGGATACTAAACTCTTCCTAGTCATAGTTGTATCTAATTGGATTTCCTTACACTAGGCTGTCGGCCAAATTTCTCAGTCATCCAACTCTATACCATGCCTTCTTCTCCTGCACTCCAACTCTTTCACGTCGAAATCTTACTGGAATCCTTCAACCTTTCTCCTTTCTACTGAATCTCTCACGATCCGAAACTTTGACCCAGATCGTCCGACCTACCCGAAGCTGTAAGGTATCTGTTTGGACGGCAGGGAAGTTCCACCCAATTTAGAGAACCCATTGGGGGTGGCACCTGCAGGGCCCGTACCCTCTTTCTCCTACCACCAACCTATCGGAAGGATTTACGGACCCACATGTTTAACGTGATCGTACTCCGCGTGAACACGGCGACAGTTTGGGCAGAGACGGGAATCCAATTGGGACGACCAAGTGCAATCCCGGCGCGCTAACCACTGGGCTGTCGTGCCCCATATATAATTCTTCTTCTTCGACCTAGATCGTCCGACCTACCCCGAAGGCGTAAGGTATCTGTTTGGACGGCCGGGAAGTTCTACCCAATTTAAACCGGATCCCAGTGGGGGTGCCATCCACAGGGCCCGTACCCTCTTCCTCCTACCACCAATCTATCGGAAGGACTTACGAACCCACATGTTTAACGTGATCGTACTCCGCGTGAACACGGCGACAGTTTGGATAGAGGCAGGACTCAAACTCGAGTCATTCGAGTGCAATCCCCGCGCGCTAACCACTGGGCTGTCACCTCCCTCATATGATAAGTTACGTACCTATTAGCTATGTCTGGTAAACTATATATCTATTAGCGATGTCTAGTAAGCCATATACCTATTAGCTATGTCTAGTAAACTATATACCTATTAGCTAAGTCTAGTATAATTGTTCATAGCAAACAAAAACGTTGTTTCAACATGTAGTATGTTGTTGTTGAGACCCAGACCGTCCGACCTACCAGAAAGGTGTAAGGTAACCGTTTGGACGGCCGGAAAGTGCCACCCAATTTAGACCGGAATCCAGTGGGGGAAGCAACCACAGGGACCGTACCTTCCTTCCCCTACTACCAACCTCTCGGAAGGACTTACGGACCCACATATTTAACGTGATCGTACCCCGCATGAACACGGCGGCAGTTGTGGCAGCGTGCAAATCCAGCGCGCAAACCACCGGGCTACCGCGCCCGAAATGTGCGAACAGCACGCGGTGTTCCCAGGTGGTCACCTACCCCAGTACTAACCGCGCCCGATGCTGCTTTACTTCGGTAATCTAACGAGAACCGGTTCATATAGTATGTGAAATTTCAAAAGACGCTCAACTGTCTAATGAGACAATTTCATGAGGAGCTTTGCAAGATCTCAATTGAGCGATACTTAACGAACTCAGCGATACTTAACGAACGGCAGTCACTTAACGAACTGTACATTACTACCTATGTTTTCCGATGTAGCACATTCACACGCAATTAGATTAAAACATTTAGGTGAAACTATTACTGAGTTGAGAACTAAATTATGTAATCAACTGTCTAGTTATGCAATTAATTATATAATTTAATCAAATAACGAAAATACAATCAAGTGTTAAATTTGCTATTAAAATAAATACAGCATTTATAAATATTAAATTTATTTAATGTAATATAAATGCAAAAGTTATACGAGTATCTAAAGTCTGCGCATGATATTTAGGAGAGGAATGAGTTTTTGAAAGAATTTTCATGGAAGTATGACTTTAAAATTCTTTAACCAAACTTATACCAAACTTGACAATGTTCCCCCCGGGGGGGAACTTTCTCCTCCCCCCTGCGAGGGGGGGAGGAGAAAGTTCACGAACACAAAAATTGCTATTTTTCACTACAATAATTTAAACTGTTGAATTTCATGACCATTAAGCCATAAATAACCCCTTTCATGACTAATTATGTCAGATTTTGCCCTATGCTGCCACATTAAAAAATATATAATTTCGAATAAATTTATAAATTTTCGCTCGAATTTCAAACAATTCTACCTAATTCTAAATTTTTCGTTAACAAATTCGGATATGAAATTTTGTGATAATCCTTTAATATTTGCGGTAGTTATCATATACGTAAAAAATCGACCACAGACAGACAGACGGACATTACTCCAAAAATAATCAAAATGTGTTCAGGAGTTTCTAAAACGCATATTTGCATCAAAATCTCGAAATCAAATTTTTTTCGCGAAAACAGTACTTTATACTATATTCAATAGTACGAGAACGTAAAAAATATTTTGATATTTCAATTTGTATAATAAAAGGCAATGTCTGTCTGTCTGTGTGTCTTATACACTATACGTTCAGCGACCGCGCGTCGGAGAGCTACGAAATTTGGCAATCGGAGACCCGGGGGGGAGGGGAAGGGGACACGTGAAAACCGCTTTTTAAAATTTTAATTATTTTTTTTTGTTATTTAATGTCTTATGCGATTTCGACCTTTTTTTGCCCGGTTTGCCATTTTTTCTCCACGATCCAGACATTGTAGGAAAAAACAAATCACACCACCGGAAAGAGCAGACAATTGCGAGTAAAAATATATCAATTTCAAATCTCAATTTCGATTTCTAATATTTTTTAAAGATTTTAAAACAAAAGTCACTTTCGGTTCAAAGAAACCAACTTTCGTTTTTAAACCCTCTCATCGTAAAAACTACTCATAATTTCGACTAATAATTCACATTTTTAGAAAGGTCAAAGATCTGGTATTCTTACAAGTCCAATCTGGTCAAGAAATAATGAAAATTTCCTGCAGGATCGCAATTTTAAAGAAGTCATGATTTTATATTTCTCGGCGTTCCGCTAAGTTCTTCAACGGCATTTTCCCCTCGGCAGTAGTTTTTTAACCGTCTCCATGGAGACCGCGCTTTCGGTTTTAAATAAGAGCTTAACATATATATTGGAAACATCGGGTGAAATTATTATATTTATATGATACTTTAAATGGATATTTTAAATTGATATTTTAAATAATTTAAATGATTGAATTATGGTGGCTTGAATTGTGGTGATGTATTTGAAATTATTATATTTATGGATTGGTGGAACGATATGGATGATTGATAGAACGATATGTATTTTTTAAATGGATATTTTCATTTATAGATATTTTAAATGGATATTTTAATTTATAGATATTTTAAATGGATATTTTAATTTTATGGATATTTTAAATGATGGAACGACGATGATGGAATTAAGAGCTTAATTATAAAAATTAAATTAGCGCGCGGGAACTTAGCGCACGAAAATTGCACTCGGTAGGCCCGGGTTCGATTCCCGCCACGGAAGCGCAGTACGATCACGTTAAACATATGGGTCCGTAAGTCCTTCCGAGAGGTTGGTGGTAGGGGAAGGAGGGTACGGTCCCTGTGAATACCTCCCCCACTGGGTTCCGGTCTAAATTGGGCGAATAAAAAGAAAATTATTGAGATTGTCGCAGAGGGCGCGGTATCCCAGTGGTTAGTGTGCGGGAATTTCCCTCGGTAGGTCCGGGTTCGATTCCCGCCACTGCCAAAACTGCTGCCGTGTTCACGCGGAGTACGATCACGTTGAACATGTGGGACCGTAAGTCCTTCCGAGAGGTTGGTGGTAGGGGAAGGAGGGTACGGTCCCTGTGGATGCGTCCCTCACTATGGGTTCCGGTCTAAATTGGGTGGCACTTCCTGGCCGTCCAAACAGTTACCTTACGCCTTTCTGGTAGGTTGCGCCAGCGAGTTAGCCACGGTCAGAATTTTCAAGGGCAACGAACAGGCTGGTCGCCAAAGGCGGCTAGTAAACAATATAATTGACAACAATATAATAAACAATATAATTCGCTTTGCATATATTTTATGTCGATTGTTTATATCCTTATATAGTTCATTCCATATCCTTAAAGGTTTCATGTGGTCAACTATGGCGGGGAAAACTTTCGAACACATTGAAATAGATTTGTTACAATCATTTCAATCCATAAACATCAGAAGTCAATTAATTTTCGTACTGAACAGCAAGGAGAAGGGCTTTTTCAGGGTAATCGAACTAGGGGGAAGGTCCTCACATTTTTTCAGAAATCTGGAAAACTATAACAAGAAATTCAATCATGCATAAAGCATTGATTAGGAAACACTTTCCAACTTCAATGCAATTTTATTTAAACATCTCTAAAATTCGATACATTCCTCGGTAATATTTTTAAAATTATCACAATACTATATTAATTTATTATATTTGAAAACTTCAAACTTTTCGAAAAATAAACTTCATTCAAATGACGGTATTGAAATATAAATTGCCTGGTTTAAACATCTCTAAAATGCGATACATTCCTCAGTAATACTTTTAGAATTATCATAATACTATAATAATTTATTATATTTGAAAACTTCATCGAAAACAAGTAAGATTTATTCAAATGACGTCATAGAAATATAACACACCTGGCTCTCTATAAAAGCAGCATTGCATTCATAAACATTTATCCATTCATTGCAATACTATAATAATTTATTTTATTTAAAACTTAAGACCATGGAGGAACAAGTAATTAAACTCTATGCTTAAAACTCCATCGAAAAAAATCGTCTTTCTCTCTGTAAAATCAATGAATATTTCATTCATATCAGCTATATTGCAGACTCCATGAGCTAAATAATTTTGTGTAAAAGAAATGCAGCAATTTTTATACAACTCATTCAACATATTTTGCTGTTTACATTTTCCATAAGTGAAAATTAGGTTCCGTTGCAGAAATAATCAAAGTTGAATAATCATTTCAACTCAAATATATTGTAATTGCGTTGTGTCAGGATGTTGATGCACAGAATTTAAGCAAAAATAAAACGATTTTAGGACTGATACAACACAAAATATGAATTAAAAAGAACTTTAAAATTCACAGTTTTGACAATGGTCACGTGATCGCTTCATATAAAAATTGTAATTATTATTTTAACTTTATTTAAAATACAACTGAATATATTTTGCTGAAATTTTTTTTTTATATATTTTATGGGATAATTTGAATATTTCCTAAAATTTAGAAGCAATTTGTGAATTTTAAATCCGCTTAAAAAATGTTTGAAAAATTAGGTCTCTAGGGTCCAATGTATTTCATTATTTCAACCCGGGTTCAATCCAAAACTAATTGAGTTATATTATTCATTTATATTTTCACGGGTACCACAGACCGTCTGAACAATATAGTAACATTTTATTTTGATAAAGTCATTTTTGCGGCAGTTATCGTGCTAACGGACAGACAGACAAACAGAATGAACAAAGTCATAAACACTTTTCAACTCTGTTGTAAAGTGTTAATAAAAACTAAAATAATAATGACACCCATATTACATGAAGAGATCACGTGTCCCGCTTCAAAATAAAATATGGCATCCATTTTTTTCCCAGGGTAAAAATCGTGATTTTTAGAGTTTTTTTAAATTTATATTAATATTAAATACGTATTAATTTATATTAAATACGTAAAATATTGTTACAAAAAAGTCATCATCTCCTATGTATTTTGTACTTAAAAGAAAATCTGATGTGGGCAACACATGACTTTCCTTATGTAATATAATTAATTTACTACTTTTACAGTAAAAAAAAGTAGGTTTTTCTTATAGTAGTTACTAATATTCCTTCCAAGATATTAAATTTTCGACAATTAGTCGTCATTTTTATCCATTTGGCGAGATTTTCGTTTAATTTGGCAACATTTCAAAAAGTCGCCAAGATGGCGATATTCCGCCAAATTCGTCGCCAAAATCTCGCCAAGCGTTATGCACTAAGAAATAAGTTATTCTTACAGCAGATAAATGACTATTGGCGTTCAAACACAAAAGTATTACTAAAAGTATATTTTTTCATGAATGGAATGAGCTAGTTCCACGAGTATGATGTAACCCAATGTATCGCATGGTATTACATATGAAAAGTGAACATATTTCTCAATAGGAATTTTTTTTATATGACTTTTTGATAATTTTTTTAAAAAAATGAACAATATCTCGAGAACGGTTCATGTTAGCGTTCTAAAATTTATTTCAATCGTTTTCTAATGAAAAATTACGTAAGAAATGTCTATTTGCGTAACTTTATTAGTGGTTTTGATTTTTTGACGATTTTTTCAAAATTTCATCCGAAAATTTAGGGGGGTTCTTAACATTCGATTGCATATAAAAGCAATAGGCTTCCAGTGTTTACGGATTGTGATTTCTGTACCAAATTTGGTTCGAATCGGTCCATTCGTTCGTCAGTTATCGTCTCCACAGACTCACTGACACACACACACACACATACTTTCACACACACACACACACACACACACACACACATACTTTCACACACATACACACACACACACATACACACACACAGACATCACTTCAAAAATGTTTGATTCGCGATCAGGGATGCTTGAAGCGTGCTCTCCCGTCGAAAACTCGAATTCGAATTTTCGAGCCCGTCACAATACTTTCCTTATACATTATGTATATAAGGAAAGTAATAATGACACCATTTACAGAAAATTAACAAGCACTGTTCCTGTACGGCTTGAATTCAAAGTACTCCGATGTGGCCAGCACATTGCTTTCACTATGTAATGAAACGGATTTTCATTTTTCACACCGAACAAATGCTGAATAAGACCCATGGTATAAGGTTTTCAACGTTTAATTGTGCATTTGGCCTTTTTCTTGAAAACAACATATAAAATAATTTCGAAGTACGCAAAAACTTTGTTTTGCGCAACACTAAATTTAGCGGTTGTCAATAGTGATAGCATCCGCAATAAGCAATATAGTCGTTAAAACTAATTCATCAATTTGGAGTCATTTTTAACACTTTACAACAAAGTTGAAAAGTGTTTATGACTTTGTTTATTCTGTCTGTCTGTCTGTCTGTCCGTTAGCACGACAACTGCCGTAAAAATGACTGAATCAAAATGAAATTTTAGTATGTTGTTCAGACGGTCTGTAGGACCTATGGGAATATAAATCAATAATATCACCCAAGTAGTTTTGGATTGAACCCGGGTTGAAAAAATGAAATACTACATTGAGCCCTATGGGACCTAATTTTTCAAACATTTTTGAAGCGGATTTAAAATTCACAAATTGCTTCGAAAATTTTAGGTAATATTCATATTGCTCCATAAAATATATAAAAAAAAATTCAGCGAAATATATTCAGTAGTTTTTTAAATAAAAATTAAAATAATAATTACACCTCTTATATGAAACGATCACGTGACCATGAAATGAAAAGATCACATGACCCACTTCAAAATAATATATGGCATCCATCTTGTTTCAAAATCGTGATTTTTTAAGTTCTTTTTAATTCATATTGAGTGTTGTATCCGTCCTAAAACCACTTTATTTTTGCTTAAATTCTGTGCATCTACATACTGAAACAACGCTATTACAATATATTTCAGTTTAAATGCCCATCCAAATTTGATTATTTCTACAACGAAGCCTATTTTTCACTCATGTAAAATGTAAACAGCAAAATATGTAGAATGAGTTGTATTAGAATTGCTGCATTTCTTTAACACAAAATTATTTAGCTCATGGAGTTCGCAAAGCTGATATGAATGAAATATTCATTGATTTTACAAAGAAAAAGGACGATTTTTTTCTATGAAGTTTTAATCAAAGAGTTTAATTACTTGTAGCTCCATTGTCTTAATTTTTAAATAAAATACATTATTATAGTATTGTGATGAATGAAATGAATGGGAAATTATTTATGAATGAAATGCTGCTTTTATAGAGAGAGCCAGGCGTGTTATTTTTTCTATGACGTCATTTGAATGAATTTCAGTTGTTTTCGATGAAGTTTTCAAATATAATAAATAATCGTAGTATTATGATAATTCTAAAATTATTACCGAGGAAGGTATCGCATTTTAGAGATGTTTAAACCAGGCAATTTATATTTCAATGCCGTCATTTGAATGAAGCTCATTTTTTTCTATGAAGATTTAAGTTTTCAAATATAATAAATTAATGTTGTATTGTGATAAGTTTTAAAATATTACCAAGGAATGTATTGCATTTTAGACATGTTTAAATAAAATTGCATTGAAGTTGGAAAGTGTTTCATAATCAATGCTTTAAGCATGATTGATCTTTCTTGTTATAATCAGTGTATTTTTCAATATATGTTATAACAATTCTGTTCCACTATATATATAAGTGGTTGTTTTTTATCCCATTAGAATCCTTACACAATACCACCAATTTTACAGCTGAAAAGGTAATATGTCCACTTAAATGTTTCAAAGATCATTTATCGTTCTAAACCCTCCAAACTAGTTTTCATCAGTCTGTATCTGAAATGACCTTGAAAGGGGCTAGAGGAACCTTAAAAGTAAAAAAACACCTTTCAATATCTAAGATTTTTGATCTGCTTGACGTCACTTATAATGATAGGGAAATTTTTTCGTATGTATATACAGCATTTAGCAAGATCTGTTTCTCAAACGACAACTTCAAAACAGAAAATTTCCTGTATGGGAATTGTGGATGCGTTTGTTTAACTCCGCTTTAATGGGTAAGTCGTTAAAGTTTATTGTTTAACTAGCAGCGATGACCCGGCGTTGCTCGGGATTAACCATGCAAATTTAAATTCATATCTCAAACCTTCGATTTTCAAAAGTGTCTAATACGTTCATTAAACTAGCGCAAAACTCAGTGTTGTGTAAGCCTGTGAGAAATAAACCATTGTGATAGTTTCCATTTAAATTCATATCTCAAACCTGCGATTTTCAAAAGTGTCTAATACGTTCAATAAACGAGCGCAAAACTCAGTGTTGTGTAAGCCTGTGAGAAATAAACCATGGTGAAAGTTTCCATTTAAATTCATATCTCAAACCTGCGATTTTCAAAAGTGTCTAATACGTTCAATAAACTACCGCAAAACTCAGTGTTGTGCAAGCCTGTGAGAAATAAACCATGGTGAAAGTTTCCATTTAAATTCATATCTCAAACCTGCGATTTTCAAAAGTGTCTAATACGTTCAAAAAACTAGCGCAAAACTCAGTGTTGTGTAAGCCTGTGAGAAATAAACCATGGTGAAAGTTTCCATTTAAATTCATATCTCAAACCTGCGATTTTCAAAAGTGTCTAATACGTTCAATAAACTAGCGCAAAACTCAGTGTTGTGCAAGCCTGTGAGAAATAAACCATGGTGAAAGTTTCCATTTAAATTCATATCTCAAACCTGCGATTTTCAAAAGTGTCTAATACGTTCAATAAACGAGCGCAAAACTCAGTGTTCTGTAAGCCTGTGAGAAATAAACCATGTGAAAGTTTCCATTTAAATTCATATCTCAAACCTGCGATTTTCAAAAGTGTCTAATACGTTCAATAAACTACCGCAAAACTCAGTGTTGTGTAAGCCTGTGAGAAATAAACCATGGTGAAAGTTTCCATTTAAATTCATATCTCAAACCTGCGATTTTCAAAAGTGTCTAATACGTTCAATAAACTAGCGCAAAACTCAGTGTTGTGTAAGCCTGTGAGAAATAAACCATGGTGAAAGTTTCCATTTAAATTCATATCACAAACCTGCGATTTTTAAAAGTGTCTAATACGTTCAATAAACTAGCGCAAAACTCAATGTTGTGTAAGCCTGTGAGAAATAAACCATGGTGAAAGTTTCCATTTAAATTCATATCTCAAACCTGCGATTTTCAAAAGTGTCTAATACGTTCAATAAACGAGCGCAAAACTCAGTGTTGTGTAAGCCTGTGAGAAATAAACCATGGTGAAAGTTTCCATTTAAATTCATATCTCAAACCTGCGATTTTCAAAAGTGTCTAATACGTTTAATAAACTACCGCAAAACTCAGTGTTGTGTAAGCCTGTGAGAAATAAACCATGGTGAAAGTTTCCATTTAAATTCATATCTCAAACCTGCGATTTTCAAAAGTGTCTAATACGTTCAATAAACTAGCGCAAAACTCAGTGTTGTGTAAGCCTGTGAGAAATAAACCATGGTGAAAGTTTCCATTTAAATTCATATCACAAACCTGCGATTTTTAAAAGTGTCTAATACGTTCAATAAACTAGCGCAAAACTCAGTGTTGTGCAAGCCTGTGAGAAATAAACCATGGTGAAAGTTTCCATTTAAATTCATATCTCAAACCTGCGATTTTCAAAAGTGTATAATACGTTCAAAAAACTAGCGCAAAACTCAGTGTTCTGTAAGACTGTGAGAAATAAACCATGGTGAAAGTTTCCATTTAAATTCGTATCTCAAACCTGCGATTTTCTAAAGTGTCTAATACGTTCAATAAACTCCCACAAAACTCTGTGTTCAGTAAGCCTGTGAGAAATAAACCACGGTGAAAGTTTCCATTTAAATTCATATCTCAAACCTGCGATTTTCAAAAGTGTCTAATACGCTCAATAAACTCCCACAAAACTCAGAGATTTAAATGACTTTCACGTTTTGAACCAACAATGTCAATGTCTAACCTTTTTCATTGTAAATCATGGAGTTAGAGAGTAGAACTCCTAGGAAAAATGTTGTTTTTCACTAATATCTCCAGAACCACTGGTCGTAGAAACTCGAAACATGGCCTATGTTTTTTGTGGGGTGATTTCAAGACTACCAAGACAAATTTCATGAAATTCGGTTCAGCCGTTGTCCAGTTATGGTGGACCATACATACACACACTCTTTTCTTCTTTATACATATAGATAAATATCTATCTATAGAAATGAATAATATCTATACAAAGGCATGAGCGTCTATAATTGAAGGCAAGAGGGAGCACTTGTCTCCCTCTCCCCATGGACATTCAAAGCCATCAAGGCCGGTATCAGGATAGTTAATGCTGTATTTTTTATACTTGAGTTTGCCCCCCCCCCCAAGAAAAATTCTATGGCCGCCCTTGCGCTCGTGGAAATTGTAATGTTACACAAAATGTAAATAATTTGGAAACTTATATCTCTGAACTTAAAGAAATTTTTTTTAAACAATGTTTATTTAGTTGGAGATGCAGTACCATTTATATTCATATAAATTGATTTCAATATATTAATTTTTGAACTATTTGGAGGGGAGGGGGGGGGGATTTTTTTTTTTTTATCTGAGATAATTTTTGTTTCACTTTGTTTACCATAACTCGAAATATGTTCTAAACTATAAAAGATAGATATAAAGAGTAAACGAAGAACATATTCAGTAGAAAATTTAGTTTACAGATCAAATATTTGCTTTTCCAAAGTTCTTATAGTTTCCAAGTGATTGTTATGTTAAATTAGAGAATATAGAAAATTTTCAGTTTTAAAAGTTTGTAATGTTTATATCTCGAAAACTAAAAGCGCTACCTATGAAAAGTAAGGTATTTTTTGTAGCTCCTTGAAAGCCCTACAAGAATTTATAATTAGATTTAAGATCTGGTTCTTAGTAAAAATAAATGTTCTTTATTTTGTTATCTTTACTTTATTATCTTTAGTTTTTTATCTTTATTATCTTTGCTTTATGTTTACTTTTTCTTTACTTTATTCTCTTTATTATATTTACTTTAGTTACAATGTTATCGGTAGAAAACGCAACAAATGAGACAGAAAACAATAAATAAACTTATTGAATTAAGTTTTATTTTACAAGACGATATTCACGCAAAACAATTTCGGCTCCATCAGACTGCAACCACCTCCGAATATTATTATTATTATTATTATTATTATTATTATCATTATTATTATTATTATTATCATCATTATTATTATTATTATTATCATTATTATTATTATTATTATCATTATTATTATTATTATTATTATTATTATTATCATTATTATTATTATTATTATTATTATTATTATCGCATAAATTATTTTACCCAGCTAAAACTAATTGATTTACAGGAGATTTAAAGCGCTGAATTTGGAAATTCATCCGTTTACATTTAATGTCCAAATTTTTATCAATTGAGCAATATAAATACAAATTGAGTTAAGTAATTATACTTCTCGTGTCATTCTTTTAAATTAAAGCAAAAAATATTATTACAATGTAATGAAAACACATGACTTTTAAAAAATTATATTCTGAATTATCTTGCATAATAAAAGAAGCTGACTCTGTGTGTCCGCATGTGTCGTCTGTAGTGAAGACTCAAAGCTACGGACAGACGAAAAATTCTAGAAAGGAGCAGCAAAAATCATTATGCATTGAACCACGGAACGGTTTTGTTTTATTCAAATTGGTTTAAAAGTTATGAATTAAAAGTCGAAATTTCGCTATTTAAAAATCAATGTATTCCAGCAGACGATATTCCGATCGCAAAAAACACGATCGGGGACCGAAGAATCAGACATAAGTTGCGACAGGAAGTGTGGTTTAAAATAAAATATTCTAATTTTTTTTTAACTTTAGAAGTATTATTTGGAATTTTAAATGTACAAATATTTCACTATTATAAGCATTCTATGAAAATTTCCTTGAATCAACATTTGTGAAATCTAAATAACCTTTCATTTATTATTTCCCACAGTTTTCATTATAAGTTATGTTTACTTTAAACAAAAAATTTTGACTGGTTATGTTAGATAGACCAATCACCGAGCTAAGTAACATTTCTGCGATACTGAGGTAGAGCAGGATAAAGTTTCGGATCCCGAATAAGATTGGGGATTCAAAGGGATTCAAGGGGGATTCACAGGGGAATTCAATTGGAGATTCAGTGAAGGATGCATTAAGGAAGACGGAGGAATAGTTGAACTGCAATCTAGTGTAAGGGAAGACTAGACTGTTAGAGGAACCCTAATGGATACCACTATGACTAGAAGGGTCTAGTATCCTGGGTTAGTTTCAATGCTATGCGAGGCAAGAGAAAAGAGTTTGGATAAGCATAATAGCTTTGTAACTCGTCTATCGTTTGAACTAAATATCACCTAGCCCGTAAAAGTACATTATAGTATATATTTGTGTTTTTATATATAGGATGTGAAATACAAGTTATGGTCTATGGCTCCAGTTTATTTAAAGAGCTAGCTGCTGTATTAAAAGTGGAGTACGCAATAAATGTAGTTTGATTAAATAAGTGCATCCGTGAGTTATTGTTCTAGGCAAAAAAAAAATCCTGTATCTCAAGTAATTTAGGTTTGAGTAATGTCACTTTGTTGACAGAGATAAGTACGAAAGAAGTAATGCCGCAACATAAGTCTAATCATAGCCATCTTTATCTAAAATGGCTGTTCTTCGCGAAAATAGGCAACCATCCCAACTCAATAATGACCGCTAGGTGGTGCTAGTTATCATCTAAAACAACGTTGTTGTTTTTCCATTTGAGTACGTGTTTTACCTTAGATGATTATTTAATATTGATCTTGTTTTCAAATTTTTTAACTTTGATTTTCTTGTATTTTGAAATTGTAATATCTAGCTTTAACTATGGTCTGTAGTATAGTGTCCTTTTGTACACCAAATACAGTGAAAGAATGCATAAGTCTTTTTGAATTTATATCGGAAATAAATCGTCGGGAGAAATGGATTAAAGCAAAAAAAAAGTAGATTAAAGCAGAAAATATAAAAGATTAATTGAAGATTAAAGCAGAGACTTTTCATGGAAAGTTTGTATCCGTGTGTAATTCCGGCACAAATTAAACTGTCAACATACCTAGGTTGAAGTGTGAACATTTTAAATCTATCTTGTTCTTAATAATTAAGAAGTTGTTGACGTTTTCAAAGAAAGTTTGTATACTTGCACAATTTCGACACATATTACACTATTCCTTCCCGGCCGTCCAAATAGGTGCTCTTAGTCCCCTGGACGAGTCGGACGGTCTGGGTCTTCTACATATTACACTATTAAACTCTATTATGAGCAATTGATAAAAAAAAAAACATCACTGCTAGTTGACACAATCAAACGTGGCAAATATTGACTGTGGTTTATATACATTGCATGTAACACTACAAATTTAAAATTTTCATATGTTTTCATTAAAAATTTCATATTGACATCTATAAAGAACTTTTACTTTCCTTATATACATAATGTATAAGGAAAGTATTGTGACGGGGTCGAAAATTCGAATTGAGTTTTCGACGGTAGAGTACTTTTCAAGCATCCCTGATCACGAATCAAACATTTTTGAGGTGATGTCTGTGTGTGTGTGTGTGTGTGTGTGCGCGCGTGTGTGTGTTCGTGTGTGTGTGTGTCTGTCAGTGAGACTGTGGAGACGACATCTCATGAACGAATGGAGCGATTCGAATGAAATTTGGTACAAAAATCACAATCCATGAATATTGGAAGCCTGTTGTTTTTAAACGTAATCGAACGTACAGAACCCCCCTAAATTTTCGAGTGAAATTTTGAAAAATCATCAAAAATACAAAACCATTAATAAAAAAATTAAGTAAATAGATATTTCTTATGTAATTTTTCCTTAGATAACGATTGACAAAAACTTTAGAACGCTAGCATGAACCGTTCTTGAGATATTGCACATTTTTCAAATAAATTTATCAAAAAATCCCATAAATTAAAAAAAAATATTAACTGTTGAGAAACATGTTCAGTTTTCATATGTAATATCATGCGATAAATTGGGTGACATCATTCTCGTGGATCTAGTTCGATCCATTCATGAGAAAAGATACTTTAAGTAATACTTTTGTATTTGAACACCAATAGAAACCGTTGTAGAAATATCTCCTATAAGAATATCTTATTTCTCCATTCATAACACATGGCGAGATTTTGGCGACGAATTTGGTGGAATGTCGCCAACTTGGCGACTTTGGAATGTTTCCAAATTAAAGAAAATCGCGCCAAATGGATAAAAATGACGCTAAATCAATGAAAATGACAACTAATTGTCGAAAATTCAATATCTTGAAAATAATATAAGTATCTACTATAAGAAAAACCTATTTCTTTACTCTAAAAGTAGTAAATTCATTACATTATATAAGGAAAGTCATGTGTTGCCCACATCAGTTTTTTCATGTTTGTTTACATCTTATTGCATGCAAATTCAAATCAGATTCAATTTTATAATAACCCTGAGAGAAGCTGGAATTTCTATCTAGCAATGTATAAATGTCAAGATATCAAATTCACATCGTCTACGGTCTTTTAAATCGTCATCTTGTTACTTTCCTTATATACATAATGTATAAGGAAAGGATTGTGACGGGGTCGAAAATTCGAAATCGAGTTTTCGACGGGAGAGCACGTTTCAAGCATCCCTGATCACGAATCAAACATTTTTGAAGTGATGTCTGTGTGTGTGTGTGTGTGTGTGTGTGTGTGTGTGTGTGTGTGTGTGTGTGTGTGTGTGTGTGTGTGTGTGTGTGTCAGTGAGTCTGTGGAGACGATAACTGACGAACGGATGGACCGATTTGAACCAAATTTGGTACAAAAATCACAATCCGTAAAAACTGGAAGCCTATCGTTTTTGTACGTAATTGAATGTTCAGAACTCCCCTAAATTTTCGAATAAAATTTTGAAAAAAATCGTCAAAATATCAAAACCACTAATATAGTTACGCACATAGACATTTCTTATTTAATTTTTCATTAGAAAACGATTGACAAAAATTCTAGAACGCTAACGTTAACCGTTCTCGAAATATTGCACATTTTTCAAAAAAATTATTAAAAAGTCATATAAAATGAAAAAAAAAAAATTTCCTATTGAGAAACATGTTCACTCTTCATATGTAATACCATGGGATAAATTGGGTGACATCATTTTCGTGGATCTAGCTCGTTCCACTCATGAAAAGAGATACTTTGAGTAATACTTTTGTATTTGAGCGCCAATAGTCATTTATCTGCTGTAAGAACAACTTATTTCTTCGTCCATAACGCTTGGCGAGATTTTGGCGACGAATCTGGCGGAATGTCGCCAACATGGCGACTTTTTGAAATGTTGCCAAATTAACGAAAATCTCGCCAAATGGATAAAAATGGCGCTAAATCAATGAAAATGACTACTAATTGTCGAAAATTCAATATCTTGGAAAGAATATTAGTATCTACTATAAGAAAAACCTATTTTTTTACAGTAAAAGTAGTAAATTCATTACATTATATAAGGAAAGTCATGTGTTGCCCACATCAGATTTTTACTTTCCTTATATACATAATGTATAAGGAAAGTATTGTGACGGGGTCGAAAATTCTAATTCGTGTTTTCGACGGGAGAGCACGTTTCAAGCATCCCTGATCACGAATCACACATTTTTGAAGTGATGTCTGTGTGTGTGTATATGTGTGTGTGTGTGTGTGTGTGTGAAAGTATGTGTGTGTGTGTGTCAGTGGGTCTGTGGAGACGATAACTGACGAACGAATGGACCGATTCGAACCAAATTTGGTACAAAAATCACAATCTGTAAACACTGGAAGCCTATTGTTTTTATACGCAATCGAATGTTCAGAACCCCCTAAATTTTCGAATGAAATTTTGAAAAAATCGTCAAAAAATCAAAACCAATATTAAAGTTACGCAAATAGACATTTCTTATGTAATTTTTCATTAGAAAACCATTGACATAAATTTTAGAACGCTAACACGAACCGTTCTCGAGATATTGCACATTTTTCAAAAAAATTATCAAAAAGTCATATAAAATAGAAAAAAAAAATTTCCTATTGAGAAACATGTTCACTTTTCATATATAATATCATGCGATAAATTGGGTGACATCATTCTCATGGATCTAGCTCGTTCCATTCATGAAAAAAGATACTTTGAGTAATACTTTTGCATTTGAACACCAATCTATCTGCTGTAAGAACAACTTATTTCTTCGTCCATAACGCTTGGCGAGATTTTGGCGACGAAATTGGCGGAGTGTCGCCAACTTGGCGACTTTTTGAAATGTTGCCAAATTAACGAAAATCTCGCCAAATGGATAAAAATGACGCTAAATCAATGAAAATGACGACTAATTGTCGAAAATATCAATATCTTGGAAAGGATATTAGTATCTACTAGAAGAAAAACCTATTTATTTTACTGTAAAAGTAGTAAATTCATTTCATTATATAAGGAAAGTCATGTGTTGCCCACATCAGATTTTTTTAGCTGTCACCGTTAGATGGCGATACATATCATCTTTCGGGGATGTACGTGGTTTCCACTTTTTAATTTCCTTATATACAATAATGTATAAGAAAAGTATTGTGACGGGGTCGAAAATTCGAATGCAACGGGAGAGCACGTTTCCAGCATCCCTGATCACGAATCGAACATTTTCAAAGTGATGTCTGTGAGTGTGTGTGTGTGTGTCAGTGAGTCTGTGGAGACGATAACTGACGAACGGATGGACCGATTCGAACGAAATTTGGTGCAAAAATTACATTCCGTAAACATTGGAAACCTATTTTTTTTATTATCAATCGAAAGTTCAGAACCCCCCTAAATTTTCGAGTGAAATTTTGAAAAAATCGTCAAAAAATTAAAACCTCTAATAAAATTAGGCAAATAGACATTTTTTATGTAAATTTTCATTAGAAAACGATTGACATAAATTTTAGAACGTTAAAATGAACCGTTCTCGAGATATTGCTCATTTTTCAAAAAAATTATCAAAAAATCATATAAAATAAAAAAAAATATTTCCTATTGAGAAACATGTTCACTTTTCATATATATTTCCATGCGATAAATTTGAGTGACATCATTTTCGTGGATCTAGCTCGTTCCATTCATGAAAAAAGATACTTTGAGTAATACTTTTGTAATTGAACGCCAATAGTCATTTATCTGCTGTAAGAATAACTTATTTTTCCGTCCATGACGCTTGGCGAGATTTTGGCGACGAATTTGGTAGTATGTCGCCAATTTGGCGACTTTTTTAAATGTTGCTAAATTAACTAAAATCTCGCCAAATGGATAAAAATGACGCTAAATCAATTAAAATGACGACTCATTGACGAAAATTCAATATCTTGAAAAGAATATAAGTATCTACTATAAGAATAACATTCTTTTAACTGTAAAAGTTGTAAATTCATTGCATTATATAAGGAAAGTCATGTGCTGCCCACATCAGATTTTTAATAATATAATAGTGAGAAATGAACTGATATTTTAGATAAAGGTAGCTATAGTCTAATAATCCGTACAGTAGAGTACCAATAAGGGGTCATTAAGTTACAATGACACCCGAAGAGATAGAAGAAAAATAAGGCAATATACACATTTTACTTGAATACAAACTTTAAGGTATCATTTGAAATTTCAATTTTATAGCCTAACTAAAAGTTTTTTTTTTCTCATTCTCTGAAAACAGCAAAACAAGACAGCGATCTGCAGTTGTCTCAGATGGGAACGTTTCAAATTTGTGGCGCGCTAAGTGGGAGTGGCTTTTAAAATCCAACATATTAATTTCTTGAATTTGGAGATACCGTTCTTATTTCTAAAATTCGCTATTATTTTCTAATTATAATTACCGTACTCTAAAATGCAAAAGAACAGATTAAAACTCACTGAGATAGCATTTAATTCTTTATAGTATTTACTTTTCTATGTAAATGAACATAATTATTTTTTATTTCATTTTCTCTTGCTATGTAATACAGTACAGAGAAAGTATTGTTCTCACGAAAATTTTCGAGATTTAGATGCCAATATATGTTTTAAGACCTCATGAACACGTTTTGTCTAATTTTGGAGCGCTGTCCGTCTGTCTGTCTGTCGTATGTCTGTGGTCGATTTCTCGTATGCACAATAGCGACCACAAATATAAATGGATTTTCACGAAACTTTATATGCGGCTTTGTTATCAAAAACATCTGGAACTAGATAGAATGTTTTTTAATTCGAGAGAAAGTTTCGAAATATGTTATTTTCGAATTTATGTTGTTTTCACATGGCAGCATAAGACAAAATAATACAATCGTGCACAAAAAGGTTTATGTATGGTTCAATGATCAGGAGACTTAATAGTTTCAAGCATTGCTGTGAAAAATAGCCACGACATCATTTGTTTTTGTTCTTGAAGTCATTAGCTCGGGAATGACGTCATGCCGTCATAGAACTCGAGGGGGGGGCGATTTCCCCAGAATCGAATGATTTTTCCAAGTCCATTAAAGTGAAGGCAAACACGCTACAGTTGTAATCATTTGTATTCACGATACTGATTTTTCGAAATTGTTTTGTAAATTTGGAAAAAGAATGAATTTTGGTACAAGAAAGGCGAGTTGAGCCACATTTCAGTTAAATTTTAAGTATTTTTTTTTCTTATTGAGAACGAAGTATTTATTTTAAGTAAGTTTAGCAACCCCCCTTTATAATTCCTCCGCACGCTATTTGGGGCATATTACACTTGATTCGTACAACTGGTATGGTTGCACATGAAAAAAAGACAGAGCACAAAAATTATTTTTGTTCAGAACAGGCGATTTGGAAATTGAGTGGTGTTATCTTAATCTGTATTATTTACATAGCGGACACTTATTTAGGTCCCAAACAACGGCAGGTAATTCATTCTAGTGAACAATAAAGATAAAACGTTCTTATACTCAAAAAAATCTGATGTAGGCAACACATGACTTTCCTTATATAATGTAATGAATTTACTACTGTTACAGTAAAAAAAATAGGTTTTTCTTATAGTAGATACTAATATTCTTTCCAAGATATTGAATTTTCGACAATTAGTGGTCATTTTCATTGATTTAGCGTCATTTTTATCCATTTGGCGAGATTTTCGTTAATTTGGCAACATTTCAAAAAGTCGCCAAGTTGGCGACATTCCGCCAATTTTGTCGCCAAAATGGACGAAGAAATAAGTTATTCTTACAGCAGATAAATGATTATTGGCGTTCAAATACAAAAGTATTACTCAAAGTATCTTTTTTCATGAATGGAACAAGTTAGATCTACGAGAATGATGCCACCCAATTTATCGCATGGTATTACATATGAAAAGTGAACATGTTTCTCAACAAGATTTTTTTTCAATTTTATATGACTTTTTGATTTTTTTTTGAAAAATGTGCAATATCTCGAGAACGGTTCATGTTAGCGTTCTAAAATTTATGTCAATCGTTTTCTAATGAAAAATTACATAAGAAATGTCTATTTGCGTAACTTTATTAGTGATTTTGATTTTTTGACGATTTTTTCAAATTTTCATTCAAAAATTTAGGGGGGTTCTGAACATTCGATTGCGTATAAAAACAATAGGCTTCCAGTGTTAACGGATTGTGATTTTTGTACCAAATTTGGTTCGAATCGGTCCATTCGTTCGTCAGTTATCGTCTCCACAGGCCCACTGACACACACACACACACACACACACACATACTTTCACACACACACACACACACACAGACATCACTTCAAAAATGTTTGATTCGTGATCAGGGATGCTTGAAACGTGCTCTCCCGTCGAAAACTCGAATTCGAATTTTCGACCCCGTCACAATACTTTCCTTATACATTATGTATATAAGGAAAGTAATAATATTTATACAGTCTTTGTATACGCTTAAGTGTTAAATAAATTGCGAAATAATTCTGGCTCTCTGGGGTTTTAATTCATTTGTGTCCCTTTTAGAAGCTGAACATCTTGAATATTTTGCCCATCCACCTTTTGCATTATATCAAGTTTTCATTTGACGAGGAAAGCTGCCGTATAAGCATTAATATATTTCATATCTGTAGAATCCCATGATTCAAGAATAACTGTTTTCAACCTGTTATTGTTCATGTGAAGACTGTCATTCCCATGAACTTCCGTGCCGTCATGTATCACGTAGTTTATATATTTTTAGATCGTGCTTTTGCAGACAAGGTTCTAGTAATGGTGCGTTTTCGATCAGGTCCGATCAAACTAAAGTGGGGCCCAGGGCATATTGATAATTCGGGGCCCTATAGGCATACAAATACATCCAAAACATCCAAACCTAACAAATTTGGTCGCTTCCCAAACCGTTTACTTCAAAGTCATATATTAAGACTTTAAAAGGTGTATAATATGACTTTAAAAAATGTATTATATTTAATTATACATTCTGTATAATATGTAATATTAACATATTTTATATTTTAAAATAAAAATAATATTACCAGTCTTAATTAAAAAAATTGCCTACACCAAACCCTTACACCAAAATTGATATCTCCATCTCATTTCGAAGCATGGTTTTTTATCAATTCACTTTTCGAACGTTTTCCTCTGGGGCACCCCCTTAAACGAAAGTTTTTGAAAAACTATATTCGCTCCGGGTGTTTTCATCAAATAATTTGTCCATATACCATATTTCAAGCCTCTAACAAATTGTAAAAGAGCCTTTTCTCATGCATTCGGTAAATCGAACATTTGGGTGTGCGGCACCCCCTTAATTAGAAAATATTGGAAATCTGAAATTGCACATTTTCTTCTTTTTAAACGATTTACCTATACACCAAATTTGAAATCACCCTGTCTACAGAACATTTTCGGAAAATACGATTTTTCCAGAGGGTTTTATCGAACGATTGACCTGTGTACCAATTTACAAGTCTCTATCTATTAACTAGTCTAATTTACAAGTCTCTATCTATTAACTCTCAATTACTACTAAATTATTTAAATTTAATAAATGATAGTTTACGTTATTCTAGCAATAATTACCTTATTCTAGCAATAATTACCTTATTCTAAATAATAGTACGGAATTAAAAACTAAATTAACATCACTAGGTAAACTAATTGGATTTCAAACTTTTGACTTTAAAGATATTTTCAATAATATTAAGATCTCTGATTTATATATTGAAATTTTAGCTCTATATAATGCTTATATTGCTAATCATTCTATTCATACTCTATTTACCAATTGTCACAAACTTCTTCACTTTGTTCTTTTCAATAATTATATATTTCAAGGTAATACATTATACTTACAAGTCTCAGGGGTTCCACAAGGTGGCTGTAGTAGCAGTATATTAGCTAATTTATACCTTTATCATTATGAAAAATCTTTTACTTCAACAGATTATAAAATTTACAGTTATGTTGATGATCTGATTTGTTTGGTTTTAACAGACAATTGTGTCATATATATAGATTTCTATCCGGTTAATTTGGAAATAATTCCTAATGAAGCCACTATTAGTAATAACATTAATGTTTGGATTTAAATCTAATTATTGAACCTGCTAATAAGATAGTTAATAATTTATATGATAAAAAAGACTTTTTTAATTTTAACATTAATAAAATATTACCATTTAATTAATGTAACTCGATTCAATTGTTTAGAAATATTATACTTAATCAACTTTTTAGAATTTATACATTATCAGATAAAAAATTTCATGCTATGCATAAGTTAAAAATTACCAGCAAATTATATAAATATCCTGCATGTTTCGTAAATAGTATAGTTAAAAGTTTGGAATGGTTGATATACTTAAATTCTCTCCTTAGTAGCTTATATTAGCCAGACATCCACTTTCTCTTGAATAAGCATTACCATGTATTTACATCCCCTTATAATTTAGCCTCTATGTTTTCTATTATCATCTGCCCCATTATTTTGTAGCTCTTACTGTTGAATATCTCCTTTTCGCATTACTGTTATTTATTTCTCACGATTGGCAACAGCAGTTCTCAACTTTTTATTTTTTTGCGATTGGCAACAGTGGTCTCTTTATTCAAGGCCTCAATGGATCAGACATATGCAGTGTTTTTTCAGGTATTCTTGTTTCCTATAATTTTTCAATCTTTATGCATGTATTCCCAGTTATTAGTGTTTATAGATATAACCTATCACTGATATCAGAAACATGCATTTTGTGTTCATTTTGACAGAATACTTGGACTTGAAAAAGAGTTTTATCGAGATAAACAATTCATTTGCTTAGGCCTAGGGCTTGTGCACGTGTAAAGCTTTAATGCTTGGATTATATTTGATTTTCTATTACCGATCCATTTCCATTACTGTTTGTTGTTTGTCTTCAGGTTGATTGATGACTAGAGGTCTGCATATATATATATATATATATATATATATATATATATATATATCTTAAACGAGCTTTTTTATCTTTCTTGCTGTTGCAATATATTTTTTTCTATTTTTCAATCTGTTTTCTGAATTATATTTTAACATAGGTGGTTTGAACTAAAAAACAAAACAAAAAAAACAGTAGCAGCGATCATTTTGGGGGAATAAATAGAAAATGCATATTTTTTATTTTCAAGGCAAGTAAATGACAGCATGACAGGAGAATGACACTTGATATAGGCAACTGCTTTGTTAGTATGTATATATATGTATATATCACTAGAAAAATAAAAATTGTTTTGCTTTAATTGCAATCCCATACTTAGAACTAACTTCTTATTTGCTTCATCTTCTGAGAAGAAAATCTAGTTTAAATGTAATTCACCTGTTCTAATGATGTCATTCCCTTGTCTACTAAGAAGACAGGTAAATGACGACAGGGGAGTGTGATTTTACGAATCATGTGATTTTACTTTCCGAGTATATGAGTTTTATTTACATTTAAGCCTAATTCGATATGTAGTTTGCTACACTAACTAGGCACACATACATGTTTAAAAGAAATTATTTACTTTTTTATTCTGGGAATAATTAAAGACCGGTAAATGACAAGGAATAAAAATACTTACCCAAAATTGTTCAGTTTTATAATATTTCCATGCACAGAATGACAACTAGAACATAGTCCAACACTTGAGATGGTAAATATGAACTTTAGTAAAAAAGAATAATACTTCAATTATATTTTGTTGTCAGCTATGTACAGAAAGAAGTGTTAAAATTTAAAGACAGTTAAATGACAAAAAAGCTAGGAGACAGTTGTAAAAAATTAATTTAAAATATTGCTCTAATGCATAGTGTATTTTTATTACTGGGTTGTATTTTAAATTGTCTGATTTAACATTAAACGTCAAATTAAAAGAAAACTAGAAAATTAAGACTTGTAAATGAAGTTATGATTTCATTATTTGGCTGTCGGGACACACAGGGGAATGACATTTAATAAAAATACATAAATTTTAAATATTAAAAATATAATTTTTTTTTTTTTGCCATTGGGTGACAAATATGAAGTACAATATAGTAAAACTGATCAGTGTTCAAAATCAGTCCCAAGTCATGCACACTTTTATTAAAACACCTGGGACATTTAAAAGTCCCGTTTACAGAAAATGACCCATATATATATATATATATACTATATATGCATATATATATATATATATATATATATATATATATACTATATATGCATATATATATATATATATATATATATATATATATATATATGTATATATATATACATATACATATATATACATATATATATATATACATATACATATATATATACATATATATATATACATATGCATATATATATATACATATATAAATAAATATATATATATATATATATATAGAGAGAGAGAGAGAGAGAGAGAGAGAGAGGGAGAACTTTTAAAAATCCGCACAAACATTTATTTTAAAATGTATTTAAAAGTAGAAAATAAAGTAAAGTTATTTTATTTGCTAATGTCGGTGCCTGGTTTTATTAACTATTACAAATTATTTTATCATCAATGTATTAATTTAACCCTATATTTAACCCTATCTATTCCATTTTGCCCCCAATTTTTTTACCACGCACACAATACGGTTACAGTTACAAGTTCAGTTAGAAACCCGTATATACCCCTTTCAATTCCTCCCTCTACTCGATGTTTTGTCTGCATGGCATTAAGTGAAGAGAGTGCAGATTCACACCAAAATCAGTAAAATACATCATGTAATAGTCCATTGTATCTTATATTAACATACCATTAACCTTGACCTTGCACAGGTAAGTACCGCCAAATAATGGAGTGAGATATATCTCTAAATACATCGATGTTATCTTTTGCAGCGTAGGTTCCAAAAAGTAATCGTATTTTTTACCTAAAGCTATATTATCTGGCATATTATCGAAAAAGTTTAAATCACCTTGTTTGGATGACAAAATAAACATGGATTGTTTTCCTTATATGTCTTCTTATGTCCAGTTTTTACCACTTTATTACTTAAGTTGCTAATCACTTTCCTTAAAGTTGCAACTATAATTTACTAGGCTTCGCTTTTCTTGGATAAAATAAAGGCTAAACAACCATTATGCATAGACTAGTTGAGGATGTGTTTCTTTAATTCTTTAATTGTGGTAAAAACTATTTTATTTAGGATAACAAGTCCGCTTAAAACCTTTTAGAAATTTAGCACGACTAAGCCATCTTGTTACTGTACTAGTATTTAAGCATGTCAAAAAAAAAAAAAAAAAAAAAAAAAAAGAAAACTAAAAAACGTTAAACATTAATTTGCAATTTTTACTTTCCTTATATACATAATGTATAAGGAAAGTATTGTGACGGGGTCGAAAATTCGAATTCGGGTTTTCGACGGGAGAGCACGTTTCAAGCATCCCTGATCACGAATCAAACATTTTTGAAGTGATGTCTGTGTGTGTGTGTGTGTGTGTGAAAGTATGTGTGTATGTGTGTGTGTGTGTCAGTGAGTCTGTGGAGACGATAACTGACGAACGAATGGACCGATTAGAACCAAATTTGGTACAAAAATCACAATCCGTAAACACTGGAAGCTTATTGTTTTTATACGCAATCGAATGTTCAGAACCCCCCTAAATTTTCGAATGAAATTTTGAAAAAATCGTCAAAAAATGAAAACCACTAATAAAGTTACGCAAATAGACATTTCTTATGTAATTTTTCATTAGAAAACGATTGACATAAATTTTAGAACGTTAACGTGAACCGTTCTTGAGATATTGCACATTTTTTAAAAAAATTATCAAAAAGTCATATAAAATAAAAAGAAAAATATTTCCTATTGAGAAACATGTTTACTTTTCATATGTAATACCATGCGATAAATTGAGTGACATCCTTCTCGTGGATCTAGCTCGTTCCATTCTTGAAAAAAGATACTTTGAATAATACTTTTGTATTTGAACGCCAATAGTCATTTATCTGCTTTAAGTAAAACTTATTTCTTAGTGTATAACGCTCGGCGAGATTTTGGCGACGAATTTGGCAGAATGTCGCCAACTTGGCGACTTTTTTTAAATGTTGCCAAATTAACGAAAATCTCGCCAAATGGATAAAAATGACGCTAAATCAATGAAAATGACGACTTATTGTCGAAAATTCAATATCTTGGAAAGAATATTAGTATCTACTACAAGAAAATCCTATTTTTTTACTGTAAAAGTAGTAAATTCATTACATTATATAAGGAAAGTCATATGTTGCCCACATCAGATTTTTTTAATACTGATGCGGAGGGCTCCTACTTGCTTATGCTCGCCATACCCGAAACTTTCTTCGCTAGCTGGGGATTGACGGTTGGGGGGCTTAGTCCCCTACTCGCTGGCGCTCGCTCGAAATAACGAGAAATGTCAAATTTTGGGTTTAATTGAACTTTTAATTAAAAAAAGAAATCTCGCTCAATTGCATTGTCCGGGTACATGAAGTACCGCTGTAGTGAATTTCACCGCTATCCGAAGCTCCGGTTTTCCACTGCAGATGACAACAAGCATATTTTATTTTGAAGAGTATAAGTTCCCCTGTTTTGGGCAGACGTAAATGCTGGTTATATAATAAAACCATTAGAGGTCATAATGAGAGGATTGAACAAAACATCACCTTTTGAAGTGGCCACTTCTATACAGTGAAAAAAAAAATTGTTATGCAGAAGGTGCAACTATTGTTCCATTGTTTAAAAGTGAAATAGGTCCCATTTATAGTAATTAAACTTCACATTGTGAGGATAACTACGATAATCTATCTTCCATTAGATGCAGAGATGCTGTAAAAGAGCAAAATAATGATTTCGTAAGCTTTTAAATTAAAAAACCTTGAAACAAGACATAATCAACGGTTTTTTTGTAAAAAAAAAAAACATTTGTAGTGTAGCTTAATGTGTTTAGAAACGCTGCAGAGATCCGTCCGTGCACAGTTGTCATGTTCGAAACCGTTGCTGGTAAGTATATATATGGTGGCCCGTAAAGTTGTAAGTAAGTCAAATATGTCTTAAACGATGTTAGCTAGAGCTATCAAAGTGAGGTATCGGTAAAATTAACATGAAAGTTTAATCATTCATAAAGCATTGATTATGAAACACTTTCCAACTGAGATGCAATTTCATTTAAACATCTCTAAAATGCAATACATTCAGCGAGGATATATTTTTAATTATCACAGTACTGCAATAATTTATTATATTTGAAAACTTAAAATGTCATCGAAAGAAATGAACTTTATTCAAATGACGTCATCGAAATATAAATCGTCTAGCTCTCTTTATAAAAGCATTGAATATTTCATTCATATCACCTATATTCCGGTCTCCAGAGTTAAATAATTTTGCGTGAAAAAAAAATAGCAATTCCTATATAACTCATCTGTCAATCACTTGTTTACATTTTGCATCCATTAAAATTAGGTTTCGTTGTAGAAACAATCAGAGTTTGGTGATCATTTAAACTAAAAAATATTATAATTGTGTAGGAAATATAATTGTATAGAAAAGTATATGTGTAGGAAAAGTATATGTGTAGAAAAGTATATGTGTAGGAAATATAATTGTATTGAAATATAATTGTGTAGAAAATTGCACAGAAAATACGCAAAATAAAGAGGATTTAGGTCGGCTGCGACACTAAATATAAATTTTAAAGAACTTTAAAAATCATGATTTTTACACTAAGAAAAAAGACGGATGCCATACTTTATTTTGAAGTGGGTCGCGTGATCTCTTTATATAATATGGGTGTTGATGTTGTTGAGACCCAGACCGTCCGACCTACCAGAAAGGTGTTGAAGACCCAGACCGTCCGACTCGTCCTGAGGACTTGAGCATCAATTTGGACGGCCGGGAGAGTACCAGAAAGGTGTAAGGTAACTGTTTGGACGGCCGGGAAGTGCCACCCAATTTAGACAGGAACCCAGTGGGGAGGCATCCACAGGGACCGTACCCTCCTTCCCCTACCACCAACCTCTCGGAAGGACTTACGGACCCACATGTTTAACGCGATCGTACTCCGCATGAACACGGCGGCAGTTGTGGCAGCGCGCAAATCCAGTGCGCAAACCACCGGGCTACCGCGCCCGAAATGTGCCAACAGCACGCGGTGTTCCCAGGTGGTCACCCACCCAAGTACTAACCGCGCCCGATACGGCTTGACTTCGGTGATCTAACGAGAACCGGTGCTTTCAGCACGGTACAGCCGTTGGCTCATATAAGATGGGTGTAATTATTATTTTAAATTTTATTTAAAAAACCACCATACATATTTTGTTGAAATGCTTTTCATATATTTTATGGGATAATTTGAATATTTCCTAAAATTTTCGAAACAATTTGTGAATTTTAACTTCACTTTAAAAGTGTTTGAATAATGATGTCCCATAGGATTCAATGTATTTCATTTTTTCAACCTGAGTTCAAGCCAAAACTAATTGGATGATATTATTCATTTATTCCCCATATATCCCATAGACCTCCGTTTCAACAACAATTCTAAAATTTCATTTTGATAAAGTCATTTTTACGGCAGTTATCGTGCGAAAGACAGACAGAATAAACAAAGTCATAAACACTTTTCAACTATTTTGTAAAGTATTAAAAAACTATGCGCTTCCAGATGAGACTGACGGCAGCGCCTCTAGCGGCAAAACTATGAAAATTAGCTCTCCTATCTCGGAAACTATGAGATATTAAAAAATAATATCCATTAGAAATTTGCAGATCTTCGGCGAATTAGTAAAAATGACATTTTGTAGAAACGAACAATTAGAAAAATTTGACCAGGGGTGTCAAACTCAATCTGGTAAAGTGCCAATTTTTCTTTCAAAATATATCAGCGGGTCGGAACTCAACAATCAAAGCACCCCGTTGCGGGGAATGCCTATGAAAGAGACTTTCGGATTCAAATATTTTCTGGCAACCCCAATGCATAGCGCTTTGGCGATATTTTAAAGTATTGGACCGCTGTAAATTGGCATTAGAACGGATCTTTGTTGTTTATGCTATTGCCTATACTGATACTAATTGAAGCACGTGCTTTGAATCTTTTAAGTTACTTTTAATATTTCACATCGCATCTTCCCCCGTGTAGGGGCGGGTTGTAGAATAACCCCAGGGAGGGTCAGAGATCAAAAGGCCAGAATGCCGCTGTTGACAGTATTCTAGAGGGTGGACGTTATCGCCGTTCGTGACGTCACTGGTTTAGAAGGAGAAGTGACAGTTTCTCCGAGTAGTATTCAATTCTATGGGAAAACATAAACTGTGTCAGTCGTTGTTTTAATATAATTTGTAATTCTATTGTAAAAGTGAAATTTAGGTGTAAATTTGTGTATTATAGATGTATATATATTAGTATTTTCACGTATTTAAAGTATAATTTTGATTAATTGTTGTATATAAATTGTGTTTTGTGAGCACAAAAATGCCTGGTTGCTGCGCGGTTGCGTTATGTTCAAATTATTATAAGAAGTCAATGGGATCTATCATTTTTCATATATTTCCAAAAGATCCTACACTCCAAAAATTATGGATCGTGAAGTGCAAAAGAAAGGATAAAATAACCATTGCTAACGCAACTGTCTGTTCGAATCACTTTTCTGAAGATTTTGAAGAAGGTTTTCGAGCTAAATTTTTCAATTTGAAGCCGGTAAAACGATTAAAACAAGGAGCCAACGGCACAAAAATCTCACATACCATTAATACCGCAGTTAAAAATAATGTTTTTAATATAGTAGTAAAAAAAATACTTATGATTGGCATGTTTCATTGATATGTAAAATAGGTGGTCCTCTAAATAATCCAAAAAACAAAATTAATAAAATAAAATCGACTTCATATGCAGTGTCTAAAATATATAAAAATAATTTATATTTCTGATACTAGCAATTAGAGTTTACTTTCTTTTTTGGAGGAGGGGAGGGGGGAGATATTAGTATTTTGTAAGCAAATTTACACAGTTTAGTTTATTGCAAAATGTATGTAAAGTTAATTTTAAATGCCTTAAGCATTTTACTTTGTTATTAATATACATAATCATAAAACGTAATTCTTTACTAATCATAATATTGACATTATATTCACATCATCTTAAGTTATGGGACATTTCGTTTTGATATGTAAAAAGCTTAGAATGCAAAACTAAAATCATCAAAGTTGAAATATAATGAATAAAAAATTTATTTACAATAAAACTAAAAGCCAACGGCACATTTTTCGGAAGAAATAAAAAAAGTGGGAGAATGTTTTCTTAGAAATGCATGGCGCATATATATCAAAAGAGAAATGCGTCATTAAGAACTTGCAGTCAAAGTTAGCAAACATTTCATCTTCTATATCACTAAAAGCCATAACTTTGTTTTCACGAACCAGAACATTCATTCGCATTATGCAACAATTAGTAGAGAGAAAAAAGCAAAGAAAAACCTCTAAATTGTGTAAAAGCAGTATCATAGCATAAAAATGGTATGTATTGATTTATTATTTATGATCCATGTGAACATTGCTTTAAAATTTTAAAACTTTACATAGTTTATATATTTAGAACTGTATAAAGTTTAATGACATCAATTTTGCATGCTTAAAATATCTTTGTGAAAACTGACATATCCAGTGGCTTAGCCAACAATCATAATATTCTACTAGCTCACAAAATGCATCGTCATTTTGTTGAGTAAATAAAATAAATCTACTGCCATTGACCATCCATTCGACCGTCAACTTCCCCTTTTCCCAAGATCCGATCTACGTTTTTTAATATAATATATAGTTATGTAACTACTAGATTGATGATATTTCATAGTCATCAATATATGTTATATGTATGTGGGATTTTTTACGCAATTAGATATTTTTGAAATACATATTTATATTACATGTAGAAAGTATTATCAATGTTTAAGATAATGGATACTATATTTTTAAAATCCGATGATTATATATTTATTCATATTTGTATTAAAACACTTGAAATGTAATTTTTATATTTACTACACTTTTCACTATATATTTCAGCTTTTATTATAAATAATATATGTATTATAATATTTTAATGATAGTCCTATGCATGTATGAGTAGAATCATTTAATTTCATTCTTCTAAAATTTTATTACGAATGATCTGATTTCCTATTTGAAGTATAAACGCGAACTTTTTAAAATTTATTCACGTATCTCTATGTCCCCTATTCTTGACTTGTAAGTCAGCGACGTCACGCTTCAAGTTGCTCTCCCGGTCGAAAAGCAACCCCCTCTCTCTGACCTACCTTATGTTTAAAGTACCTTAAAATAACCCTACCACCCCCTGTATTTCGTAGAAGGCGAAAAATGGTGCCTCAGTGCCTGGGGGGATAGCCAGGTACCCAGCCCCTGGGGATTATATCAGGGGACTGTCCTCCATGTTGGGGGTTGGGCGTGGGGCTAACAACTCAACCCCGGAAAAAATTCTTGCTACGAAACCTTTAAGAAAGAAAACCGGACTGATCTTTGGAAACGACCGCAGAAAGGAAGAGGAAAGCGGCCAATAGAAAAGAATGGTCAAAAATCTTAAAGGAAGTCAAGGCCCTACGAGGGCTGTAGTACCATGATGATGATGATGACATCGCATCTTCAATTTGTTAGATTCTTCTTTTCCTGATAGTTATTGAAATTATAATGTCAGAAAACGATAAAAAAATGGTAATAATATCGTTTGCAGTTACTATGGGTGAACGTTAACTCTACAGACGAATATGTATGCCCATTTAAAAAAATTCATCCTGGTAAAAAAATAGATTTTCAACAGAAAGCAAGGAACATTTGTTGTTTATGTGATTATGGGTGAAACTGCAGGGACAGTCATGTGCTGTCCACATCATATTTTTACATTTGTTTGGAATATCTGAAAGACGAACAATCACGTTCTATGGCATGTTCGAAATCTTTCTCAGTGTATACAGTACAGTAAAGTAGCACTCAAAACATACATCGCCAAATGAGAGATTTCGTGCCAAATATGTTTTCTAGCCTGCAAACTTTCTTTTATTCAACTTCATGAGCATGTGCAATATAGGTTTGAGCATACGCAGTATCCACCATAGCAATTCAACTCAACGGGGAGACACCAGTATCAAAGCAGGCAAATTGTATTATAATATTATTATAGGTTTACACAATTTAAGAAGAAACTTGAGACTTAGATAAGTGCGTGTTCAATAGGTATAATACTAGGTTCAATAGGTATAATGGATTCAATAGGTATTGAACATATAGGTATCTGTAATCTATACCTATATGTTCAATGTACAGAAAATTTATTCATGAAATTCGAGTTATACTAATTGAAGTGGCGGGCCGCATCTAAATGCCCCGGAGGCCATTCATGGCACGCGGGCCGTATCTTTGATATGTCTGTTCTAAGCATCAAATTTTTGGGGGTGATACTGCCCAGTTGTTAGCGCGAGATTGCATTCCGGTGACCCGAGTTCGATTCTTGGCTTGCCAAAACTGTCTCTCTGTTCACGAGGGAATTTAATGTGAGGAGTACGGGCACATTAAATATGTGGGTTCGTAAGTCTTTCAGAGAGGTTGGTGTTAGGGGAAGGGTGGTACAGTCCTTGTGGATGCCACCCCCACTGGGTTCCAGCCTAAATTGGGTGGCACTTCCTGGCCATCCAAACAGACACCTTACACTTTCTGGTCGGTCGGGTGGTCAGGGTCGAAGAAGAAGAAGCGTTACTTTGAGTATAGTATGCAAATGATGGTTGTGGCATACAAAACCGTTCCTGTAGATAAAATTTGCGAAGCAATTTTCAAAAGATCGTTGATGATGAAATGATAGTTTTGCCACGTGCTTTGAAGAGAATCGTGTAAAAAAAATCATGACAAAGTTATTCAAATGAAGATTGTTTTGAAACTAACTGTAAAGCTCTTTGAGATAAGAATACAACGGGCTTTAGAAATAAACCTTAGGACATTTAGCTTCAATAACTTCATCTAATCAAAGAGGTAACATTTCTATTAACGCGGCGTCTACAGGATTGATTTGTTCGGCGCCATTGTAAAGAACCTTGCTGTCATAACCGGGAATCGAACCCGGGATCTCCGAACTGGTCCGCCGACGCTCCACCATTAATCTACTGGGACGAAATTGCGATCTCTTATAGTCAAAGTGAACTCTGCAAATTTATCCATGTCATCTCAAGCTTGCATTTTATAATCTCTGGCATAATAAGTGAGAGTAACCCCCCCCCCCCTAGGTCGTCCAAGCTAATGGAAATTAATCTGCCTTTTATATAATAGGATGGTACTGCTATAAGAAAAGTTTACATGAAACGCTGTGGAGGCTGCATGGTAGTATGCTTAACGATTTCTTACTAAAATCCAAAAGGATATTGATACCTTAATTGAGTAATTTGCAGAGCAGAATCAGTTACGATCAGAATTTGATATTGTTAAACCCACGAAAAATAAACAACAAGGTACCCTGTTGAAGGATCCTAAATCAGGGTTAGAAACATTTAACAGGGTGTACTAGACCTGAATGTGAAAGCTGCACGGTAGTATATGCTTTACGATTTACTACTAAAACTTAAGATGCTGATTCCTAAATTGACTAATTTGCAGAGCAGAATCAGTTACGATCAGATTTTGATATTGTTAAACCCACGAAAAATCAACAAAGTACCCTGTTGAAGGATCCTAAATCAGGGTTAGAAACATTTAACAGGGTGTACTAGACCTGAATGTGAAAGCTGCACGGTAGTATATGTTTTACGATTTACTACTAAAACTTAAGATGCTGATTCCTAAATTGACTAATTTGCAGAGCAGAATCAGTTACGATCAGATTTTGATATTGTTAAACCCACGAAAAATCAACAAGGTACCCCGTTGAAGATCCTAAATCAGGGTTAGAAACATTTAACAGGGTGTACTAGACCTGAATGTGAAAGCTGCACGGTAGTATATGCTTTACGATTTACTACTAAAACTTAAGATGCTGATTCCTTAATTGACTAATTTGCAGAGCAGAATCAGTTACGATCAGATTTTGATATTGTTAAACCCACGAAAAATCAACAAAGTACCCTGTTGAAGGATCCTAAATCAGGGTTAGAAACATTTAACAGGGTGTACTAGACCTGAATGTGAAAGCTGCACGGTAGTATATGCTTTACGTTTTACTACTAAAACTTAAGATGCTGATTCCTAAATTGACTAATTTGCAGAGCAGAATCAGTTACGATCAGATTTTGATATTGTTAAACCCACGAAAAATCAACAAGGTACCCTGTTGAAGATCCTAAATCAGGGTTAGAAACATTTAACAGGGTGTACTAGACCTGAATGTGAAAGCTGCACGGTAGTATATGCTTTACGATTTACTACTAAAACTTAAGATGCTGATTCCTTAATTGACTAATTTGCAGAGCAGAATCAGTTACGATCAGATTTTGATATTGTTAAACCCACGAAAAATCAACAAGGTACCCCGTTGAAGATCCTAAATCAGGGTTAGAAACATTTAACAGGGTGTACTAGACCTGAATGTGAAAGCTGCACGGTAGTATATGCTTTACGATTTACTACTAAAACTTAAGATGCTGATTCCTTAATTGACTAATTTGCAGAGCAGAATCAGTTACGATCAGATTTTGATATTGTTAAACCCACGAAAAATCAACAAAGTACCCTGTTGAAGGATCCTAAATCAGGGTTAGAAACATTTAACAGGGTGTACTAGACCTGAATGTGAAAGCTGCACGGTAGTATATGCTTTACGTTTTACTACTAAAACTTAAGATGCTGATTCCTAAATTGACTAATTTGCAGAGCAGAATCAGTTACGATCAGATTTTGATATTGTTAAACCCACGAAAAATCAACAAGGTACCCTGTTGAAGATCCTAAATCAGGGTTAGAAACATTTAACAGGGTGTACTAGACCTGAATGTGAAAGCTGCACGGTAGTATATGCTTTACGATTTACTACTAAAACTTAAGATGCTGATTCCTTAATTGACTAATTTGCAGAGCAGAATCAGTTACGATCAGATTTTGATATTGTTAAACCCACGAAAAATCAACAAGGTACCCCGTTGAAGATCCTAAATCAGGGTTAGAAACATTTAACAGGGTGTACTAGACCTGAATGTGAAAGCTGTACGGTAGTATATGCTTTACGATTTACTACTAAAACTTAAGATGCTGATTCCTTAATTGACTAATTTGCAGAGCAGAATCAGTTACGATCAGATTTTGATATTGTTAAACCCACGAAAAATCAACAAAGTACCCTGTTGAAGGATCCTAAATCAGGGTTAGAAACATTTAACAGGGTGTACTAGACCTGAATGTGAAAGCTGCACGGTAGTATATGCTTTACGTTTTACTACTAAAACTTAAGATGCTGATTCCTAAATTGACTAATTTGCAGAGCAGAATCAGTTACGATCAGATTTTGATATTGTTAAACCCACGAAAAATCAACAAGGTACCCTGTTGAAGATCCTAAATCAGGGTTAGAAACATTTAACAGGGTGTACTAGACCTGAATGTGAAAGCTGCACGGTAGTATATGCTTTACGATTTACTACTAAAACTTAAGATGCTGATTCCTTAATTGACTAATTTGCAGAGCAGAATCAGTTACGATCAGATTTTGATATTGTTAAACCCACGAAAAATCAACAAAGTACCCTGTTGAAGGATCCTAAATCAGGGTTAGAAACATTTAACAGGGTGTACTAGACCTGAATGTGAAAGCTGCACGGTAGTATATGCTTTACGATTTACTACTAAAACTTAAGATGCTGATTCCTAAATTGACTAATTTGCAGAGCAGAATCAGTTACGATCAGATTTTGATATTGTTAAACCCACGAAAAATCAACAAAAGGTACCCTGTTGAAGGATCCCAAATCAGGGTTAGAAACCTTTAACAGGGTATACTAGACCTGAATTTACAGCTTATGACGTGCGGAGATGGGGTGCAAACCATTTTAAAATTTCGTAACTTTTTTAGAAATGGGTTTTTGCTTCTTGTACTTGATGGGAAGTTTTTAAACATGAAAAAGAAAAGTACCAGACTGACTCACCATTAGAGTGTAAGTTCTAGATATTTCCTTTTCAGGGGATCAACAGCAGTTGCCAATTCTATGGTTGAGATCCGAATCTGGTGAGAAGACCGTACACTACCCTCTCATCTATGATGATTATCCGGAGGAGTTTGAACGTATGGCGCAAAAGGAGCTTGGCGAAACACATGAGAAGAAAATGGCTGGAATACAGAAGCTGAGAGAAATCATCAAGAGTGAGTGCCAGTTTTCTAATATAAAACATCTAGTTTTTCTTTCTGCATAACATAAATATGACATCAATCTCCATCAAAACGAGGAAAAAAGAATAATATGATTGTTCTCCCATTGCAAATATTAGTATCCATGATCCAGTTTTGCATTCATTATATATATTCGTATGTTCGCATACGTTCAATTCCAACATTCAGCCGGCTTTAACTTTGAGCTTATGAGGGTTATTTTAATTATGTTCACCCAATATTTGAAGTTTTGCAGGTTTTTTTTAAATATTTAAGATGATTGAAAGTTTTTCTATAAAAAATGTTAAGATCAATGGCAATTTTTCTATAAAAATTTTAATATAATTGGCAGTTTTCTATAGAAAATTTAAGATGCTGTAAGTTTTTCTATAAAAATTTTAAAATGATTGGAAGTTTTCTGAGAAATTGTTGTTTCATTATGTATATTATCTCCACAAATTTTAATTGATGTCTTTTGAGTTAAGCAAAGTTAAAGAATACTGATTTGATCGATTTAAAACTTGAATATCATTAAGTCGTTGGATTATCACCTAGTGGATTATCACCAGGTGGATCACTAGGTGGATTATCACCAGTGCTGAATTTACAGTTACCGAGGCCTTAAGCCAGGCCTGGCCAACCCAAATGGTTTCACGAGCCACTTTTATGACGAGTAACATTACAACGGGCCGCACTTTAGGTAAATATGCTTTTAAAAAATATAATACAAATATAAAAAGAATTAAACTTTATGGTTATACTATGATTCAAATATAATGAACTCTCGAGTCTTAATTAATGAGATATTTGTTTATCCTTTCCTTCACTTAATTTTTGTAAATCTATATTTATGTTCGAAGTTGCACATCTTAACTGGTTTTCTAAATTGGCATCAGTTAATGAAGCACGTGATGAACTCTTTGTAATTTTCATCTTCGAAAAAAAATGTTTCGCAAACATATGTGGGCCCAAAAGCACTTACAACTCGTTGTACAAAATATCTTAAGTTGGGAATATCTCTCGGATGTAATATAAGTATTGTAAAAATTAATTTTTGACGTGGACGCAAAAATTTGCTTCATTTCATTGTTGCACTGTAACTCAATTAACTCCATTTTCAGATTTTTAGGAACACTATTCACGTCAACATGAAATGGGCATGAAAATATTTCAAACATTTTATCATATTTTGCTAATTCTGAAAAACGACTGTCAACTGCAGTTTCTTTATTTCATTAGTATATTTCGAGAAATTCTTAGGTTGGCTTTTTGAGAAGTTATTTATCAGCGGAAAATGTTGAGCATTATTATTTCTAAGTTGGCACTCAAATAGCAATAATTTCTTATTAAAATCTTTGATGAAGTTACAAGCATCGATTATTAAATTATCTTGCCCTTGCAAGTCCTTATTTAGCTGATTAAATTTTTCTGTTATATCCACTAAAAATCATAGGTCTAACAACCAATCATCATCACTTAATTCAGAAATAGATTCTTGTTTCTCGTTCATAAACATATCTATTTCCTCCCGTGAATTAAAAAATCTGATGTGGGCAACACACGACCTTCCTTATATAATGCAATGAATTTACTACTTTTACAGTTAAAAAAAATGTTATTCTTATAGTAGATACTTATATTCTTTCTAGGATATTGAATTTTCTTTAATTAGGCGTCATTTTCATTGATTTAGCGTCATTTCTATCCATTTGGCGAAATTTTTATCAATTTGGCAACAATTAAAAATGTCGCCAAGTTGGCGACATTCCGCCAAATTCGTCGCCAATTTCTCGCCAAGCGTTATGGACGGAGAAATAAGTTTTTCTTACAGCAGATAAATGACTATTGGCATTCAAATACAACAGTATTACAAAAAGTATCTTTTTTCATGAATAAAACTAGCTAGATCCACGAGAATTATGTCACCCAATTTATCGCATGGTATTACATATAAAAAGTGAACATATTTCTCAATAGGAAATATTTTTTTTTTATTTTATATGACTTTTTGATAATTTTTTTTAAAAATGTGCAATATCTGGAGAACGGTTCATGTTAGCGTTCTAAAATTTATTCCAATCGTTTTCTAATGAAAAATTACATAAGAAATGTTTATTTCCGTAACTTTATTAGAGGTTTTGATTTTTTGACGATTTTTTCAAAATTTTACTCGAAAATTTAGGGGGATTCTGAACATTCGATTGCGTATAAAAACAATAGGCTTCCAGTGTTTACTGATTGTGATTTTTGTTCATCGTTTTGTTCATCGTTTTGTTTATCCATTCGTTCGTCACTTATCGTCTCCACAGACTCACTGACACACACACACACACACACACACACACACACACACACACACAGGCCAACGACCGTACCGTGCTGAAAACACCGGTTCCCGTTAGATCACCGAAGTCAGGCAGCATCGGGCGCGGTTAGTACTTGGGTGGGTGACCACCTGGGAACACCGCGTGTTGTTGGCTCTTTTCGGGCGCGGCAGCGCAGTGGTTAGCGCGCGATTCTCGCCGCTGCCAGAACTGCCGCCGTGTTCATGCGGAGTACGATCACGTTAAACATGTGGGTCCGTAAGTCCTTCCGAGAGGTTGGTGGTAGGGGAAGGAGGGTACGGTTCCTGTGGATGCCTCCCCCACTGGATTCCGGTCTAAATTGGGTGGCACTTCCCGGCCGTCCAAACAGTTACCTTACACCTTTCTGGTAGGTCGGACGGTCTGGGTCTCAACAACAACAACACACACACACACACACACATACTTTCACACACACACACACACACGCACACACACACACAGACATCACTTCAAAAATGTTCGATTCGTGATCAGGGATGCTTGAAACGTGCTCTCCCGTCGAAAACTCGAATTCGAATTTTCGACCCCGTCACAATACTTTCCTTATACATTATGTATATAAGGAAGGTAAAAATCATTTTAAACATTTTCCACGACTTAGCCATCTAACATTGGTAAAATATACGATATCACCATATTCAGAAGATAATTCGCTAAGGAATTCTTTGAATTGCCGATGTTGACGAGAATGTAAACGAATGCAATTTACTATTTTTAGTTTCCCTGCAATACATGGTTATGTATAGGGAAAGTATTGGAATCATGTCGAAAATCGCAACTCGAGTTTTCAACGGATCTACACGTTTCGAGACCTCTAGAATACGAAAACACTATTTTTAGTGTGATGTCTGTGTGTGTGTCTCTCTGTGTGTGTGTCTCTCTGTGTGTGTGTGTATGTGTCTGTGTGTGTGTCTGTCTGTGAAGATTTTGTATTCACTCTAACTAAAAAACTAATTGACCGAATTTCTTAAAATTTAGTAGGTATATCACTTGTGGGCGAATCTGGTGCTGATTAGTTTTGGGTACGATTCGGGATAAAAGAACCCGCCTTTTTCTGCGAAATGTTCCGCAAAGGCTTGTATCAACTCTAGCTAAAGATCTAATGGACCGAATTTCACAAAATTTAGTAGATAAGTTGTTTGTGGGTCACGCTGGTTCTGATTAGATTTTGGTACGATTTGGAAAAAATAACCTGCCTTTTTATGCAAAATGGCCCACAAAAATTGCCAAAATTTAAAATAAAGAACTACGTTTGCTCAAATATATCCATTAAATGCTCGTTTAATACGTAATTTTTAACGAAGAAAAGAATAAGACCAACCCCATTACACTAGGACTAGCCGTTCTCGAGATATTTTAGTTTTTTCGCATTTTCTCTACGCCATCTTTGAAAATAAGTCCAGTTATCAAATGAGAACGAAAATTGAATTAAAAGTGAATTAAATTTAATCAGAATAAAGCGAATGTGAATATAAGTCTGCAGGGAAAGTCATGTGCTGCCCACATCAGATTTTTATAACTACTTTCATAACGTGATTCATGGATAATTCTCGAGCACATAAATTTTGTTGATGTATCAATCAGTGAATAATAAAAATATCATAGGTTTTAACGCCTCGGCAATCTACCTTATCCATAAGTAATTTTATAGCTCCCTTATTTTTACCTACCATAGCAGGTGCTACATCTGTTGTAAATCTTGAAAGAGCCTCAAAATTTAAACTATTTTCGGCTAAACATTTTTCAATCGCCTGGAAAACATCTTCTCCTCTAGTTGTGTCTTTTAAATTTAAAAGATTTAAGATTTCTTCCGTCACTTGGAATGAATCATTCACACCGCGAATAAATATCACAAGTTGAGATGTGTCAGATATCTGTACTTTCATCAAATGT
Source organism: Amaurobius ferox (assembly GCA_951213105.1). Lineage (NCBI taxonomy): Eukaryota > Metazoa > Arthropoda > Arachnida > Araneae > Amaurobiidae > Amaurobius > Amaurobius ferox. The sequence goes on from OX578152.1 coordinate 25,844,258, forward strand.
CAAAGAATAGGCTTTGAATTGGTTAATTTTATCTCGCAAAGTTACTACGATTTCAGCTGAAAAGTCATCAACGCGGCGACATATAGTTTGGCGCGAAAGACTGATACTTGAAAATATTTTGCTTTTCTCGGGCAAAACATATTTTATAATTGCTTCCAAACAGTCGTTTACCAGTTCACCATCCGCAAATGGTTTCATTTTCTTTGCAATCAACATGGCAACAGAATAACACAATGGCAGATGGTTGTTGTAATAATGAATCAAACATCGTTTGCTGAGCTTTCAGATGCGATTTAAGCGCAGTTAACTTAAAACTTTTTACTTCTTTACTGAAATTTACATATTCAATATGTTTTGTCTCATGATGCCTTTTAACGTTATGTTCTTTAAATACAGCGACCGTCTCTCTACAAATTAAACACATTAATTTTTTAACACTTTACAACAAAGTAAAAAAGTGATTATGACTTTGTTCATTCTGTCTGTCTGTCTGTCCGTTAGCACGATAACTGCCGTAAAAATGACTTAATCAAAATGAAATTTTAGTATGTTGTTCAGACGGTCTGTAGGACCTATGGGAATATAAATGAATAATATCACCCAATTTGTTTTGGATTGAACCCGTGTTGAAAAAATGAAATACATTGAGCCCTATGGGATCTAATTTTTCAAACATTTTTTAAGCGGATTTAAAATTCACAAATTGCTTCGAAAATTTTAGGTAATATTCAAATTGTTCCATAAAATATATAAAACAAAATTCAGCGAAATATATTCAGTAGTTTTTTAAATAAAAATTAAAATAATAATTACACCTCTTATATGAAACGATCACGTGACCATGATATGAAACGATCACATGACCCACTTCAAAATGATATATGGCATCCATCTTGTTTCAAAATCGTGATTTTTTAAGTTCTTTTTAATTCATGTTGATTGTTGTATCCGTCTTAAAACTACTTCATTTTTGCTTAAATTCTGTGCATCTACATACTGAAACAACGCAAATACAATATATTTGTGTTTAAATGATTATCCAAATTTGGTTATTTCTACAACAAAGCCTATTTTTCACTTATGTAAAATGTAAACAGCAAAATACGTAGAATGAGTTGTATTAGAATTGCTTTAACACAAAATAATTTAGTTCATGGAGTCTGCATGGCTGATATGAATGAAATACTAATTGATTTTATAAAGATAAGGACGATTTTTTTCGATGAAGCTTTAAGCATGCAGTTTAGTTAGTTGTAGCTCCATGGTCTTAATTTTTAAATAAAATAAGTTATTATAGTATTGTGATGAATGAAATGTATGGGAGAAAGTTATGAATGAAATCCTGTTTTTATAAAGAGATCCAGGCGTGTTATTTTTTCTATGACGTCATTTGAAATAATTTCAGTTGTTTTCGATGAAGTTTTCAAATATAATAAATTATCGTAGTATTATGAAAGTTTTAAAAATATTGCCGTGGAATGTATCGTATTTTAAAGATATTTAAACCAGGCAATTTATATTTCAATGCCGTCATTTGAATGAAGTTCATTTTTTTCAATGAAGGTTTAAGTTTTCAAATATAATACATTAATGTAGTATTGTGATAAGTTTCAAAATATTACCGAGGAATGTATAGCATATTAGAGATGTTTAAATAAAATTGCATTGAAGTTGGAAAGTGTTTCATAATTAATGCTTTAAGCATGATTGATCTTTCTTGTTTAAATTCTGCATTGTGAAAAATAATCTTTTTCCCAACGATCATTAAATTTCCTGTTTCATCAACAACTTTTCTTTTCTTTGAATTTATCCTTGTTATGTACCACACGCAATAAACTTTGTAAACACGCCAGTAAGTCAAAAACACATAAACAGAGATTCTCTTGAAATAATAACTTCGTTCGTGCAATGGATAACGAAACGATGATGGACACAAGCGTGTGTAGACAGACTAGTGTCTCGAGTCAGCCTTGACTGCCGGCTTTATACACAACCAAGATTACCCCTTGGCGAAATTATCACTTAATGGCGCAATTTATGTTATATTTTTTACGTAGTTTTTCTATCGTTGATTTAAAATTTAATTTTTTATCGTTAATTCAAATTTTCATTTATTTAATATTTTCTGTGTACATGCAACGAAAAACAAATGTTTCCATAGAAATATAAAATCGCTCGGCGGGCCGCACAATTTAACGTGACAGGCCGCATGTTGGCCAGGCCTGGTTTTTATACTATAATTCTAAAGTGAGTATCTTTCGTTTTCTAGTGATAAATTACGTAAAAAATGATTAATTTTTAACATTAAAGGTCTTAATTTTTAGGGATTTTTTGCAAAAGTTCTTTCCAAAATTGTATGAGAGTATCTTTTGAACATTAGTTTAAAATAAATCATTGAAAGTATAATCATCGTACAATTTTTTTTAATCGCTCCATTCGTTCATATGATATCGTATCCACAGACTCATGGACAAACACACACTCACAACATACACACAAACATCACTTTCGAATTCAGAGATGCTAGAAAAAACCTCTAGCGTCAAAAACTCAGATATGAATTTTCGACCCTGCCACGATACTTTCCCTATACATTATTAATAAAATGATAAAAACAATGATTGTATAAAAACAAAATATGCTTTAAAAATTTTGAAATCAATTAAAATATCCTAAATACAAAATAAGCATGATATTATCCAAAATACAATATTATGCTTAATCGCAGTTGTCTATAGCTATAATGTAAATAAAAAGTTTTTTTTTTTTTAAACACACGTTATTGCATGAATTCAATAAAAACATTCATATTACAATCATAAACACCAAATCACGATATTATTCGATGATAACACGATAATAATCTTGCAAGCTGTCACTGGAACTTGATCTATAGTTTGCATTCTTTTAAATAAATAAAACAAGAATGATGATCAATTATGTATAAAGCATTGATTATGAAACACTTTCCAACTGAAATGCATTTTTATTTAAAGCTCTCTAAAATGTGATATATTCAGCGTTGATATTTTTTAAATCACAGTATTGCAGCAATTTATTATACTTGAAAGCTTAAAACTGCATCGAAAAAGACAATTCTAGTTACACAAAACGAACTTTATTCAAACGATGTCATCGAAATATAAATCGTCTGTCTCTCTATGTAAAATCAATGGATATTTCATTCATATCATTTATATTCCAGCCTCCAGAGCAAAATAATTTTGCCTGGAAAATATTTAGCAATTCTTGTACAACAAACCTTATAATCGTTTCATTTGTTTACATTCGGCCGGCGTTAGAATTAGGCTTCGTTGTAGAAATAAACAAAGTTTAGTGATCATTTAAAATAAAAGATATTGTAAATGCGTTGGCACAGAATATAGATACACAGATAATGCGCAAAAATAAAGCGATTTTATGACGGATGCAACATTAATATAAATTTAAACGATCTTTAAACATCTCGATCTCTGCACAGCGTAATAAAATGGATGCGATATTCTATTTTGCAATGAGTATCTACATGTATCCTGGATGTAATTATTACATCAATTTTTATTTAAAGAATTACCCAACAAATTTTGCTGAAATTTTTTTATACATTTTGTGTGATAATTTGAATATTTCCTATAATTTTCGAAGCAGATTGTAAATCTTAACTTCCCTTAAGAAATGTTTGAAAAATTAGGTCCCATAGGGTTCAATGTATTTCATTTTTTCCACCCGGGTTAAATATGGAACTATTTGGGTAATATTATTTATTTTCATTCCCATATATCCCACAGAGCGTCTCAACAACATACTAAAATTCCATTTCGATAAAGTAATTTTTACGGCAATTATCGTGCTAAGAGACAGACAGACAGACAGACAGAATGAACAAAGTCATAAACACTTTTCAACTACATTGGAAAGTGTTAAAAATACTCTATGGACAAATTTTGTTTTGATTTTATACTGTGTATCAATAATATAAACTCTATAACAAAAAATTCGACGCACCAAGAAGGAATTGTCCGATTGTGATGAAAATTGGTGGATGTGAAGAACATACATAGAAAAAGGAACGATTAAAATTTCATAAAAATTTAATGATTTAGAGTTTGACCGTATACAAAGGGAGGAAGTCAATAAGGCGTTGGTCCACCTCTGGCCTGGATGCAAGATGTCACCCGGCGTGGCATAGACTGATAAAGTTCACAGATGGCGTTCTGCGGAATGCCTTGCCAAATTGTCTCCAACTGTTAGGCTAAATCGTCAATATTCCGGAATGATAGCAATCACCTTCCCATAACGTCCCAAATGGGCTCTATGGGAGAGAGATGAGGCAACCTAGTTGGCCAAGGAAGTGTTGAGCATGCTTGAAGGCAATTCACAGCAACACGTGCCGTGTGCAGCCGGGCATTGTTTTGTTGAAAAGTAAGTTCGGGGTGTCGCAAAAGGAACGGTAACAGAACCGGTCGTAGATTGTTGTCTACGTACCGCTGTGATGTCAGTGTTCCAGAAATGACTACCAAAGGGGTCCGGCTATCAAAGGAGATGGTACCCTAGACTATAACGCCCTGTTGTGGGCATGTGTGGCGTGCGATAGTAATGGCAGGATCCCCACTCTGCCCTGGACGTCTGTAGACACGTATGCGATTGTCGTCAGGACACAGTTGGAAACGGGACTCGTCACTAAAGACTCAAAATGTATTTCATACGAAATTTCATTACAATCGAACAATTCCTTCTTGGTGCGTCGATTTTTTTTTTGTTATACAGTGTAAATAACAAAATGCAAATAGATTGTTTAATGGAAAATCTATACCTAAGTAGATTATTATAATAGATTGCTCAACCATTATTATTTTTTTTTTTGTCTACAGAAAAAGATATGCCGAAACTTGATGAAAATACACTTGTTGCAGTACTCCGGGCATCGAAATACAACATGGAAAAATCCGAAGCTAAGTTAAAGAACTTCGTAGCTAAACGCCAGGATATTCTGGAAATGGTAGCTGCAATGGACATGAAAATAGCTGAGATTATACTGGACGACTTGCCGGTCGGATTACTTCCATATAGAACCTCTAATGGCGCTGCTGTGCTTTACACACGGCCTTGTAAGTGAAATTTTTATCCTCAAGATTATAAATTATTGATGTGGCATATTTTACTCTACACTAGCCGCTTTCAGCAATCAGCCTTTTTATGTAAAAACTCGGAAATGTCTTAGCAAGACCGCGTAGCGATCGTTTTAGTGCTTGTGCACAAGATCAATGTGTGCTATTTTTGCAATCACGTCTAGTGAACGGTGCTGCGTTACCGTTCAAAAACGCAAGTCCCGTGACGCTAAGTTAACGCAACGTCGCTGAATTCTAAACAGTGCACAAATAGGGTCATGAATCTATTTTGATTGCTACTTTCAATTCCATCCCGTCGGTAATAAGATATGGCTGTAAGCACTTTACGGGAACGGGAAAAAAGTTTGTATTTTCCGCTCCTTTAAACTATCAAGAAAGGCTATGCGAGAGAAAGTAAAGCTCCAAAAGCATTGGGTGCATCCTTATAACAGTGTCCACTGATGCATAATCCACGAAAATATTTTTACCAACAGCACAAATAACGCGCCCAGTTCCTGTACGCAGCTCATGTCTCCACAGGTACTGAAATACACTGGATAGTGAGTCACCCTGGTGCCCCAGGCAAAACCCGTGTCTCTTGTTTTGACTGAGGTCAACTTGATGCCAGACCTAGCGACCCACGTGAGCTTCATTAAAGTCAATGTGCAACCAAGTGCATACGAGCGATGTGCGTCATTTTTGCAGTCGCTGTCCCTGTAACATGCACTGTAAAACATTTGCAAAAAAAAGTTTCAGGAGAATCAGCTGTCAGTAATGGAGAGTAAGGTTCCTGAGAGTTATGATAACATATATATAAAAATCTGATGTGGGCAGCACATGACTTTCCTTATATAATGCAATGAATTTACTACTTTTACAGTTAAAAGAAATGTTGTTCTTATAGTAGATACTTATATTCTTTCCAAGATATTGAATTTTCTTCAATGAGTTGTCATTTTCATTGATTTAGCGTCATTTTTATCCATTTGACGATTTTTGTTAATTTGGCAACATATAAAAATGTCGCCAAGTTGGCGACATTCCGCTAAATTCGTCGCCAAAATCTCGCCAAGCGTTACGGACGGAGAAATAAGTTATTCTTACAGCAGATAAATGGCTATTGGTGTTCAAATACAAAAGTATTACTCAAAGTATCTTTTCTCATGAGTGGAACGAGTTAGATCCACGAGAATGATGTCACCCAATTTATCGCATGATATTACATATGAAAAGTGAACATGTTTCTTAACAGTTAATGTTTTTTTTTTTCATTTATGGGATTTTTTGATAAATTTATTTGAAAAATGTGCAAAAATCTCGAGAACGGTTCATGCTAGCGTTCTAAAGTTTATGTCAATCGTTTTCTAAGGAAAAATAACATGAGAAATGTCTAACTAAGAAATGTCTTTGCGTAACTTTATTAAAGGTTTTGATTTTTTGATGATTTTTTCAAAATTGCATTCGAAAATTTCGGGGAATTCTGAACATTCGACTGTGTTTTAAAACAATAGGTTTCCAGTATGGATTGTGATTTTTGTACCAAACTTCATTCGAATCGCTCCATTCGTTCGTGAGATATCGTCTCCACAGACTCACTGACACACGCACACACACACACATACTTTCACACACACACTCATACTTTCACACACAGAAACATCACTTCAAAAATGTTCGATTCGTGATCAGGGATGCTTGAAACGTGCTCCCCCGTCGAAAACTCGAATTCGAAGTTTCGACCCCGTCACAATACTTTTCTTATACATTATGTATATAAGGAAAGTAAAAATACAAAAATAACGCTTTGGCAGAAGGTAATTAGCTGAATATTTCAGAAATGAAGCTGGAATTTTCATGAACACCTGCAATGGAAGCTTTTCTGAGAATTTGCCGAAATTATTAACAAAGTAGCTGAAAAAAATGAGAAAAGGTTGCAGAATGTTTCATAATGCGATGCGAAGTTGACGCTGCGTCCCAGCAGTACATTGATTTGCATGGCATTGATCCGAAGCACATGGCTTTTGCCCATATGACCGGTAGTAAGAAAATATTACCTGCATATACAATTTGTATTAATTAGCTATAAAATTGAGGGAGTTTGAATTCTGTCTTTTTAATCTGCAGTCAATTAAAAAACAACTACGACTCGCCCAAAACGCTGATGCGTAAGATTTATCTGCGATAAGGCCGAGATATAACACCGACTCTTCTAAAATTATTTAAATAAAAATGTTAAAAAATTGAAAAGGTTTACACTTATTCGAATTTTTAAGAAAAATTGCTACGACACGCCCCATATGAACAGTGTCTGAAATGAAATTCGTAACTGTGTGTCGCTGGGATAATTTTTGTGCGTCACACAGATAATTTTCTTTTTAGTTTAAATGTAAGGCCACAATGTCGATAATAGAAAAGAACAGCACCGGCCCAAATTCGAATATTCAATAGCGCATTAACTAGAATTAAATTCTTCTTCAGGTCTGAGTATTTAATTCTAATTAACCCAAACAAATGCCTGTTTCAGATTTGGCAATAGTACATTACTATAAATGCCAAAACCCAGACTACAGACACCAAAAGAAAATAAATTAAAAATAGAAAAATTATGAAATCTAGTATTACCATGAGGCAGGAAATCTTATCTTTCACCACGTGTAAGTGCAAACAGCCGCAACTGTATGAAAAATATCGAGCAGCACCGGAATGAACATGACGAAATACAACCTAGGAGGCAGAACAAACGTTCACAGCGACCCTCCCAGACCCATCCAGTGAGTCAGAGAAAGAGACAGTACAATTAATTACCCATATAAGTAGAACAGAATATGAACATGAAGCATAGATGAAAATTCTGACTAAACAGGTGATTCATGGGGAAAATGAATAAACGAGACTGCCATTAAACACCATTATAAGGGCGCTCAAATCGTAGTATCAAACTGGCTAAAGTTACAATTTTTTAGCGAAAATAAAATTCAAAACATTAATTTTAATGTATCTTATTGTCCGATTATATTATTTTTCTAATTTTTTTAGTTTATTTTATTATTATTCATTTTTATTTAATTATATAATTAATAATTTTTTTTTTTTATATTATTAGCCATCATAATTGGGAAAGTTGCCTTGGATGTTATCGAGTGGAAGTTGATACACTGAGTTGATAATTTTAATTACGAATTTGGGAGGATATGCATTATTAATCGCTGTACTCAATAATTCTATAAAATGTGCTAATTTATAATTTTCATCACTCATTTTATTGATTCTAAGCACCTGGTTTATTATAATATTTCTAAAAACTCATATATGCAAACAAGAGTCAAAGTGTTGAATTTTTGATGTATTAAATTTAAAATCTTGTATTTTATCATATAAGTTTATAGCCAGATTACAATTTTGTAAATCTAAATTTAAATCAAAAAGTTTGCAACATTAGAGTCATTATTACTTGCAATCAATTGTTAATTGTTAGGATAAAAGTTAAATACTATAGAAATATTATTATGGAATGCACATAATATGTCATCTAAATATCTAAACATGTGCATAGTATGCAATCCTGGATTAATGTTTTTTTCATAGAAGAATAAATGCAGATTAGCTAATAATGATGAGGCACACACCCCTTGTTGTTGTTGTTGAAACCCAGACCGTCCGACCTACCAGAAAGGTGTAAGGTAACTGTTTGGACGGTCGGGAAGTGCCACCCAATTTAGATCAGAACCCAGTGGGGGAGGCATCCACAGGGACCGTACCCTCCTTCCCCTATCACCAACCTCTCGGAAGGACTTTCGGACCCACATGTTTAACGTGATCGTACTCCGCATGAACACGGCGGCAGTTTTGGCAGTGGCTGGAATCGAACCCGGGCCAACCGAGTGCAACTCCAGCGCGCTAACCAATGGGCTACCGCGCCCTCACACACCCCTTGTTGTTGTTGTTGTTGAGACCCAGACCGTCCGACCTACCAGAAAGGTGTAAGGTAACACACACACCCCTTGTGGAATACCGAGCTGTTGCTTAAAAAAAAGTACCACCATGTTGGATATAATTTTCATAGGGAGTGAAATTAAGTCATTTTTTAAAAAGAAAAGTTAAATATTTTAGGGTAATATTATATTTTTCAAAAATTTCTAAAATATTTCTATACAGATCATCTATATTATTGAACAAATCTTTGAAATCAAAAGTATAAATACTATGAATATTAGTAAGAGTTTTTTAACTAATTCAAAACTGTTTTTTCACAATATGACAATTATTTGAGATATCATCTGACAAGAATACAGTTAACATTTTTAATAATAATTTACCAGCATTAGGAATGTAAGAATTATGCCTACTAGTAATATTTCGAAAAACTACAGGGGATTTATGAAACTTGGCTACTAAAACGAGATATGGAATGTTATTACAACTATTTTTTTACTTTCCTTATATACATAATGTATAAGGAAAGTATTGTGACGGGGTCGAAAATTCGAATTTGAATGTTCGACGGGAGAGCACGTTTCAAGCATCCCTGATCACGAATCAAACATTTTTGAAGTGATGTCTGTGTGTGTGTGTGTGTGTGTGAAAGTATGTGTGTGTGTGTGTGTGTGTCAGTGAGTCTGTGGAGACGATAACTGACGAACAAATGGACCAATTCAAACGAAATTTAGTACAAAAATCACAATCCGTAAAAACTGGAAGCCTGTTGTTTTTTATACGCAATCGAATGTTCAGAACCCTCCTAAATTTTCGAGTGAAATTTTGAAAAAATCATCAAAAAAATCAAAACCGCTAATAAAGTTACGCAAATAGACATTTCTTATGTAACTTTTTATTAGAAAACGATTGACATAAATTTTAGAACGCTAACATGAACCATTCTCGAGATATTGCACATTTTTCATAAAAAATATCAAAAAGTTATATAAAATTAAAAAAAAATATTTCCTATTGAGAAACATGTTCACTTTTCATATGTAATATCATGCGATAAATTGGGTGACATCATTCTCGTGGATCTAGCTCGTTCCATTCATGAAAAAAGGTACTTTGAATAATACTTTTGTATTTGAACGCCAATAGTCACTTATCTGCTGTAAGAATAACTTATTTCTCCGTCCATAACGCTTGGCGAGATTTTGGTGACGGATTTGGCAGAATGTCGCCAACTTGGCGACTTTGTTAAATGTTTCTAAATTAACGAAAAACTCGCCAAATTGATAAAAATGACGCTAAATCAATGAAAATGACGACTAATTGAAGAAAATTCAATATCTTGGAAAGAATATAAGTATCTACTATAAGAACAACATTTCTTTTAACTGTAAAAGTAGTAAATTCATTGCATTATGTAAAGAAAGTCATGTGCTGCCGTCAGATTTTTTAAAAAGAAAAGTTGAATATTTTATGGTGATATTTTATTTTTCAAATATTTCTAAAATAATTCTATACAGATCATCTATATTATTGTACAAATCTTTGAAATCAAAAGTATAAATACTATGAATACTAGTAAGAGTTTTTAACTAATTCAAAACTGTTTTTCACAATATGACAATTATTTGAGATATCACCTGACAAGGATACTTCATTTAAAATTTTTAATAATAATTTACCAGCATTAGGAATGTAAGAATTATGCCCACTGGTAATATTTCGAAAAGCTGCATGGGATTTATGAAATTTATGTATTAAACAAGATATGGAATATTATTACAACTATTTTTTAGATGGATTTGCTATTTGGCTGATATTCTATTCCATTGGATAACATTTTAAAGTTAGTATTATGTAAATTATAGATTGAATTATTAAGTAAGTGTGACTGGAGCGTACTTATATAGTAATATTTACAAATGATTGAGTAGTTACTACTAGCTTATCGACATAAGTAATGAAAAAATCATTTTGAATTTCTTTAATATCCTTTTTAATTGAATTAAGTTTGTATGATTTATTAATTTTCTGTATATATAGTGATTTAAGTATTGCTCTATTAAGACGGGCCAGGATTTGAGGGTTTTTACAGGGATTTGATATTTATAGCGATTTTATAGATAAATTCATTTAAGTCAAGAATTAAATCTTTACCAATTGATTTATGTTTAAATTTAGTAGGTAAACGGTATTTAGTACTTAGTAACGTCAGTGATCTCAGTGCGTCATAATTAATAATATTTAGATTTCCCGTTGTAACATGCCCATGATGTTTATCTACGTAGTCCTTGTATTTATCTAAATGAGAGTGGCAGTAAGACTCTTTATCCAGTTCACAATTTTGATTAATATCTATTAATTTGGTTATTTGATTAAAATTGAAAATATAACGTCCTAACGGTTTATCATATTTAAATGCAATTTTGGGATTTACATGTTTGACTGGAAAGTAATTGCAAACCGATTTTAAAAAATTATTTATCTTCAGATTATTTAAGACAGAATTAGTGAAATTCAGGGTACAATATTCTTTTATTTTAGTATAATGTTTTGATTAGTCATGTAAATTTAAGTCCGTGACGTATAAATAAACATTAAGAATTTTACTTCTGGTAATGAGCAAATCATAGAATAAATGTTTAAAATGAATGTTATCAAATGCTCTAGTTATAAAAAGATTATAAACAATATCTAATCGCTGTTTTTTAATTGCGAAAATCGAGTTCTTATATTGTTTCCAATCAAAATTTTGAAATTTGCGTGTTGCTATAGGATGGTATTTTTTAGATTAGATAATGAGGGCATTTTTTTATTATATTTCCTTGCTCTTATAGTTCATTTTGATTTATTGTTAGATATGTTAAAGAAATTATAAATATTATGGTCTTCATTAGGATAACTAAATGATTTTTTAACAATTTTATGATAATTAAATATATATATATATATATATATATTACAAATTTATATACAAATTATTTACAACGCTAGCAGTATAAACTCTATCCGAGACATACTAATCTATATAAATAAAATTGAAAATCTGTCTGTCTGTTTGTGCCGTCATCACGTGAGAACGGCAGAACCGAATTTGATGAAATTTTTTAGGTAGCCTGGAAATAGTCTCACTTAAAATTTAGTCCATGTTTGGAGTTTTTACGATCAGTAGTTCTCGAGATATTAGTAAAAAACAAAATTTTCGTTTGTTTCATCATCACGGGAGAAAAGCTGAACCGAATTTGATGAAATTTTGTGGATAGCCTTGAAATAGCTCCCCATAAATTTATCCTAAGTTTCGAGTATCTAAGACCAGAGGTTGTCGAGATATTAATGAAAAACGAAACTTTTTCCTAGAAGTTCTACTCTCTAACTCCATGATTCATCCAAACGAAAAGCTTGAAAATCGTTTGAAAGTGAATTAAAACTTTATCTCCGAGCTTGATGGGAGATTTTTTGCCCTAATTAGTCACTTTCTGAAAACATGAATTGTTTGAAACGTGATTTAAATGGGAAATCTATCTCCATGGTTAATTTTTCACAAGCTTTTACATTAGTTATAGCCTGCAATCGTTACAGATTGCAGGCTATAACTCTCGATGCTACCTACCTTCCATGGACGATTATAACACATACGCAAGTGAACTCGGCAACATGGCAGAGACGCAATTTTAATGCCTGCTCTTCTTATATCGTGAATTATCATCTCCGCAGACTCACACACACACACACACACAGACATCACCTCAAAAATGTTTGATTCGTGATCAGGGATGCTTGAAACGTGCTCTCCCGTCGAAAACTTGAATTTGAATTTTCGACCCCGTCACAATACTTTCCTTATACAATATGTATATAAGGAAAGTAATAAACAGATATGTTGATGATCTGATTTGTTTAGCAATTACTGACAACTATGCCATAGATATAGATTTCTATCGGGATAATTTGGAATTAATTCCTAATATAGTCTCTATTAGTAATAGTATTAATTTTTTATATTTAGATCTAATTATTGAACCAACTAATAGGATAGTTACTAATTTATTTGATAACAAAGATTATATTCATTTTAATATTAATAAAATATTACCATTTAATTCCTGTAACGCTATTCAATTGTTTAGAAATATTATACTTAATCAACTTTTTTAAAATTTACAGATTATCAGATAAAAAATGTCATGCTTTACACATTAATAACCTAAATAGTACCAGTATATTATATAAATATCCAGTATATTTTGTAAATGGCATAGTTAATAAGTTTAAATTAGCTGAATATTCATAAAATTCCTTCCTTAGTATCTTACATTAGCTAATTGCCAACATTATCTTCAATTAGCATTACAATGTATTTACATTCTCTTAGACATTTGCCTCCTTGCTTTTTTTTATGTTACACGCCCCTTTATTACGTAGCTTTTACTGGTGAATTTATCACATTTCATTGCCTTTTTGCAATACTGTTATTTATATCTCACGATTGGTAATAGTTGATCTCCACTTTTATCTCTTGCGAATGGCAGCAGTAGTCTCGTCATTTATTTCTCGCTGATCATTACATATATATGGGGCCATGTGCAGAATTTTCTCAGGTATACTTTTATATTCCTATTTTATTTTTAAAATTTTAGTTTGTAGCCCAAGTAGACACACTTTATACAAATTGTCTATCTCTGTCTTCAGAAACAAGCTTTTATTGTTCATTTTGAATAGATACTTGGACATGAAGACGAATATGTTCAAAATGAATTACTTTTTAAGCCTAGTGCTTTCCATATGTATGGCTTTAATACTTGGTTATTTAATTGTTTTTCAATTTTTGAAATCTCAACATTGATTTACGTTGAATATTTTTAGCTTGATAGTAAGATATATGCATTATATTCTCCTCTTGATTGGTGAATCTCAAGTTTTTACATATTTTTACGTTGTTAGCATATTTGAGTTATGGTTATATGAGTTACAATTTCTCTCTAATTTAACATTGAAATTTCATATTATATTTTTATGCTATATATATATATATATATATATATATATATATATAACTTTTATTTTTACATCCACTTAAACTCACTATTATAAACCCCTCTTATTTGTAGCTCTTATTGTATTTTATTACTTTTTCTTGCCTTTTCGCATTACTGTTATTTATATCTTACAAATGGCAACAGTAGATCATTTCTTTTTCCTTTGCGAATGGCAAAACTGGTCTCTTCATTCTGGGTTACAGAGTTCGACTTGTTCAGGCATATGCAGTTTTATTCCAGGTATTCTTGTATTCTTTCCTTTATTTTTCCTTCTTTATGTATATTTTCTAAGTATAAATAGTTTATGGATATCATCTATTTCTTCAGAAACATACGTATTTTGTGTTTGCTTCGACAAATTACGCGGGCCAGATGAAGAGTTTTGGCGAAGTGAACAATTTCATTATTTAGGCCTAACCCTTCTCCATGTGTATTGCATTGATGCTTGGATTTTATATGTTTTTCTATTATCGATTCCATACCATTGATATTTATTGATTATCATTAACTTGATGACTCGAAATTTGTATTTTTTTTTCCATTTGATTGAATATTTGCTGTTTTATACTTTTATTTTTTCAGGTTTTTTAGAATTGAATTTCATATTATATTTTTATGCTATATATATATATATATATATATAACTTTTATTTTTACATCCACTTAAACTTACTATTATAAACCCCTCTTATTTGTAGCTCTTATTGTATTTTATCACTTTTTCTTGCCTTTTCGCATTACTGTTATTTATATCTTACAAATGGCAACAGTAGATCATTTCTTTTTCCTTTGCGAATGGCAAAACTGGTCTCTTCATTCTGGGTTACAGAGTTCGACTTGTTCAGGCATATGCAGTTTTATTCCAGGTATTCTTGTATTCTTTCCTTTATTTTTCCTTCTTTATGTATATTTTCTAAGTATAAATAGTTTATGGATATCATCTATTTCTTCAGAAACATACGTATTTTGTGTTTGCTTCGACAAATTACGCGGACCAGATGAAGAGTTTTGGCGAAGTGAACAATTTCATTATTTAGGCCTAACCCTTCTCCATGTGTATCGATGCTTGGATTTTATATGTTTTTCTATTATCGATTCCATACCATTGATATTTATTGATTATCATTAACTTGATGACTCGAAATTTGTATTTTTTTTTCCATTTGATTGAAGATTTGCTGATTTATACCTTTATTTTTTAGGTTCGTTAGAAAGTTAGGTTTTTCAAGTTGCAGTTTCTCACTATTCTATCATTGGACTTTCAAATTATTATATATATATATATATATATATATAATCAGAACCCAATGGTCAAATACATAAATATTATACTTGAAACCCTAAAATTATTGCTATTTATAATATACAGAGGTACTTATATGGTAATTTTAATAACAAGGACAATAATGTAAATTAACTTTCAATCAAACGTTATCATGTTAAACAAATTTAAATAAATAAAATATTGATAGTATATGTAGTTAAGAGGTATTAATTTACTATTCCACAATGTTTGAGCAATTAAAACATTAATAATAGATAAGGAAACTAATTGACATTCAATTAATTAATATATTGTGAAAATAAAATGCTTTGACTGACAGCAAAATCAACAATAGAGATAGAACCGTCACATTCCAATAATTTATTCCCAATACAAATATGTATTACTGCGTTATACTAAACACGTCCATCTAAAGCAACGAAAATAATCTTAATTTCCTTAGATGGCCTGAAAAACATGGATCTCTATGGTATTGATGATGTCCTTGCGGTCGGACTCTCTTGTTGCCTGTTTCTTGTGTCTCACCCGATAACATCCGTCGGCGGATTCGTTTACTTCGGAGAATGCAAGACACCGAGCTGCGCCCTGTTATATCAAGTACTCAGAAGAATGAGGCAATATATGTGGCATTTGGTAAACTTTATTATTATTTTCCATTTAAGAAGTTTTTCAGGAGGATCCATCTTTTCTGTGTACTACACCAAAAATACTTTTCACTTTATTAAGTTTTTCAGAAGGAGTCCTCATTTCTATGTATTACGTTAAAAAAATGGGAAAAAATTATATTAAACAGAGTGACTTTGAGCATACGTAGTCTTTTTTATTAGATTTTGTCGATTTTTGCAGGCCATATCGTAAAAAAGGCAGGTTCTTCTTTTCCGAATCGTACCAAAATCTAATCAGCACCAGAGTATCCCACAAGTAACTTATCCACCGAATGTTATAAAATTCCATCCATTAGTTTTTGAGTTAGATTGGATACATACATTGCAAAGACAGACACACACACACACAGATGTCACACTAAAAAAAGTATTTTCGTATTCTAAAGGTCTCAAAACATGTATATCCGTCGAAAACTCGAGTTGCGATTTTCGGCATGATTCCAATACTTTCCCTATACTTTACCATGTATTGTAGGGAAAAAATCTGATGTGGGCAGCACATGACTTTCCCTGCAGACTTATATACACGTTCAATTTATTTTAATTAAATTTAATAATTTAATTCACTTTTAATTCAATTTTTGTTCTCATTCGGTAACTGCACTTATTTTCAAAGGTGGCGTAGAAAACATACGAAAAATCTAAAATATCTCGAGAACGGCTAGACCTAGTGCAATGGGGTTGGTCTTATTCTTTTATTCGTTAAATATTACATATAAAACAAGCATTTAATGGATATATTTGGCACACGTAGTTTTTTATTTTAGATTTTGACGACTTTTGAGAGCCAGTTTGCAAAAAAGGCAGGTTATTTATTTCCGAATAGTACCAAAATCTAATCAGCACCAGGGTGACACAGAAGCCACTTATCTACCGAATTTTGTGAAATTCGGTCCATTAGTTTTTCAGATAGAGTGGATACAAGCTTTTGCGGACCATTTCGCAAAAAAGGCGGGTTCTTTTATCCCGAATCGTACCCAAAACTAGTCAGCACCAGATTCGTCCACAAGTGACTTACCTACCAAATTGTATGAAATTCGGTCAATTACTTTTTTAGTTACAGTGGATAAAAAATCTGCACAGACAGACAGACACACAGACAAACACACAGACGTCACGCTAAAAATAGTTTTTTCGTATTCTAGAGGTCTCGAAACGTGTAGATCCATCGAAAATTCGAGTTGCGATTTTCGGCATGATTCCAATAATAATAAATAAATGATTATATTTTCAATGCAAAAGGACTTATTATTTAACAGAAACATAATGATCGCATGTTAAGGCTGCTCCAACGTTGATAAAAACCGATAAACTGTAAGGAGTCAAATTACAGTATAGTGTTGTCCTATTCGCAGATTCTGCCAGATGTTCTATACTTTTTACTTTCCCTCCAATACATGATAATGTATAGGGAAGGTATTGGAATCATGTCGAAAATCGCAACTCGAGTTTTCGACGGATCTACACGTTTCGAGACCTCTAGAATACGAAAAAACCATTTTTAGCGTGACGTCTGTGTATGTGTGTCTGTGTGTCTGTGTGTCTGTCTGTTCAGATTTTGTATCCAGTCTAATTAAAAAACTAATGGACAGAATTTCACAAAATTTGGTAGGTAAGTCACTTGTGGGAGAGTCTGGTGCTGATTAGTTTTGGGTACGATTCGGGATAAAAGAACCCGCCTTTTTTTGCGAAATGGCCCGCAAAAGTTTTACCCACTGTAACTGAAAAATTAATGGATCGAATTTCACAAAATTCGGTAGATGAGTCACTTGTGAGTCACACTGGTGCTGATTAGATTTTGGTACTTTTCGAAAAAGAATAACCTAATTTTTTTTTGCAAAATGGCCCGCAAAAATCGTCAAAATCTAAACTAAAAAACTACGTATGCTCAAATATATCCATTAAATGCTTGTTTAATAAGTAATTTTTATCGAAGAATAGAATAAGACCAACCCCATTACACTAGGACTAGCCGTTCTCGAGATATTTTAGTTTTTCTTATTTTCTCTACGCCACCTTTGACAATAAGTCCGGTTACCGAATGAGAAAGAAAATTGAATTAAAAGTGAAATAAATTTATTTCAAATGAAGAGAATGTGGATATAAGTCTGCAGGGAAAGTCACGTGCTGCCCACATCAGATTTTTACGTTCCCTGCAATACATGGTAATGTATATGGAAAATATTGGAATTATGTCGAAAATCGCAACTATAGTTTTCGACGGATCTACACGTTTCGATACCTCTAGAATACGAAAAAACTATTTTTAGCGTGACGTCTGTGCATGTGTCTGTCTGTCTGTGTGCCTGTCTGTGTGTCTGTGTGTCTGTCTGTGCAATGTATGTATCCACTCTAACTCAAAAACTAATGGACCGAATTTCATAAAATTTGGTAGGTAAATCACTTGTATGTGACCCTGGTGCTGATTAGTTTTGGGTACTATTCGGAATAAACCAACCCACCTTTTTTTGCGAAATGGCCCTCAAAAATTGCCTGTATCCACTGTAACTGAAAAACTAATTGATCAAATTTTACAAAATTTGGTACATAAGTCAATTGTAGGTCTCCCTGATGCTGATTAAATTTTGATACGATTCGGAAAAGAACAACCTGCCTTTTTTTTACGAAATGGCCCTCAAAAATTATATATTTCCACTCTAACTCAACTAATTAACTAAATTTCATAAAATTTGGTAGATAAGTCACCTTGTGGTCGACCCTGGTGGTAATTAGATTTTGGTACGATTCGGAAAAGAGCAACCTGCCTTTTTTAAGGAAATGGTCCGCAAAAATTTCATGTATCCACAGTAGCTAAAATACTTATTGACCCAATTTACAAAAATTGGTAGATAAGTCAGTTACTTGTGGGATACTCTGGTGCTGATTAGATTTTGGTACAATTCGGAGAAGAACAACCTGCCTTTTTCTACGAAATGGCCAGCAAAAATCTCCAAAATTGAAAAAAAAGACTATATATGTTCAAATATATCAAATGAATTTTTGTTTTATACGCAATTTTTGACTAGGAAAAAAATATAACACACTCCATTATACTTTAGGACTAACCGTTCTCAAGATATTTGAGATTTCTTGCATTTTTGTTACGCCGCTATTGGAAAAATGTCCAATTACCATATGGAAACAAAAATTGAATTAAAAATGCAAATTTAGTGTTATTTGGTGCAATAAAACTCAATCTAACGAATTATTAAAGAAATAAAGAAAATATGAATTTGAGTCTGCAGGGAAAGTCATGTGCTGCCCACATCAGATTTCTACTTTCCTGCAATACATGGTAATGTATTGGGAAAGTATTGGAATCATGCTGAAAATCGCAGCTCGAGTTTTCGACGGATCTACACGTTTCGAGACCTCTAGAATACGAAAAAACCATTTTTAGCGTGACGTCTGTGTGTCTGTCTGTCTGTGTGTCTGTCTGTGCAGATTTTGTATCCTTTCTAACTAAAAATCTAATTGACTGAATTTCATAACATTTGGAAGGTAAGTCACTTGTGGGCGAATCTGGTGCTGATTAGTTTTGGGTACAATTCGGGATAAAAGAACCCGCCTTTTTTTTGCGAAATGGTCCGCAAAAGCTTGTATGCACTCTAGCTGAAAAACTAATGGTCTGAATTCCACAAATTTCAGTAGATAAATCACTTGTGGAACACCCTGGTGCTGATTAGATTTTAGTACGATTCGGAAAAAAATAACCTGCCTTTTATTGCAAAATGGCCCGCAAAAATCGTCAAAATCTAAAATAAAAAACTACGCATGCTCAAATATATCCATTAAATGCTTGTTTTATTCGTAAATTTAACAAAGAAAAGAATAAGACCAATCCCGTTATACTAGGACTAACCGTTCTCGAGATATTTTAGTATTTTCGTATTTTCTCTACGCCACCTTTGAAACTAAGTCCAGTTAGTAAATGAGAAAGAAAATTGAATTAAATGTGAATTAAATTTAATTAAAGTACAGAGAACGTGGATATGTCTGCAGCGAAAGTCATGTGTTGCCCACATCAGATTTTTACTTTCCCTATACATGGTAATGTATAGGGAAAGTGAAAATTATATATTCTATTCTGATGTTTTAGATATATTTTATTCTGATGTATCTGATGGTTTAGATTAGATGTATATATATACATTTTTTTTCTTTCTTTTCTTTCCTTCAATTCTTCCTCTTTTGATGTCTGTAGTCTGAGTTTTGGCATTTATAGTAACTTAATATTGCCAAATCTGAAACAGGCATTTGTTTGGCTTAATTAGAATTAGATGTTTAGACCTGAAGAAGAATTTAATTCTGGTTAATCTCCGAAATTGTGTCGGTGCTGTTCATTTCTTTTATCGTCATGGTGCCCGTGTTTTGACTGCCTTGGTGAATTTAATAATTCATCATTACTTGGAATTGGTTGTTATTATTATATTTTTCTAATATATATACTATACATATATACAGGATGTTCAGATAATGAGGCGACAAACTCAGAGGGTTGTTAGTAGACATTAAGAGGAACAAAAATTTTAATGGAACATGGTGTCGCAAACTACGTTTAGTCGGTGAAAATCGCGTAAATACGTATGCAGACTTTGACTCCAGAGAAGAGGGAGGCAGATGCCAGTTGATCGCTCAATGTGTTAGTGGGTTCGTTCACGATGTCTGACGCAAGCAGCGTCGCGTTTCCTGCAACACGTCCTCTCGGAATTGCTGCAGAGTGTGCCAGCCGCAGTGCAGCGAGGCATGAGGTTCATGCATGATGGAGCCCCAGCACATTTTTCCCGCGTGATGCGTAACCACCCCGATGTTACCTACCCAGGGTGGTAGATTAGACGCGCTGGACCCGTTGCTTGGCCTCTACGTTCGCCAGGTCTCAATCCATTAGACTTCTTCCTCTGGGGTCAACTCAAATCACTCGTTTATGAGACGCTTGTGGACACACCGGAGGATCTCATAGAGCGGATTGTCGTCGCTGCGATGAACATCAATAGCACAACCGGTATCTTTGAGGAGATCCGGCAGTCGTTCCTACGTCGTTGTAGACAGTGCAATGATGTCCGCGGCCGCCACTTCGAACAACACCTGTAATAATTTCGTTCACATCATTCTCGTCGGGCGCGGTAGCCCAGTGGTTAGCGCGCTGGAATTGCACTCGGTAGGCCCGGGTTCGATTCCAGCCACTGCCAAAACTGCCGCCGTGTTCACGCGGAGTACGATCACGTTAAACATGTGGGTCCGTAAGTCCTTCCGAGAGGTTGGTAGTAGGGGAAGGGGAAGGGGGTACGGTCCCTGTGGATGCCTCCCCCACTGGGTTCCGGTCTAAATTGGGTGGCCCTTTCCGGCCGTCCAAACTGTTACCTTACACCTTTCTGGTAGGTCGGACGGTCTGGGTCTCAACAATCAACAATAACATCATTCTCTTCGTTCTCTTTCCAGTATTGTACTGTATACCACAAGCTGTGATGTAAATATGCTGTCAAATAAATCGTTTTGTAGTTACTTTTGTGCTTTTTGTCGTCCCCGCGTGACGTCAGAACTTGCATACGTATTTTCACGATTTTCACCGACTAAACGTGGTTTGCGACGCCATGTTCCATATATATATTTGTTCTTCTTGATGTCTGCTAACAACTCTCTATGTTTGTCGCCGCATTAACTGAACACCCTGTATATATGGCAGAACGATCGAGGTTCTACTGTAATTTGATAACCAATTTTTTCTAATATGCTTTTTTTTTTCAGCTGGCTCCGCCGATGCGACTTTCGAAAGTTGAAGTTCTCAATGAGATAAATATCGTTCATTTTCTCTACAAAATCACCAAGCCATTTCTTCCTGAGAAAATATACAAAAGGGTAAGTACTGTGTAAAGGAAGATTGTGCAACTGGTCTTCAATCTTTTGATGTTAGTATAAAGTATGAGGACTCTGTGTTTTAAATCGAAGCGTTACAAAAAATATAAACACTTTGGATGATTATATCTCAGAACCTAATAGACAAAAATGTAGAAAACTTTATTAGTTTTGTCGGCAATATGATTCTATTTACGAAATATATAAAAACAATTTCGACTTTTTAGTATTTTGGACTTCTGTTTTCGAATAAACTAAAAGGCAAGTACAACAGAAACTGCTACTAAATTAATACACTAAAATAACTTTGTTAGAAGTGACATACAACGCAAAAATTTCTGATTTGGGCAGCACATACAGCTTCAATTAATTTTCTCTCTATTTTGATAATAATTCCTTACATTGAGTTTGATCGCACAAAATAAAACGCATAATTATTTGAAACGACACTGGATTTGAAATTTTAATTCAGCTATCGTTTTCATTTGGTAACTGGACGTATTTTCAAAGGTAGAGTAGCAAAAATGCAAAACAACCTTATATAATGCAATGAATTTATTACTTTTACAGTAAAAAAAATAGGTTTTTCTTATAGTAGATACTTATATTCTTTCCAAGATATTGAATTTTCGACAATTAGTCGTCCTTTTCATTGATTTAGCGTCATTTTAGTTCATTTGGCGAGATTTTCGTTAATTTGACAACATTTTAAAAAGTCGCCAAGTTGGCGACATTCCGCCAAATTCGACTCCAAAATCTCGCCAAGCTTTACTGACGGAGAAATAAGTTATTCTTATAGCCGATAAATGACTATAGGCGTTCAAATACAAAAGTATTACTCGAAGTATCTTTTCTCATGAATGGAACGAGCTAGATTCACGAGAATGATGTCACCCAATTTATCGCATGCTATTACATATGAAAAGTGAACAGGTTTCTCAATAGGAAATATATTTTTTTATTTTATATGACTTTTTGATAATTTTTTTGAAAAATGTGCAATATCTCGAGAACGGTTCATGTTAGCGTTCTAAAATTTATGTTAATCGTTTTCTAATGAAAAATTACATAAGAAATGTCTATTTGCGTAACATTATTAACGGTTTTGATTTTTTGACGATTCTAAAATTTCACTCGAAAATTTAGGGGAGGTTCTGAACATTCGATTACGTTTAAAAAAAACAGGCTTCCAGTGTTTACGGATTCTAATTTTTGTACCAAATTTCGTTCGAATTGGTCCATTCGTTCGTCAGATATCGTCTCCACAGACTCACTGACACACACACATACTTTCACACACACACACACATACACACACACACACACACACACATACACACACACACATACACACACACACACACACACACAGACATTACTTCAAATATGTTTAATTCGTGATCAGGGATGCTTGAAACGTGCTCTCCCGTCGAAAACTCAAATTCGAATTTTCGGCCCCGTCACAATACTTCCCTTATACATTATGCATATAAGGAAAGTAATAAATCGAGAACGGTTATTCCTAGTGCAATGGGGTTGGTCTTATTACTTTCCTTATATACATAATGTATAAGGAAAGTATTGTGACGGGGTCGAAAATTCGAATTCGAGTTTTCGACGGGAGAGCACGTTTCAAGCATCCCTGATCACGAATCAAACATTTTTGAAGTGATGTCTGTGTGTGTGTGTGTGTCAGTGAGTCTGTGGAGACGATAACTGACGAACAAATGGACCGATTCGAACGAAATTTGGTACAAAAATCACAATCTGTAAACACTGGAAGCCTATTGTTTTTATACGCAATCGAATGTTCAGAAACCCCTAAATTTTCGCGTGAAATTTTGAAAAATCGTCAAAAAATCAAAATCGCTAATAAAGTTACGCAAATAGACATGTCTTATGTAATTTTTCATTAGAAAACGATTGACATAAATTTTAGAAAGCTAACGTGAACCGTTCTCATGATATTGCACATTTTTCGAAAAAATTATCAAAAGGTCATATAAAATAAAAAAAAAATATTTCCTATTGAGAAACATGTTCACTTTTCATATGTAATACCATGCGATAAATTGGGTGACATCATCCTCGTGGATCTAGCTCGTTCCATTCATGAAAAAAGATACTTTGAGTAATACATTTTATTTTAACGCCAATAGTCATTTATCTGCTGTAAGAATAACGTATTTCTTCGTCCATAACGCTTGGCGAGATTTTGGCGACAAATTTGGCGGAATGTCGCCAACTTGGCGACTTTTTGAAAAATGTTGCCAAATTAACAAAAATCTTGCTAAATGGATAAAAATGACGCTATATCAGTGAAAATGACGACTAATTGCCGAAAATTCAATATCTTGGAAAGAATATAAGTATCTACTATAAGAAAAACCTATTTTGTTATTGTAGAAGTAGTAAATTTATTACATTACTAGCAGCATACCCGTTCTTCGTACGGAGTATATAATATAAAGAAACTTAAAATTCACACTCATGTGCAAATTCCTATAGTATACTAAATGACATTTTTAATCAAAATATTCTGCTAAAGTATTTAACATAATGTTCCTAAAAAAAAGTTTAGGAATGTCTGTTCTCGCTATTCAAAATTATCTTCACGGGCAGATCTGAAGAGTAAAACATCCTGGTCTCTTTTATAAGCAAATTTACAAAAAATATGGAATTGAATCAATATATGCAAAATAAGAGCGTTAAAATTGTATGGGACCCGTACTACTTATATACACGAATATTAGAAGATATAACCTGTATTAGTAGATTACATGTATAAATTGAAAATATCAATAAATCCCTAATCTTTAAACCAGAAGGCAGTAATTGATTCCAATATGTGCCGAAAGGAAAGTGCTAAAATTATATTGGAAGATATACTCATTTTACTTATAATGTCTTAGATAAGAAGATATGTCCTATTGTTAGTAAAATATTACCGTATTATAAACGAGTCTTAAAAATCTTTACCAAAATAAAACAGATTGATTAATAAATTAAAAATATCAATAATCCCCGAAATCTTCATACCAGAAGGCCGTACTTGATTCCAATATATGCCAATAAATGTCAAAATATATGCCAATATACCTGTACTATTTATATTCTCATAGATTAAAAGATGTAGCCGTGCATTTGTAGAAGATTACTCGTTCAACGTACAATATATGAGTTTCAACCATTTACTCAGCATTAAAACAATGGCATAAGAAATTGAAATCCCCGAAAACATCAATAATAAAAATGTTTAAATCTGAAGATCATAATTGATGTTATCCAGTCAAAAATACGATGGCAATGAAATTTATTTTATATACATATCTTCATTATTAAAATCGGAAAATATTTAATAAAAATCTTCTTCTTCATAAACACACTGAATTTAAATCCGTCGCTAAGCGACATTTTATGATTTGCATCAAATATATTGGTAGTCAAAATATCGCCTGAATAAAGCGATCTCTAATGAAGGTTTGGCGGCATTTTAAAAAATCGCCAAATTTATCGCCAAGTGGCACTGTAGAAATGACAGCCCCTCTTGGCGATAAATTGACGAACCATCATCAAAATATTATCTCCTAAAAAACACAATTTCATTTATTTAGAGCAATTTGATCAATTTCAAGATATTTTTATGGATTTACAAACATTTTTATCAATTTGGTGATATTTTAAAAATTCGCTAAATGTGTTACTAAGACTGTTGGACTGACAGACAAATGCTAACGAAACACCAGTTCAGTACTTTCTTCTAGCAAAACAAAATAAATTTCATTGATTTACATCGTTTTTATCAATTTGGAGACATTTTAATCAATTTGGCAACGTTTAAGAAATTTTCCAAGTTAGCGATATCCAGCCAAATTCGTAGCTCTAAATTTGCAGATCTGAATAAAATATCGTGTTCCAGTTTGTATATAATAAATGAAAACATTAAAATATTATTAGAAGTTTACCCGTTCTACTCTTTTTCTGTTTCAACAATCGGATAAATGAGTTCATTGTGTAGACAGAATATATGAGTTTATTAGCTAAACAGAATATATAAGCTTGAAACCTCTTTGCCAAAATAAATAAAAGTGATGTACGCAGTTCGCAATTAATATAATTAAAAGAAAAATCAAACCATTTTTTTCTAAAATATATTTTTATATCCATTTATTTATTATTCAAATCGAAAAAAAATAATAATAATATTTAACAAACACATTTAATTTCATTGCGTTGCTGAGCAACATGATATAAGATAGAATCTTCCTCATAAAATGCGAAGTTAAATAACCATTTTGATTTCTTTATACTTTTCAATAGCTTTAGAGTAAAAGCTTCTGAAAAATATAAGCCATGGAAATAGATTTTTTCATTTAAATTCATGTTTAAAACAATTCATGCTTTCAGATAGTGACTAATTAGCGCAAAAAATCTCCACCAAACTCAGAAATAAACTTTTATTTCTCTTTGACGTTTTAAACAAACGATTTTCATCCTTTCCGTTTGGATAAACCACGGAGTTAGAGAGTAGAACTCCTAGGGAAAAGTTCGGTTTTTTATTAATATCTCGACAATCCCTAATCTTAGAAACCCGAAACTTAGACAAAATTTATGGGGGGCTATTTCAAGGCAACCCACAAAATTTTATTCAATTCGGTTCAACCGTTCTCTCGTGATGATGAGACAAACGAAAGTTTCGTTTTTTACTAATATCTCGAGAACCACTGGTCGTAGAAACTCCAAACATAGACTAAATTTTAAGTGGGGCTATTTCCAGTCTACCCACAAAATTTCATTAAATTCGGTTCAGCCGTTGTCTCGTGATGATGGGACAAACAGACAGACAGACAGACAGATAGACAGACAGATTTTAAATTTTATATATATAGATATAAGGAAAGTCATGTGTTGCCTACATCAGATTTTTTTTCATAGTCAAAAAATACGTATAAAAAAAGCATATAATCGACATATTTGAGCATGTGAAGTCTTTAATTTTAGATTTTGAAGATTTTTACGAGTCATTTTGCAAAAAAAGAGGCGGATTCTTTTATTCCGATTCGTACTAAAATCTAATCAGCACTAGAGTGACTTACGAGTCACCTATAAAATTTTATGAAATTTGGTTTTTGAGATAGAGTAGATACGTATATTGCATAGACACACACACACACACACACACATACAAACAGACGTCAAGCTAAAAATAGATTTTTCGTGTTGTAGAGGTCCAAAAACTTGTCCGTCGAAAATTCGAGTGGCGACTTTCGACACGATTCCAATACTTTCCCTATACATTACCATAACTTGCAGGGAAAGTAAAAATCTGATGTGGGCAGCACGTGACTTTCCCTGCGGACTCATATTCACATTTCTTTATTTCTTCAATAATTCATTAAATTGAGTCTAATTGCACAAAATAACACCCATAATTATTTTAAATGATGCTAAATTTGCATTTTTAATTCAATTTTCGTTCTTATTTGGTAACTGGACTTATTTCCAAAAGTGGAGTAGCGAAAATACGAAAAAACCTAAATATCTCGACAATGGTTAATGGGGTAGATCTTATTCTGTATATCGTTAAAAAATATGTATAAAGTAAGCATTTAATGAATATATTTGAGAATACGTAGTTTTGTATTTTAGATTTGGACGATTTTTAGGGACCATTTCGCAAAAAAGGAGGTTATTTTCTTCCGAATCGTATCAAAATCTAAACAGAACCAGGGAAAACCACAAAGTGACTTACCTACTAATTTTTATAAAATTTGATCTATTAGTTTTCAGCTAGGGTGGATACAGGCAATTTTTGCGAGCCATTTTGCAAAAAAAGGCATCTTCCTTTATCCCAAATCGTACCCAAAACTAATCAGCCCCAGAGTCAACCACAAGTGACTTACCAAATTTTATGAAATTTGGTCGGTTAGTTTATAAGTTAGAGTGGATACATACATTGCACAGACACACAGACAGGCAGATACACACATTAATGTCACACTAAAAATAGTTTTTTCATATTCCAGAGGTCCCAAAACGTGTAGATCAATAAAAAACTCCAGTTACGATTTTCGGCATTATTCCAATTTACTGCAAGGAAAGTAAAAATGTGATGTGGGCAGGACATGACTTTCCCTGCAGACTCATAATCACGTTCTCTTTATTTCTTCCATAATTCCATTGAGTTTAATTGCACAGTATAACACCCATAATTATTTAAAATTACACTGAATTTGCACTTTTAATTCAATTTTCATTCGCATTTGGCAACTGAACTTATTTCTAAAGGTGGCGTAACAAAACTACGAAAAAACTAAAATATCTCAAAAACGACTAGTCCAAGTGCAATGGGATTGGTCTTATTCTTTTTATCTTTAAAAATTACGTGTAAAATAGGCATTTAATTGATACATTTAAGCATAAGTAGTCCTTTAGTTTAGATTTTAGCGATTTTTGCTGGCCATTTCGCAAAGAAAAAAGGTTATTTTTTTGTTTCGAATCGTACCAAAATCTAATCAGCACCAGGGTGACCCACAAGTGACTTATCTACCAAATTTTGTAAATTTGATCAATTAGTTATTCAATTAGAATGGATACAAGCAATTTTTCCGGGCCATTTCGCAAAAAAGGATGATTGTTTTATCCCGAATCGTACCAAAAACTAATCAGCACCAGGGTAACACACAAGTGACTTACCTACCAAATTTTATGAAATTCGGTCCATTAGTTTTTGAATTAGAGTGGATACATACATTATACAGATAGACACACAGACACACACACAGACGTCACGCTAAAAATAGCTTTTTCGTATTGTAGTGGTTGCAAAACGTGTAGATCCGTCGAAAACTCGAGTTGCGATTTTCGGCATGATTCCAATACTTTCCCTATACATTACCATGTACTGCAGGGAAAGTAAAAAATAAGAGATTCGAATTTGCGAAGCGTCATGATACGTGAACTGCTCAAGATTGATGTTAAGTTTCCTTTTCTGATGAATCAACTTTGTATCAATTTGCATCACGTCAAAAACGTATTCAACGATCAAAAGACAAAAGGTTTCATGACAAATACACCGTTAGCACCATGAAACATCCACCG
The DNA here is from genome assembly GCA_951213105.1 of Amaurobius ferox. NCBI lineage: Eukaryota > Metazoa > Arthropoda > Arachnida > Araneae > Amaurobiidae > Amaurobius > Amaurobius ferox. The sequence continues at coordinate 25,873,236 of OX578152.1, forward strand.
GGTCGAATGATATGGGGTGCTATGTCAGCATCCACCACAGCTTCATTGTCCTTTTTGCTAAGATGTACTACCATGAATGCTCCTATGTATGTGGATATGTTGCGCGAAAAATTGGCAACTAATATGCAAGTGCACAGATGCACAATATTTATGCATGATTGTACTCCATGCGAAAGAGCAAAGATAGTAAAGGGCTATATGCAGAGGAAAACATAAACGTGCTTGATTGTCCTGGAAACAGTCCCGGACTCAATACCATCGACAATTTGTAGACCATTTTAAAAGACAAAGTAACAAAAAAAACAGTCATCAAATTTCCAAGCTTTGATACGATAAAGTACGGGTGATGCAAAGACATTTCAAATTACTACTGCACATGTAGATTAACACACTGAACCAATCCAATCAATAAGCTGTTACCAACTCGAAAAATAAACTTTTAACTATTTTTTTTCGAAACTAGGGGTTCCGCCCCTTGTTCGCTACACTCGCCAAACCCCGTAGCTCGCTTCGCCTCCTATTCGCTGACGCTCGCCTCGCGAGCGCTTTCGTGCCACCTGCTACGCAGGCTTAATACGCAAATGGGTATCGTCCGCAAAAATTAACGAATTACTTAATACGCAAATAGGTGCTGATTCTCGCTTCGCGAGAATTTTCGTGCCAGGCGTAATGCATCCGTTGGATACCGTCCCTTGTTAACTGATATTCACCAGCCCTAGAGCTCGCCTTGCGAGCTCTTTCAATTCTGATGCGGCAGCAAAGACATCGATCAAAGATGCCACACGAGCCAGTAACCGAATTATAAGAACAGAGGAGGAGCTAGCTTTTTCTCAGTGATTATAATGTCGGTCTACAATGCATCAGGTCCCTGGTTCGGGGCCCGGCGACGCAAAATAGCCACAATGATGACTGGACGTTTAAAATACGCAACCTTCCTCTCCAACGATCTGACGTCTCTCCAACGGCCCTGACGTCACGCCGAGGCGACACGTCTCTCGGCCTTCCTCATCAGCGGAGGGAGTGTGCGGCAGCAAAGACATCGATCAAAGATGCCACACGAGCCAGTAACCGAATTATAAGAACAGAGGAGGTGCTAGCTTTTGCTCAGTGATTATAATGTCGTTCTACAATGCATCAGGTGCCTGGTTCGGGGCCCGGCGACGCACAATCGCTACACTGACGACCAACACGATCGCCTACGTGCCCCATGCTCACTGAAGTTCGCAAAATCCCGGGACTCCGCCCTCTATTGATTACCACTCATCAATGACAGTTCGCCGCTGGCGTGATGTCCTCGTGGGGGTATCTACTCATTATAAGCTGACGCTCATCAACTCTCTTAACTTTGCGAACAATGTTACTAAGCTCCGCCTCCAAATCGCTACTCTCACCAACTCCGAATATCGCTTCGTGAGTTGGGAGGCTTCGTCTTCTACTTCCTGGCGCTCGCTGGGCTTGCATCGTGAATCCTTTTGTGCCGCTTGCTATTAAGAAAGATAGTTTACTCTTTTAGAAAGGAACGGCAAAATACCATAGCTGTAGATTTTGTTGCCCCTTTGTTAACTGATATTCACCAGCTCTAGAGCTTCGCGAACTATTTCAATCCCTCGCACACCTCCTGGACTCCGCCCTCCATTGACTGCCACTCAATAATCGCAGCTCGCTGCAGGCGTAATCTCCCTGTAGGGACTTCGTCTCATTGTTAGCTGACGCTCACGTACTCCCTTAACTCAGCGAACAATGTCATCAAACTCAGTCCCAAAATCACTACGCTCGCAAACTCCGAATACCACTTCGTCTTCTACTTTCTGACGCTTGCTGACCTGAATCGCGAATCCTTTCGTTCCGCTTGCTATTAAGAACGATAGCTTACTGTACTAGGAAGAAACTGCAAAATCCCATTACTGCAGGTTTTCCTGCTTGTTCGTAATACAATTCCATAAATTACGCTTTCAGTATAGAGATATTTACAACAATAAAACATTTAATTGTTGTGCAATATAACAATGAAATCCTGATGCTCATGACAACAATGATTGCGAAACGCTCTGTTTGTTTGTCAAAAGAAACGATACGTCATATGATTGTCAACATTTTACATTTTCCAAAGAGCACTACTAACGTTGTAGTTATGTTTAGAAATAAATCTCTCTACTTTTGAAGTTCATAATGATTCAATAACGCAGTCCTCGCCCATTTTGTAACGTTTCTGCCAGAAACCAATCACAAAGAAGCTAGCAATCGCCTCGACCAATTAAATCTTCCCCCGTAGAGAAGGAACATTTTCACTTCAGAAATGCATAAAAAATTCAATAACTCATTAACCAAATCGAAATTTAAGACCAGAAAGATCAATCATGCTTAAAGCATTGATTATGAAACACTTTCCAACTTCAATGCAATTTTATTTAAACATCTCTAAAATGCAATACATTCCTCGGTAATATTTTAAAACTTATCACAATACTACATTAATTTATTATATTTGAAAACTTAAACCTTCATCGAAAAAAATGAACTTCATTCATATGACGGCATTGAAATATAAATTGCCTGGTTTAAACATTTCTAAAATGTGATGCATTCCTCGGTAATACTTTTTAAAATTATCATATTACTACGATAATTCATTATATTTGAAAACTTCATCGAAAACAACTGAAATTCATTCAAATGACGTCATAGAAAAATTAACACGCCTGGCTCTCTCTATAAAAGCAGCATTTTATTCATAAATATTTTCCCATTCATTTCATTCATCACAATACTATAATAATTTATTTTATTTAAAAATTAAGACCATGGAGCTTCATGTAATTAAACTCTATGCTTAAAACTTCATGTAAAAAAATCGTCCTTCTCTCTGTAAAATCAATAAATATTTCATTCATATCAGCTATGCAGACTCCATGACCAAAATAATTTTGAGTTAAAGAAATACAGCAATTCTTATACAACTCATTCTATATATTTTGCTGTTTGCATTTTACATAAGTGAAAAATAGGCTTCGTTGTAGAAATAATCAAATTTGGATGATCATTTAAACTCAAATATATTGTAATTACGTTGTTTGAGTATGTAGATGCACAGAATTTAAGCAAAAATAAAGCGGTTTTAGGACGGATACAACACTCAATATGAATTAAAAAGAACTTAAAAAATCACGATTTTGAGACAAGATGGATGCCATATTTCATTTTGAGTCGGGTCACGTGATTTTTCATATCGTGGTCACGTGATCGCTCCATGTAAGAGGTGTAATTATTATTTTAATTTTTATTTAAAAAACTACTGCATATATTTTGCTGAATTTTTCTTATATATTTTATGGAGCAATTTGAATATTACCTAAAATTTTCGAAGCATTTTGTGAATTTTAAATCTGCTTCAAAAATGTTTGAAAAATTAGTTCCCATAGGGTTCAATGTATTTCATTTTTCAACCCGGGTTCAATCCAAAACTAATTGGGTGATATTATTCATTTATATTCCCATAGGTTCTACAGACTGTCTGAACAACATACTAAAATTTCATTTTGATTAAGTCATTTTACGGCAGTTATCGTGCTAACGCACAGACAGACAGACAGAATGAACAAAGTCATGGATGAACAAAGAATGAACAACGTCAAAGAATGAACAAAGTCAAAACACTTTTCAACTTTGTTGTAAAGTGTTAAAAATTTCAGCAAAATATATTCAGTAGTTTTTCAAATAAAAATTAAAATAATAATTACACCCTTTGTAAGAAGAGAACACATGACCATTATATGAAGAGATCACGTGACCCGTTTCAAAATAAAATATGGCATCCATCTTGTGTCAAAATCGTAATATTTAAAGTTCTTTTTAATTCATTTTTAGTGTTGTATCCGTCTTAAAACCGCTTTATTTTTGTTTAAATTCTGTGCATCTACATACTGAAACAACGCAATTACAATATAGTTGAGTTTAAATGATCATTCAACTTTGATTATTCCTACAACGAAGCCTACTTTTCACTTATGGAGGATGTAAATACCAAAAGATGTAGAATGAGTTGTACAAGAATTGCTGCATTTCTTTAATGCAAAATTATTTAGCCCATGGAGTCTGCAATATAGCTGATATCAATGAATTATTCATTGATTTTACAGAGAGAAATACGATTTTTTTCGATGAAGTTTTAAGCATAGAGTTAAATTACTTGTACCTCCATGGTTTTAAGTTTTAAATAAAATTAGTTATTATAGTATTGTGATGAATGGAATGAATGGAAAACTGTTTATGAATGAAATGCTGCTTTTATTTAAAAAGCCAGCCGATTTATATTTCGATGACGTCATTTGAAAAAGTTAATTTGTTTTCGATGAAGTTTTCAAATATAATAAATTATTGTAATATTATGATAATTTTAAAAATATTATCGAGGAATGTATCGCATTTTAGAGATGTTTAAATCAGGCAATTTATATTTCAATGCCGTCATTTGAATGAAGTTCATTTTTTTTCGATGAGGTTTTAAGTTTTCAAATATCATACATGCATGTAGTATTGTGATAATTTTTTAAATATTACTGAGGAATGTATCGCATTTTAGAGATGTTTAAATAAAATTGCATTGAAGTTGGAAAGTGTTCCATAATCAATGCTTTATGCATGACTTATCTTTCTTGTTTTCATTTAGTTTTGTATTCGTTATAAAACCGCTTTATTTTTGTTTCATTTCAGTGCATCTGTATTCTGAAACAATACAATTAAAATATATTTGAGTTTAAATGATCATCAAACTTTGATAATTTCTGCAAAGAAACCAAATTTTTACTTTTGGAGAATATAAACTGATTAGGCTGTAAGATGAGTTTTATAGGAATTGCTGAATTTCTTTAACGCAAAATTATTTTGCTCAGGTGTCTGCAACATAGATGATATGAATGAAACATCCATTGATTTTATAGAGAAGCAGGCGATTTAATGGCCGTCTTCTGCGATGAAGTTTTATGCATGAAGTTAAATTACTTTGGCCTACATCGTTTTAAATTTCTAAGTAAAATAAATTATTGTAGTACTGTGATGAATGAAATAAAAATGTACAAATGAAATATGTACTGCTTTTAGAGCCAGGCGATTTATATTTCGATGACGTCATTTGAATAAAGTTCGTTTTTTTCGATGAAGTTTTAAATTTTCGAATATAATTAATTATTGCAGTATTGTGATATATTACCGAGGAATGTATCGCATTTTAGAGATGTTTAAATAAAATTAAAATTGAAAAGTGTTTCATAATCAGTGGTTTACGCATGATTGATCTATCGTGTGATTTCTTAATACTTTTCGTTATTGAGTAAGCCTGTGAGAAATAAACCATGGTGATAGTTTCCATTTAAATTCATATTTCAAACCTGCGATTTTCAAAAGTGTCTAATACGCTCAATAAACTCCCACAAAACTCACGATTTAATTGATTTTCACGTTTTAAACCAACTATTTCCAATCTTTTTCGTTGGGAATCATGGAGTTAGAGAGTAGAACCCGTAGAAAAAAGTTTCGTTTTCCATCAATATCTCGACAGCCCCTGGTTTTAGAAACTCGAAACTTGGACTAAATTTATGAGGTGCTATTTTAAAGCTATCCACCAAATTTCATTAAATTCGGTTCAACCGCTCTCCCGTGAGTATGAGACAAACGAAAGTGTCGTGTTTCACTAATATCTCGAGAACCATTGGTCGTGGAAACTCGAAACATGGACGAAATTTTAAGTGGGGCTATTTCAAGATTACCTGCCTTTCATTAAATTCGGTTCAGCCGTTCTCCCGTGATGTTGGATCATACATACATACATACATCCATACACACTTTTCTTCTTTATATATATAGATTAATGTAGTATTGTGATAATTTAAAAAACCTGATGTGGGCAACACATGACTTTCCTTATATAATGCAATGAATTTACTACATTTACAGTTAAAAAAATCTGATGTGGGCAACACATGACTTTCCTTCTATAATGCAATGAATTTACTACTTTTACAGTTAAAAAAAAATGTTATTCTTATAGTTGATACTTATATTCTTTACAAGATATTGAATTTTCTTCAATTAGTCGTTATTTTCATTGATTTAGCGTCATTTTTATCAATTTGGCGAGAGTTTTGTTAATTTGGCAACAATTAAAAATGTCGCCAAATTAGCGACATACCGCCAAATTCGTCGTCAAAATCTCGCCAAGCGTTATGGACGGAGAATTATTCTTACAGCACATAAATGACTATTGGCGTTCAAATAAAAAAGTATTACTCAAAGTATCTTTTTTCATGAATGGAACGAGCTAGATCCACGAGAATGATGTCACCCAATTTATCGCATGGTATTACATATGAAAAAAGAAACATGTTTCTCAACAGGAAATATTTTTTTTATTTTATATAACTTTCTGATAACTTTTTGAAAAATGCAAAATATCTCGAGAACGGTTCTTGTTAGCGCTCTAAAATTTATGTCAATCGTTTTCTAATGAAAAATTACAAAAGAAATGTCTATTTGCGTAACTTTATTAGCGGTTTTGATTTTTTGACGAGTTTTTCAAATTTTCATTCGAAAATTTAGGGGAGTTCTGAACATTCGATTACATATAAAAACAATAGTTTACGGATTGTGATTTTTGTACCAAATTTGGTTCGAATCGGTCCATTCGTTCGTCAGTTATCGTCTCCACAGACTCACTGACACACACACACACACAGACATCACTTCAAAAATGTTTGAATCGTGATCAGGGATGCTTGAAACGTGTTTTCCCGTCGAAAACTCGAATTCGAATTTTCGACCCCGTCACAATACTTTCCTTATACATTATGTATATGGTGATGTCTCTCTCTCTCTCTCTCTCTGTGTGTGTGTATGTGTGTGTGTGTATGAGTGTGTGTGTGAAAGTGTGTGTCTGTGTGTGTGTGTGTGTGTGAAAGTATGTGTCTGTGTATGTGTATGTGTGTGTGAAAGTATATGTCTGTGTGTGTGTGTGAAAGTATGTGTCTGTGTATGTGTATGTGTGTGTGAAAGTATATGTCTGTGTGTGTGTGTGAAAGTATGTGTGTGAGTGTGCAGGCGATGTCTCACGAACGAATGGAGCGATTCGAATGAAATTTGGCACAAAAATTACAATCCGTGAATACTGGAAGTCTACTGTTTTTAAACGTAATCGAATGTTCATCCCACACACCCACACACACACACAGACATCACTTCAAAAATGTTTGATTCGTGATCAGGGATGCTTGAAACGTGCTCTCCCGTCGAAAACTCGAATTCGAATTTTCGACCCCGTCACAATACTTTCCTTATACATTATGTATATAAGGAAAGTAAAAATATTACCGAGGAATGTATCGCATTTTAGAAATGTTTAAATAAAGTTGCATTGAAGTTGAAAAGTGTTTCATAATCAATGCTTTATGCATGATTGATCGTTCTTGTTTAATACTCGTATACAGAGATATTAAAAAAATGGATACTCAATATATATATATATATCAAAAATATCTATATTTTATGTTAATGAATATATGATAAAAGTGAAACTATCCGGTATGGAATATATGTGCCTGAGAAAATCGAAAGGAGACACGAATATTTAAGAAAGGGTTCGAAATAAGGAATTAAAACTTCCTGTAGGTAAAACGCCAGAATAGTTCGAGAAAATCATTCAGGAGGAGCTGGGGTAAAAAAAGTCCCACTGTATTGTTATTACTTTCCTTATATACATAATGTATACGGAAAGTATTGTGACGCGGTCGAAAATTCGAATTCAAGTTTTCGACGGGAGAGCACGTTTCAAGCATCCCTGATCACGAATCAAACATTTTTGAAGTGATGTCTGTGTGTGTGTGTATGTGTGAAAGTATGTGTGTGTACGTGTCAGTGAGTCTGTGGAGACGATAACTGACGAGCGAAAGGACCGATTCGAACCACATTTGGTACAAAAATCACAATCCGTAAACACTGGAAGCCTATTGTTTTTATACGCAATCGAATGTTCAGAACCCCCCCTAAATTTTCGAGTGAAATTTTGAAAAAATCGTCAAAAAATCAAAACCACTAATAAAGTTACGCAAATAGACATTTCTTACGTAATTTTTCATTAGAAAACGATTGACATAAATTTTAGAACGCTAACATGAACCGTTCTCGAGATATTGCACATTTTTCAAAAAAATTATCAAAAAGTCATATAAAATAGAAAAAAAAATATTTCCTATTGAGAAACATGTTCACTTTTCATATGTAATACCATGCGATAAATTGGGTGACATCATTCTCGTGGATCTAGCTCGTTCCATTCATGAAAAAAGATACTTTGAGTAATACTTTTGTATCTGAACTCCAATAGTCATTTATCTGCTGTAAGAACAACTTATTTCTTCGTCCATAACGCAGGGCGAGATTTTGGCGACAAAACTGGCGGAATGTCGTCAACTTGGCGACTTTTTGAAATGTTGCCAAATTAACGAAAATCTCGCCAAATGGATAAAAATGACGTTAAATCAATGAAAATGACGATTAATTGTCGAAAATTCAATATCTTGAAAAGATTATTAGTATCTACTATAAAAAAAGCCTATTTTTTTTTTACTGTAAAAATACATTCATTGCATAATATAAGGAAAGTCATGTGTTGCCCACATCAGATTTTTTACTTCTATGGCGAAAAGCTCGTATTGAATTAAATAATATTCATTATAAGTGTGCAAAAAAAAATTATCAGTGCAATGCTAATTAGATTTCAAACAAAATAGAATATTCCTACGTATTCATATTTATTTTACCTTTCTGTTTATTTTCGTTCCTATGTATTCTGTACTCTGTTCTACAATTAGGAAACAACTAGCCAAATACCCGTTGAAAATCAACGGTCTCGCAATAAGCAACTTTCCGAATAATATACATTTTTGAATAATTCGCGTTTCACATTTATTCAGCAAATCGAATATTTTGGTGTGCAGAACCCCTTAAAGGCGAAATTATTGGATAACTTAAATCGTAGACTTTCTTCCTTACAAATTATCTACCAGTACAGCAAATTTCAAGCCTCTATCAAAATTTAAAGGATGCGTTTCTCATTTATTTGGAACATCAAACATTTGGGTTTGCGGAAATCCCTAAATTAGAAAATATTGGAAAACTGAAATTGCACATACTCTTCCGTTCGAACTATCTACCCGTTCACCAAATTCGAAACCTCTATTCCAACCCGAAGCATAGTTTTTCGTCATTTCACCTTTCGAATGTTTTTCTCTGGAGCACCCTCTTAAACGAACATTTTTGAAAAACTTTTTTATCTTGGGTGTTTTCATCAAATAATTAGCCCATACACCAAATTTCAAGCCTCTATCAAAATTTTAAGCAGGTGTTTCTCATTTATTCGGAAAATCGAACATTTTGGTATGCGGCACCCCTCAAAGTAGCAAATATTGAAAATCTGAAATTGCACACTTTCTTCCTTTCGAACGCTTTACCCATACACCAAATTTGAAATCTGTATCTCATCGCAAAACATGCTTTTCTATCATTTCACTTTTCGAACGTTTTATTGTGGGGCAACCTCTATGGAACATTTTCGAAAAATCCGATTTTACCAGGGGGTTTTATCGAACGATCAACCTGTGTACCAATTTGCAAGTCTGTATCTATTCGGAAAATGTCTAAAAAAGCGTGACAAATAGACGGACAGACAGACGGACACTTGGCAATTAGTATATATAGATACTTATTACTTTTACTCATAATTGGGAAAGTTTCATTTTAAAATTCATATGCTAAGACGTATAGGAAACCCAGATCGTCCGACTCACCCTAGGGTATGAGCAACTGTCTAGGTGAGATCGGGAAAGACCTTTCTATTGTGTGAAATGAGAAGACATGAAACTTTACCAACACTAGCGACACCTAGATATAATTCTCAAAGCATGGAATTTTCAAGCTTTTCAACTAATTTTATTCTCGTCTCTCCAACTCATTGATTCGAACATTCAATTTATACTTTTTTTTCGTTTTCAGTTTGACTTCCATGGGAACAGCAAAGACAGGTTGAAGCAATTATATCATCCAAGTATTCTTCCTGACGAATTCGGTGGAAATATGGGACCTTTGAGTAACAATCATTATAAACAAATTGTGCTGGACTACATAATGGAACTGAAAGCTGAGAGGATGCAAGATCTTAAAAGACATTGAACTGTATGGACTATACATTCAATTGTACAAAATAACATTGAACTGTATATATATATGTGTCAGTAAAATGTCATTGGTTCGACTCGTAAATACAATTGAAGCATTTCCATTCAAACGTCTTCTGCAGAGGTTCCCAATCCTTACGACTCGTAAACACAATTAAAGTGTCCCAAAGCCTTATGAGGAGTACAATAAATAAAACTGCTGCTTGAAAGGCAATAACCTAAAAGATTTCATTGAAGAAAGCAGACACATATGCCTGCTTTCTTTAAGGAAATTTTGTAAGTCACCTTCTGGAGAAGTTCCCACCTTTACGACTAGTGAACATTATTAATTAAAATATTCCAATTCATAGCCTCTGGTTCCCAAACTTTACGACTCGTGAGAACAATTTAAGTATCCCTATATTCAAAGCTTCCTGAAGATTTCCAACCTTTACTACTCAGCACAATTAATTAAAGTATTCCAATTAAAAGCCCTCGCAGAGGTTTCACAGCTGTACAACTAGTGAACTCACTTTAAGTATCCTATTCAAAGCCTTATGAAGAAGTTTCCAACTTGTGAGCACAATTAATTAAAATATCCCAATGCGGAGTTCCCCAACCTTTACGCCTCGTAAACATAATTCAAGTATAGCAACCATGATAGTTTACAAATGTTACCAACAATTATAATTATTTTGTCTGAGGTGTACCATACAGCATCATTTTCAAATTTTAACGATCCTTGAGTTGAAGCAGGAATCAAGCATTTTACACGATGCAGGTTCCTACAGCTTTCTATAACTGTTCCATAAAATTCCTCACCTTCGTATTGCACTTGGACCCATTGGCCTATGCTTACATTAAACACCTAATATGGGCAGCATATGACTTTCCTTATATAATGCAATGAATTTACTATTTTTACAGTGAAAAAAAATAGGTTTTTATTATAGTAGATACTTATATTCTTTCCAAGATATTGAATTTTCGATAATCAATCGTCATTTCCATTGATTTAGCGTCATTTTTATCCATTTGGCGAGATTTTCATTAATTTGGCAACATTTCAAAAAGTCGCCAAGTTGGCGACATTCCGTCAAATTCGTCGCCAAAATCTCGCCAAGTGTTATGGACAGAGAAATAAGTTATTTTTATACCAGATAAATGACTATTGGCTTTCAAATACAAAAGTATTACTCAAAGTATCTTTTCTCATGAATGGAACGAGCTAGATCCACGAGAATGATGTCACCAAATTTATCGCATGATATTACGAATGAAAAGTCAACATGTTTTTTAACAATAAATATAATTTTTTTTAATTTATGGGATTTTTTAATAAATTTATTTAAAAAAATGTGCAATATCTCAAGAATTGTTCATGCTAGCATTTTAAAGTTTAAAATAATCGTTTTCTAAGGAAAAATTACATAAGAAATATCTATTTGCCTCACTTTAATAAAGGTTTTGATTTTTTGATGATTTTTTCAAAATTTCACTCGAAAATTTAGAGGGATTTTGAACATTCGATTGTGTTTAAAATCAATAGGCTTCCAGTATTCACGAATTATAATTATTGTACCATATTTCATTCGAATAGTGCCATTCGCTCGTGATATATCGTCTCCACAGGCTCACTGACACACACACACACACACACACACACACACACACACACACACACACACACACAGACATCACCTCAAAAATGTTCGATTCGTGATCAGGGATACTTGAAACATGCTCTCCCGTCGAAAACTCGAATTTGAATTTGAATCGCATTTGAATTTGAATTTGAATCGCAATAATTTCCTTATACATTATACTATGAAGGAAAGTAAAAAGAAAGAAAAAGAGTTGAGAAAGTTCTTTACAAAGAAATACAAGAAAGACCAATCATGTATAAATCATTGATTAAGAAACACTATCCAACTTAAATGCAATTTTATTTAAACATCTCTAAAATGCGATATATTTTAAATTATCACATTACTATAATTATTTATTATATTTGAAAACTTCAAACTTCATCGAAAAAAATTAACTTTATTCAACTGACATCATCGAAATATAAGTCGTCTGCTCTCTATACAAAAGCAATGAATATATTGCATTCATATCACCTTTATTCCGGACTTCAGAGCTAAATAATTTTGCGTTAAAAAATTAGGCAATTCTTATACAACTCATCTTACAATCACTTGTTTACATTCTACATCCATTAAAATTAGGCTTCGTTGTAGAAATAATCAAAGTTTGATGATCATTTAAATCCAAAAATGTAAATTAAAATATAGATGCACAGAAAATAAGCAAATATAAAGCGGTTTTAGAACGGATGCAACACTAAATATAAATTTAAAAGAACTTTGAAAATTACGATTTTTACATTAGGGAAAAAAAGATGGATGCCCTATTTAATTTTGAAGTGGGTCACGTGATCTCTTCATATAATATACGCATAATCATTATTTAAATGTTTATTTAAAAAGCTACCAAACATATTTTACTCAAATTATTTTTGTATATTTTATGGAATAATTTGAATATTTCCTAAAATTTTCGAAGCAATTTGTAAATTTTAATTTTGCTTCAAAAATGTTTGAAAAATTAGGTCCCATAGGGTTCAATGTATTTCACTTTTTCAACTCGGGTTCAATCCAAAACTAATTGGGTGATATTATTCATTTACATTCCCATATGCCCCACAAACCGTCTCAACAACGTACTAAAATTTCATTTGATAAAGTCATTTTTACAGCAGTTATCTTGCGAACAAACAGACAAACAGACACCCTTCCAAAAAATATAAATTCCCTATCATTTCGAAACCTAAAGTAGTGATGCGTACAGTTCATTTCCAATGGAACGATTTAAAATTTTTATACTTTTTTTTTTTGTGTGTGTGTGCACACTTATTTCGTACAATCATGGAGATCTCCAAAAACGAAAGTGCCTTTTTAAGGGAACACTGGAGCCACTCCGAAATTTGATGCTGAATCCTTATCAATCATGTTCTGAACTCTATTTACAACCAATTATGTGAAATATATGTTTCAAGGGAAGTTTTTGAACTAAATTTGAGAAGAAAAAAAAGAAGTTGAGATCCTTAGTAATATTCCAATCCCCTCCGAAATCTGATGCTGAATTCATGTCAGCCTTCATCTAAGCTCTAACTATTAGCTTCTTACTTTCCTTATATACATAATGTATAAAGAAAGTATTGTGACGGGGTCGAAAGACGGGAGAGCGCGTTTCAAGCATCCCTGACCACGAATCAAACATTTTTGAGGTGATGTCTGTGTGTGTGTGAAACTATGTGTGTGGGTGCGTGTGTGTGTCAGTTAGTCTGTGGAGACGATAACTGACGAACAAATAGACCGATTCGAACGAAATTTGGCACAAAAATCACAATCCATGAATACTGGAAGCCTATTATTTTTAAACGTAATCGAATGTTCAGAACCCCCCTAAATTGTCGAGTGAACTTTTGAAAAAATCATCAAAAAATCAAAACCGTTAATAAAGTTACGCAAATAGACATTTCTAATGTAATTTTTCCTTAGAAAACGATTGACTTAAACTTTAAAACGCTAGCATGCGCCGTTCTCCAGATATTGCACATTTTTTAAATAAATTTATCAAAAAAATCCTATAAATTATAAAAAATATATTAACTGTTGAGAAATATGTTCACTTTTCATATGTAATATTATGCGATAAATTGGGTGACATTCTCGTGAATCTAGCTCGTTCCATTCATGAGAAAAGATACTTTGAGTAATACTTTTGTATTTGAACGCCAGTAGTTATTTATCTGCTATAAGAATAACTTATTTCTCCGTCCATAACGCTTGGCGAGATTTTGGCGCCAAATTTGACGGAATGTCACTTGGCGACTTTTTAAATGTTGCCAAATTAACGGAAATCTCGTCAAATGGATAAAAATGACACTAAATCAGTGAAAATGACGACTAATTGACGAAAATTCAATTTCTTGGAAAGAATATAAATAGCTACTATAAGAAAAACATATTTTTTTAATTGTAAAAAGAGTAAATTCATTGCATTATATAAGGAAAGTCATGTCTTGCCCACATGAGATTTTTTTGTGAAATAGCTGTTGCAAGGAAAATGTAAATATTTTAATCGAAAGTGACATTCCCAAAACCGGAAATCTTAAGTAGAAATCCTACTATCCTCTCTGGAATTTGATATAGAATTCGTATCATTCCTTTTCTGAGCTTTATTTATAGCCAATTCTGAGAAATAGACGTTTAACACTAAACCTACCGATAGTTAATGTATACCTATATCTACCACAGCAGATCAAATGGCCAGTCTTCCAAAAGTCATATATTTTACGATGTAGGAATGACAGAAATACATCATTTAGTACAACTTGGTGCGTGAATAAAACAATTTTGTCCAAATAACGGTTCCAATTTGTTTATTTGTTCAATTAAAAAATATGAATAAAAATAAGAGAATAAAATCCCCATTTATTCCTGAATTTAGAAATAAACAATATGCAAACCTTATTCATGTTCATCGCATATTTTGCAAATGATTGGGTTCTGGAAGGCACATTTGCCACACATATATTACTTTCCTTATATACATAATGTATAAGGAAAGTATTGTGACGGGGTCGAAAATTCGAAATCGAGTTTTCGACGGGAGAGCACGTTTCAAGCATCCCTGATCACGAATCAAACATTTTTGAAGTGATGTGTGTGCGTGTGTGTGTGTGTGTGTGTGTGTGTGTGTCAGTGAGTCTGTGGAGACGATAACTGACGAACGAATGGACCGATTCGAACCAAATTTGGTACAAAAATCACAATCCGTAAACACTGGAAGCCTATTGTTTTTATACGTAATCGAATGTTCAGAACCCCCCTAAATTTTCGAATAAAACTTTGAATAAATCGTCAAAAAATCAAAACCACTGATAATGTTACGCAAATAGACATTTCTTATGTAATTTTTCGTTACAAAACGATTAACATAAATTTTAGAAAGCTAACATGAACCGTTCTCGAGATATTGCACATTTTTCAAAAAAATTATTAAAAAGTCATATAAAATGAAAAAAAAAATTTCCTATTAAGTAACATGTTCACTTTTCAAATGTAATACCATGCGATAAATTGGGTGACATCATTCTCGTGGATCTAGCTCGTTCCATTCATGAAAAAAGGTACTTTGAGTAATACTTTTGTATCTGCACGCCAATAGTTATTTATCTGCTGTAAGAACAACTTATTTCTTCGTCCATAACGCTTGGCGAGAGTTTGGCGACGAATTTGGCGGAATGTCGCCAACTTGGCGACTTTTTGAAATATTGCCAAATTAACGAAAATCTCGCCAAATGGATAAAAATGACGCTAAATCAATGAAAATGACGACTAATTGTCGAAAATTCAATATCTTGGAAAGAATATTAGTATCTACTATAAGAAAAACCTATTTTTTTACTGTAAAAGTAGTAAATTCATTACATTATATAAGGAAAGTCATGTGTTGCCCACATCAGATTTTTCTTTACATTGGAAACAGAATGTTGTAGTTTTGTCTTCTTTGCAATATCTTATTTGGCACTTTTTTCTCACACATGAAACTGAACTTGAATGTATTGACGTTTTCTGTATATCTTCTTGTTCTTTCTGTTGCGCATCTTGAATATACGCATTTCAATACATCGATCCTCTACATCACTTTCACTTTCGGAACTCAATAACGATATCGTTCTCTTTTGTCCTCTACGCATATTAAAAATCTGATGTGGGCAACACATGACTTTCCTTATATAATGTAATGAATTTACTATCTTTACAGTAAAAAAAATAGGTTTTTCTTATAGTAGATACTAATATTCTTTCCAAGAAATTGAATTTTCGACAATTAGTCGTCATTTTCATTGATTTAGCGTCATTTTTATCCATTTGGCGAGCTTTTCGTTAATATGGCAGCATTTCAAAAAGTCGCCAAGTTGGCGACATTCCGCCAAATTCGTCACCAAAATCTCGCCAAGCGTTATGGACGAAGAAATAAGTTGTTCTTACTGCAGATAAATGACTATTGGCGCTCGAATACAGAAGTATTACTAAAAGTATCTTTTTTCATGAATGGAAGGAGCTAGATCCACGAGAAGGATGTCACCCAATTTATCTCATGGTATTACATATGAAAAGTGAACATGTTTCTCAATAGGAAATTTTTTTTTTCGTTTTATATGACTTTTTGATAATTTTTTTAATAAATGTGCAATATCTCGAAAACGGTTAATGTTAGCGTTCTAAAATTTATGTCAATCGTTTTCTAATGAAAAATTACATACATAAGAAATGTCTATTTGCGTAACTTTATTAGTGGTTTTGATTTTTTGACGATTATTTCAAAATTTTATTCGAAAATTTAGGGGGATTCTGAACATTCGATTACATATAAAAACAATAGGCTTCCAGTGTTTACGGATTGATTGAATGATTGAAGACCCTGACCACACGACCAACCCGAAAGTGTTTACGGATTGTGATTTTTGTACCAAATTTGAAAATGTACCAAATTGAAAGTGTTTACGGATTGTGATTTTTGTACCAAATTTGATTCGAATCGGTCCATTCGTTCGTCAGTTATCGTCTCCACAGACTCACTGATACACACACACGCACACACATACTTTCACACACAAACACATACACACACACACACATACTTTCACACACACACAGACATCACTTCAAAAATGTTTGATTAGTGATCAGGGCTGCTTGAAACGTACTCTCCCGTCGAAAACTCAAATTCGAATTTTCGACCCCGTCACAATTCTTTCCTTATACATTATGTATAGAAGGAAAGTAAAAAGTCTTATGTGGGCAAAACATGACTTATATAATGCAATGAATTTACTACTTTTACAGTTAAAAAAATGTTATTCTTATAGTTGATACTTATATTCTTTCAAAGATATTGAATTTTCTTGAATAAGTCGTCATTTTCATTGATTTAGCGTCATTTTTATCCATTTGGCAAGATTTTCGTTAATTTGGCAACATTTAAAAATGTCGCCCGACATTCCGCTAAATTCGTCGCCAAAATCTTGCCAAGCGTTATGGACGGGGAAATAAGTTATTCTTACATCAGATAAATGACTATTGGCGTTCAAATACAAAAGTATTACTCAAAGTATCTTTTCTCGTGAATGAAACGAGTTAGATCCACGAGAATTTCACCAAATTTATCGCATAATATTACGTATGAAAAATGAACATGTTTCTTAACAGTTAATATTGTTTTTAATTTATGGGATTTTTTGATAAATTTATTTGAAAAATGTGCAATAAGGTTTTCATTCTTTCAAAATTTCACTCGAAAATTTAGGAGGGTTCTGAACATTCGATTGTGTTTTAAAACAGTACGCTTCCAGTATTCATGGATTGTGATTTTTGTACCAAATTTCACTCACAGACATCACGTCAAAAATGTTCGATTCGTGATCAGGAATGCTTGAAACATGCTCTCCAGTCTAAAACTCGAATTCGAATTTTCGACCCCGTCACAATACTTTCCTTATACATTATGTATATAAGGAAAGTAATATTCTCCTCTTCATCATCTGTAGCTGAGGATTCGCATCCGTCCGTATTGTCAAGTGACTCATCATGTTGTTCGTTATCCACTTTACTTTCAGATAGTTCCTCTTCACGGGATCCCGAACACTCTTCAACTATAGTATTTACTTTTCTAATAATTTGAAATATCTTGAATTTCTGGACATTCTTGGGATAAGAATTATTAACGCAATAATGAAATAAGAATTATTGACTCACAAAATAGCACTATAACTTGGAATTGTCAAACTAAAACTGAAATCTAACACTCAATAGGTATCAACTAGTATAATGCAAAACAGCAAAATTCTGATGTAATAGCAAAAATGATTTCATCACACAATCTACTACACAGATCAAATGACCCGTCGTGGTAGGTAGGTCCAGTTGCGTATATTTCTCGGTAAAATAATAAACAAGAGAAAAATAAATATTGCAAAATACATTTGATGTAAATTATAATAAAAGTCATAAAGTCAAATGGCGATGTGATAACGTTGTATATAAGAAATTTTGCAAGAAAGTTTAAAAAGGGTCATTTGATCCGTTGTGGTAGGTTTAGTGTTAAAGGAAGGTTTTTAATCGGTAATAAAAAATTACCTTAGTAAACCACCCTACCTTCTTAAGAAATTTACACTGATCCATATGAGTTGTCATCTAAGCTTTATCTAGCATATGTCAATGTTGGAAATAGATGTTTCAAGTTAAATGAACATTTTTGAACCGGAAATGGAAAAAAAAAAGTATAAATCATTTGTAAACCGCTACCTACTGTTGAATTTGATACATTAGTCATCATCCAAACTCTATTATTTTGCAAATCCTGGGAAATAGTTGATTCAACAAAAGGTTTTAGTACAAATAATAATATTGTAATATTTTTGCCATCAACAAAACTTTTGACTTACCCAGATTTTTTTTTATATTATTTTATATGCATGAACTTGTATCCTTGTTTTCAAAATACAGATGAACTTGATGCGACATCATAAAATGGTTCAATTTACTAAATATTAAATTGTCTAATTGTAATTAATATTTTCATCATATTTTGGCCAAATTATTTAAACATGGCAATCAATACAATGCAACAATAATGAAACAAAATCCATTAATATTTATTTCACAGATGATCCATGAGTAAATAAATCCATAATACATTTCTAAATTTATCGAGTAATTTGGCGCAATCAGTGAAAGCAGTATTTATATGTATAAAAAGAACTTTAAACTTACAAACATGTATCTTCAATACTACTCGAGTCGCCTTTTCTGACATATGGATTAAAATGACGTCAGGTTGTAAACGTGTCTTAAGTTATGTATTGTGGAAGCCGTTTATTGCCACTGATATGAGCGGTCGACCTTATAAGGTATTGAAATTTCGTTGTGTTGAACTAAATTAAGCCACATATTATGAATAATTCATTTTATTCCAAAATGGTACAATACGAGTCTGGCCAAAAACATTTTATACAATTATAATACATGTTATAACGCATGTTTTGAGAAGAGCATAATATTGAATAAAAAATAACAAAATAAAACATTTGAATATAATAAAGTTTACTTTAAAAAATTATATTATGAATCACAAGCTTTACATGTACTACATATAAGGGAGCATTTACCTTTTGGGTAGATCACAGAAATTGCTGGCTGGCAATCCTACTAAAATCCCTGCCATTAGTGATAGTGAATTATTTAATAAGAAACAAGATAAAAGATCACATTTTAATATTTACACTATAGCAAACGTAAAAAAATTATTACTTTAAAGCTGAAAGGTTTCGTGTAAATATTTTACAACATAAATACAAACCTTGTAAATGCAGCTAAATTATTCACATGGCTACCCATTCCAAACAATCTACATTCACAGCACATAAATACAGAGCTTTACCCCAAAACCATGAACAAATTACCTAACTTTTCCAGATTTCCTAGATAGAATTTTGAAATTCTACAGGTAAATAAAATTAACAGAATTAAGAAATGGATCTAGATAGCTAAATATTTCTTGTTATAAAATACACAAAAGAAAAAGCATTATACCAGACAGTGCAAAATATCCAAAAAATTTCATAAAATAAAATATTATCGAAAATTTTAAAATTCCCTGATTGTTCCTGGTTTTCTACTTCCATGCAAATTAGCAACAAAGTTGACCACACTGCATTATCACATTTGTGAAACAATCATACATTACCATATCTGTAAAACTATAATACACAACATTATCCTTAACAATAATTATAAACTGTTTCTTAATATAAAAAATAACCATAAATGCAGGATAAAGTGTTTTGAACACAGTAGGTTTATGAAAAATTGACAAGCATATAGCAATTAACTGATTGTACATTTTAGAGCTCATATTTAATAAATTAATTTAAGACAGCGGATCGAACTTTTGGTGAATATGTATTGCATTTTCAAAAAGCATTTTGTTTTATTTATAAATTGGAACATTTTCTTGAAATTACGTGAAAAGTCCAAATTATTTCTGATGTGTTATATTTTCACATTTGAAATTTTGTGAAAGGTTCATTTTTGACTTGAGAAATTTAGTGGAGTGTTCGAAAACGACCACATATTTTCTGTGAATAGCTTTGTCTTACTCATGCAATGGAAATATTAGGAAAGTTACATAAAAAATTCTGACAGCGTTTTTGCTGGTGTATACTGACTGTTTTAGTTTTTTTTTATTTGTTGATCCGAAAATAAATTCCATCTCTCTGGGTTTTTCTTTTAATTTTAGAACTGGAATCATTATCATTCATTTTGCTTTCTCCTATTCTTAATTTCCTGTTCTTGAAATGGTGTTTTGTTTAAGAAAATAGAACCTTTTCTGACTTTTTTATATAATATATTGAACATCTTATGCCGATCATATTTGATAAGATGATTTTTTAAAAAAATTGTTTTGTTTCCTTCCTTATCATAACAAAGATTGTGTAATTTTTCAAAAATAAAACAAACATTAATTCCTACTCTATGCAGTATATTAGATAAATCTTTAGGCTTAAAAAGTTTTTCCTTAGCTAAGAAGTGATTTAAATAGTTTTCTTTATTAAAGGACAATTTATAAAAAATTCCTTAAAATTGATGCAGCATTACTTCCAGCCATAGATAATATATTAGATAAATCATTCGGCATGAAACCTACCCTATGAAAATCATTTAAAATTTTTGTTCTTTTTCCTTTGTCATTGAAACAAACATCATGAAAATCTCTTAAAGCAAAACAAATAATGGATTTTGCTCCATGCAATATCTCAGATAAATCCGTTGGCGTAAAACCCTCTTTCTCATTTAAGAAATGGTATAAATATTTCTTTGTTTCTTTTGAAAAACAAAAATCATGAAATGTCTCTAAAGTCTCCGCTGATCCGCTCAATGCACTGCATAAATCACCAGGCCTAAAACCTCCCTTATAGAAATCATCTAACTGTTCTGTTATTTTTCCTTTGTTATCAAAACAAACACTATGCAGTCTTTTTAAAACAGCAGAAGCACGAACTCCTGCTCCACATGCTATAGAGGATAAGTTCCTTGGCTTAAAACCTGCCTTATAGAAATCATCTAAAATTTGTGTTCTTTTTCCTCTGCTGTCAAAACAAACACTATGTAAATTTTCAAAAGCACCTTTAGCATTTGCTCCTGCCCTACTTAAGATACCAGATAAGTTATGTGGTGAAAAACTTTCTTCATCATTCCCTTCCTGAATAAAATGCTCTAAATGTTGCTTTTTATTTCCTTGCTTATCAAACCAAAGATCATATAATTCTTTAAAAGCATTCGCAGCATTAGATCCTGCTCCGCCTAAAATGCTTGACATATTTGTTAGATATATTCCATGTCCTTCTAAAGTTTTTAAGTAGTGAGTTTTATTTAATTTTTCATCGAACCAAAGATCATATAATTCTTTAAAAGCTTTTACAGCATTAGCTCCTGATCCACCTAAAATACCGGATATATTACAAATATTTATTCTTTCCTTTTCTAGAATTTTTAACCGTTGAGTTCTTTTTCCTTCTCCGTCAAACCACAGATCATATAAGTCCTTGAAAGCTTCAGGAGCGTTAGCTCTTGCTCCATGCAAAATATTAGACACATTAGATAAATGTATGCCTCTCTTTCTTAGAGTTTTTAAATATGGAGTTTTATTCCCTTCTTCATCATATCAAAGATTATATAATTCTTTAAAAACTTTTGCAGCATTAGCACTTACACCACTAAAAATACTGGATATACTGGTTAAATTAACCCCTTCTTTTTCTAGGGTTTTCATATATAGAGTTTTATTTCCTTCTCCATCAAACCAAAGGTCGTATAGGTCTTTAAAAGCTGTAGGAGCATTAGTTCTTGCTCTACTTAAAATACTGGACACATTATCTAAATTTACCCCTTCTTTTTCAAGGGTGTTTAAATACTGATTTGTATTTCCTCCTGCATCAAACCAAACGTCATACAAGTCTTTGAAAGCTTTAGGAGCATTTGCTCCTGCTCCACCTAAGATACTAGTCATACTAGATAGATTTATTCGTTTGTCTATAGATTTTAAATATGGAGTTTTATTTCCTTGTTCATCAAACCAAAGGTCATATAATTCTTTAAAAGCTTTAGGAGCACTACTTCCTGCTCCACTTAGAATACTGGATATATTAGTTAAATGCATTCCATTCATTTTTAAAATTTCAAAACATTGAGCTTTATTTCCTCGCTCATCAAACCAAAGGTCATATAACTCTTTAAAAGCTTTAGGAGCATTAGCTCCTGCTCCACTTAGAATACTAGACATATTAGCTAGATTAAGTTCCTCTTTCTTTAAAATTTTTAAATACTTCATCAAACCAAAGATCATATAATTCTTTAAAAGCTTTAGAAGCATTAGCCCTTGCACCATTCAAAATACCAGAAATACTAGCTAAACTTATTTCTTCTTCTTCTAGAGTCCTCAAATATAGAGTTTTATTACCATGCTCATCAAACCAAACATCATATAACGCTTTAAAAGCTTTTATCGCGCTAGCTTTTGATCTGTTTAAAATACTGGACACATTAGCTAGATTTATTTTATTTCTTATCAGAACTTCTGGATGTGTCACTCCTCCTCCTTTAATTAAGAAATCTAGGAACTGACTAAATGCAGGTGTTCCTTCTTCACCAACCACGCTTCTAGCAAATTTAATTTCTTCATTAAAAATTTTATCTTGAATTTTCTGATAACTAGATCTGTTATTTTTTATATCTTCAAAGAGAATTTGCATTATTCCTTTTGTAATAGGACCAAATTCATGAGATTCTAACCAGCGTAAAGCTATTTCATTTAATTCTTCGTAATTGTATGGGACTTTATTAGAATTATCTATTTGACTTCTAATAACACTATTTAACTCTAATTCATCAGGTTGGTTAATTGCAAATATTAATTTATCGAAAAATTTCTCTTTCTCATCATTCTCACAAGAAAGACTTCCTTCTTTATCCTTTTGCAAAAGAGATGGATATTTTAATAGATGTAAAAGCTTTTTTCTTGTTGTTTCTTCATGGGAAAATTGATAAAGCCCATTCTCATTTATGCTCAAACAGGTCCTTAAGATTTTATATCTCTTTTTTTTAATATCTATACTATCAAATTTTAAAGGATAAAATTCCCTAGATTTTCCCATTTTTAATATATTTTCATCAGTAAGATCTAGACCTGCATTAGTATAGATAATAAAATACCTCATATCGTTTTTTAATTCATCAACAAAAAGTGTAAAAAGCTTATTAATGGAAAACATATTATTTTGTCCCTTTCTTCTGGAAGGAAACAACTGATTATAACCGATATCACTATCTGCTTTATGGGTCCTTATATAAGTCATTCTATTTTTAAAATTGATAGTAATGTCATTAAATGTGCCATAGCTTTCAGAATTTATAGAAAATATACTTTTAGACAAAAACATATTATACAAGAAAGAAAGAAATAAATTAAGCTCGTATATAATTCTAGATACTAATTTTCCTTCACGCTTTTCTGGAGCTGTTAATTCACTCAGTATTACTTTTTGTAAGGCTGTATAACTACATTCAACTTTACTATATTTTTCGATTTCTTTTTTAATAATGCTGTTCAATTCTTCCCTATTGGGTTGATTAAGTGCCAATACTAAGTAATCAAAAAAAAATTCTTTTACTTCTTTTTCAAATTCTTGAGGAAGTTTTCGTTCTTTTATTACCTTTTGCACAGCAGGTGAAAATACCAGTCGCTTTAAAAGTTCTTTTCTTGCTATTTCATCTTGCGAAAATTGATACACATCACGCCCTTTAGCATCATCATTTGTAAACAAAAAGTCTTTTAAGATGCAACATTCTTCGATATTCATGCTATCAAATTTGAAAGGATAAAAATTTCTGGATCGCCCTCATATTAATTTCATTTCCTCTGTAAGATCCATGCGTGAATTAGTATAGATAACAAGATATTCCATATTCTTTAATGAACTATCTGGTTTAGAGATTAGATGTTTAACAAAGTTATTAAAGTAATTATTAATAGAAAAAGTTTGTTTTTCTTTAGTAAATAATCTATCATAACTAATACCATTTCCCATATAACGTTTGTCTACAATTTCAATTTGCATGTGGATAGATTTCCCTTTATAATGAAGAACAATATTATTAAATTTATCAATTTTAGAATCTTCAAACTCTAATAGCAGTGAAGGATATTTATGTTCATACACAGACTTTCTAAGCAAGCAAAGCACCGACAGGTCTAATCGATACATAAGTTCAATCAAACAATGGGGATATTGATAAGATTGAGAAGCATTGTGCGATTTATCAGACAAATCCTGTTCAGATTTATCTTGTACATCGCTGGGAAATTCTGAACCTTCATTCTTAATATCCATACATATCTTCTTCGATAGTATATTATTTTCTCCCGTAACAGCATGTTTCCTCTCTTTAGAATTTGCATCCATTTCGCATTTTCTTTTTTACCTGGACCTCTTGAATAGTGGTGGATCAAAGAAACCTCATATCTACAGCAAAATATCTTCTTTAGAAAAAAAATCCAGCAGTTTCTTTCTTTATTCTTTACGAACATACCTCTGAACCAATGGCGGAGTTGAAGGAACACGAACTCTCATAAAAACACGTACATCAATTATTAATACAATTCTTTAAAAAAAAAAGCCTGTCTTCTCGTCTATGATCTTTTGGAACAGCCATCTATTTTCATGACCTGCATAATAACAATAATAAACAAGAAAGATCAATCATGCTTAAAGCATTGATTATGAAACACTTTCCAACTTCAATGCAATTTTATTTAAAAAAGTCTAAAATGCAGTACATTCCTCGGTAATATTTTAAAACTTATCACAATACTACATTAATTTATTATATTTGAAACCTTAAACCTTCATCGAAAAAAATTAACTTCATTCAAATGACGGCATTAAAATATAAATTGCCTGGTTTAAACATCTCTAAAATGTGATACATTCCTCGGTAATAATTTTAGAATTATCATAATACTACGATAATTTATTATATTTGAAAACTTCATCGAAAACAACTGAAATCCATTCAAATGACGTCATAGAAAAAATTACAGGCCTGGCTCTCTCTATAAAAGCAACATTTCATTCATAAATAATTCCCCCATTCATGTCATTCATCACAATAGTATAATAATTTATATTATTTAAAAATTAAGACCATGGAGCTACAAGTAAGTAAAACTCTATGCGTAAAACTTCATCGAAAATTATCGTCCTTCTCTTTCTAAAATCAATGAATATTTCATTCATATCAGCCATGCAGACTCCATGGACTAAATGATTTTGTGTTAAAGAATTACAGCGATTCTAATACAACTCATTCTACATATTTTGCTGTTTACATTTTACATAGGTGAAAAATAGGCTTAATAGTAGAAATAATCAAATTTGTATGAGCATTTAAACTGAAATATATTGTCATTGCGTTGTTAAAGTATGGAGATGCACAGAATTTAGGCCAAAATAAAGTAGTTTTAGGATGGATACAACACTCAATATGAATTAGAAAGAACTTTAAAAATCACGATTTTGAGACAAGATGGATGCCATATATCATTTTGAAGTGGGTCATGTGATCGTTTCATATCATGGACACGTGATCGCTTCATATAAGAGGTGTTATTATTACTTTAATTTTTATTTAAAAAACTACTGAATATATTTCGCTAAATTTTTTTTTATATATTTTATGGAACAATTTGAATATTGCCTAAAATTTTCGAAGCAATTTGTGAATTTTAAATCCGCTTAAAAAATGCTTGAAAAATTAGGTCCCATAGGGCTCAATGTATTCCATTTTTTCAACCCGGGTTCAATCCAAAACTAATTGGGTGATATTATTCATTTATATTCCCATAGGTCCTATAGACCGTCTGAACAACATACTAAAATTTCATTTTGATTAAGTCATTTTTACGGCAGTTATCGTGCTAACGGACAGACAGACAGACAGACAGACAGACAGAATGAACAAAGTCATAAACACTTTTCAACTTTGTTGTAAAGTGTTAAAAAGAATGAAATTAGCAATGCATACAGTAATCATACTTATGATGCAAACAATAAATGAACCGATATAAGCTCTATCTTATTATGAAACTCATTTTTTCTCTGATCTTTCCTCTTCGCTAGAAATTTAAAGTAAGGATTTTATTTCTTTATCTTACTTCTCTAACACCTGTCCTTGAATCTATTAATCTACCAAAACTGCATAATTTGTCAAAAAAATTTAAAAAATCAAAAACAAGAACTACCGAAATCTTTCTCTAGGTATCTTGCACAATAATCACACATCAACATTTTCCAATTCAAAATGTACTGGAATGGGGTGATGTTATAACGATACTCATGTTATAACGATGTTGCTCACTATTTTTTGCAATGGTTATAAAGTTAAAAAACACAAAAAAAAATGTTAATTTAAATTCCTAAAGATATTTTTCATTTTTGAGTCAATTTAATTCGTCTCATTTCTTGGATATTTTTGCAAGTGTTCCCATATTTTGCAATTTCCCTCGATATGTATACATATTGATTTTGCATGAAGTTAGAATGTAATTGTAACTGTTAGAGTAACCTTGAGGAGTGTTAACTGTAACACTGTTGCTGTTTGTATCTGTGTTTGCTAGAAAATAAAACTGTAAGAGAAAACTCAAGTTTTTTTCTTGCCTACATCCTTTGTTAATTCTATGGATATTTCCTTTTCTACATCCATGACTAATTCACATAACGAGTTGTGGTCTCGGGAATGACTGGCCATATGACCAATGAAAAGAGTGTATACAGTATCACAGTGGAATTTCATGCTCTAATAACGTGGTTAATTAGAGTTTGGGACAGTAAATTCCACTTCTCCAGCAATGCGGTCTTCAAGGCTTTGCGATCTCAAGCAGGAAGATTTCATCGTGCAGCAACTCTTCCAAGAGCGTCCCATAAGTTCTCAATCGGATTCAAATCGGGAGATTTGCCTGGCCAGTTTATTCGTTCAACGTCTTCATTTTCAAGAAATTTATTAACCAGGTTTGCTTGATGTGGACACGCGTTATAATCCATAAAAAGAGAGCCAGATCACCATGCACCTCTAAACAGCCTCATGTAGAGTTCTAAGACTTTATATCTGTATCCAAACACAGATCTTTTGCCCAGCATGTGCAGGGGATTACGTCCATTGATCATTATGTCTCCTTATACCATAAGATCTGAACCGAGTAACGGTCATATTCCCTAATGTTGGTGGGAAAATATTGAGTTCCTGCCTTCTTTCTGATGCAAACGCGTGTTTAAAATCAGAAATTAAACTGAATCTCAGCTCATCACTGAAGCTCATCACAGGTCCGTAGCTGTTGACTCCAGCTCTGATGTTCTCTGTAACAATTCAGACGGACCCTGTTATGCTGTGAGGTCATTGAAAAGCATACCATTGGCTTTCTGGGATAAAGGGCTTTCTCATCAATCCTTCTGTATGCAAAATCATCTTGTATACAAAGATGTTATGTTTCAACGAAAATGATCGATTCGTTTTTCGGTAAATCCGGCCATGTTGAAACCGTTGCTTTTGAGGATCGTGGAACAGTAAATACTGATAGATATATGGTAATTTGTTTGCCAGAAATAGTTGCTCAAATCAGAAAAAATCATGCGGAACGCGCATCATTCTTCATCACGACAATGCAAGATCACATACTGCATTTCGGACTATCAATTATTTAAAGCATGAAAAAATGATTTGATGAGTCATTGTCCTTATTCGCCTGATTTAGCATACAGTGCTTTTTTCTTGTTCCCAACAATCAAAAATAAAATGTGTGGTCAAGGATTTAACAGCCCAGAAGGAGCAGTTGAAGCTGTTTCACTCATGTTTCTGTTATACCAACTTCTGAATGGCATAACTGTTTTGAAAATTGGTTTATTTGAAAGAAGAAACATATTGATGCTAAAGGCGAATATTTTGACAAACAATAAATCGATTTATTTACATACAAAAATATTTTGTGTATTATTTTTTTTAATTAAAATACTAGCCTATGTGTAAATAGTTCTAGAGTCTTCAAATTGTTTCCAGAGGGCAGAAACTGTCTGTTGTGAAACATTCAACCATCTTACCGCTTCCATTATTGTCTGCCCAGCCTCTAACCGTCCGACAGCTCGCCACCTCAAATATTCTTCCAAATGATACTTCGGAGCCATAAAAAACTATTTTGTGTCGATAAAGACCGAAATCGAATCCTGATTTGCAGAAGTTCGCAAGGAAACATATTTCGTGCACAGCACTTGCGAGGTCCTCTGTTCATTTCCCTGAAGAATAAATATGATTCGTCGGGTATTTCATGGAATATCATTACATTTATGCATGCAAATATTATTTTGAACCCCAGTGTATCATGGGAAATTTGATTTTCACAGCGAAAAATAATGAAACTGTATTAGAAGGCACAGAAATAAATTAATCATCTAATAAAGTAAACAAGAAAGATCAATCATGCTTAAAGCATTGATTATGAAACACTTTCCAACTTCAATGCAATTTTATTTAAAAAAAGTCTAAAATGCAATACATTCCTCGGTAATATTTTAAAACTTATCACAATACCATATTAATTTATTATATTTGAAAACTTAAACCTTCATTGAAAAAAATGAATTTCATTCAAATGACGGCATTGAAATATAAATTGCCTGGATTAAATACCTCTAAAATGCGATACACTCCACGGTAATATTTTTAAAACTATCATAACACTACGATAATTTATTATATTTGAAAACTTCATCGAAAACAATTGAAATTAATTCAAATGACGTCATAGAAAAAATAACACGCCTGGATCTCTCTATAAAAACAGCATTTCATTCATAACTTTCTCCCATTCATTTCATTCATCACAATACTATAATAACTTATTTTATTTAAAAATTAAGACCATGGAGCTACAAGTAATTAAACTCTATGCTTAAAACTTCATCGAAAAAAATCGTCCTTCTCTTTATAAAATCAATTAATATTTCATTCATATCAGCCATGCAGACTCCATGGGCTAAATTATTTTGTGTTAAAGAAATACAGCAATTCTAATATAACTCATTCTACATATTTTGCTGTTTACATTTCACATAAGTGAAAAATAGGCTTCGTTGTATAAATAATCAAATTTGGATAATCATTTAAACTCAAATATATTGTATTTACGTTGTTTCAGTATGTAGATGCACAGAATTTAAGCAAAAATAAAGTAGTTTTAGGACGGATACAACACTCAATATGAATTAAAAAGAACTTAAAAAAATCACGATTTTGAAACAAGATGGATGCCATATATCATTTTGAAGTGGGTCATGTGATCGTTTCATATCATGGTCACGTTATCGTTTCATATAAGAGGTGTAATTATTATTTTAATTTTTATTTAAAAAACTACTGAACATATTTCGCTAAATTTTTTTTTATATATTTTATGGAACAATTTGAATATTACCTAAAATTTTCGAAGCAATTTGTGAATTTTAAATCCGCTTAAAAAATGTTTGAAAAATTAGCTCCCATAGGGCACAATGTATTTCATTTTTTCGACCCGGGTTCAATCCAAAACTAATTGGGTGATATTATTCATTTATATTCCCATAGGTTCTACAGACCGTCTGAACAACATACTAAAATTTCATTTTGATTAAGTCATTTTTACGACAGTTAACGTACTAACGGACAGACAGACAGAATGAACAAAGTCATAAACACTTTTCAACTTTGTTGTAAAGTGTTAAAAAGATGTATGACTATCTGTTGGTAACGTAGCGAAAAATCTAAGAGAGCCACAATTATGAAATTCGGTAGTGATACTTCAGATTACGTCCCAAGATACCTCGGAGCAATTTTTACTTTCCCTGCAATACATGGTAATGTATGGGGAAAATATTGGAATCATGCCGAAAATCGCAACTCGAGTTTTCGACGGATCTACACGTTTCGAGACCTCTAGAATAAGAAAAAACCATTTTTAGCGTGACGTCTGTGTGTGTGTGTGTGTCTGTCTGTCTGTCTGTCTGTCTGTCTATGTGTCTGTCTGTCTGTCTGTGCAGATTTTGTATCCAGTCTAACTAAAAAAACTTATGGACTGAATTTCACAAAATTTGGTAATTACGTCACTTGTGGGCAAGTCTGGTGCTGATTAGTTTTGGGCACGATTCGGAATAAAAGAACCCGCCCTTTTTTGCGAAATGGCCCGTAAAAGCTTGTATCCACTCTAGCTGAAAATTTAATGGACCGAATTTAACAAAATTTGGTAGATACGTCGCTTGTGGTTCACCCTGGTGCTGATTAGATATTGGTACCATTCGGAAAAAAATTACCTGTCTTTTTTTTGCAAAATGGCCTGCAAAAATCGACAAAATCTAAAATAAAAAACTACGTATGCTCAAATATATCCATTAAATGCTTGTTTTATACGTAATTTTTAACGAAGAAAAAAATAAGACCTACCCAGGACTAGCCGTTCTCAAGATATTTTCGTTTTTTCTCTAAGCCACCTTTGAAAATGAGTCCAGTTACCAAATGAGAACGAAAATTGAATTAAAAAGGAAATAAATTTAATTAAAATAAAGAGAACGTGAATATAAGTCTGCAGGGAAAGTCATGTGCTGCCCACATCAGATTTTTACTTTCCCTGCAATACATGGTAAAGTATAGGGGAAGTATTGGAATCATGCCGAAAATCGCAACTCGAGTTTTAGACAAATCTATACGTTTCGATACCTCTAGAATACGAAAAAACTATTTTTAGCGTGACGTCTGTGTGTGTGTCTGTGTGTCTGTCTGTACAGATTTTGTATCCACTCTAACTAAAAAACTAATGGGCGAAATTTCATAAAATTTGGTTGGTAAGTCACTTGTGGGCAAATCTGGTGCTGATTAATTTGGGGTACGATTCGGGATAAAAGAACCCGCCTCTTTTTGCGAAATGGCCCGTAAAAGCTTGTATCCACTCTAGCTGAAAATTTAATGGACCGAATTTAACAAAATTTGGTAGATACGTCGCTTGTGGTTCACCCTGGTGCTGATTAGATATTGGTACGATTCGGAAAAAAATTACCTGTATTTTTTTGCAAAATGGCCTGCAAAAATCGACAAAATCTAAAATAAAAAACTACGTATGCTCAAATATATCCATTAAATGCTTGTTTTATACGTAATTTTTAACGAAGAAAAAAATAAGACCAACCCAGGACTAGCCGTTCTCAAGATATTTTCGTTTTTTCTCTAAGCCACCTTTGAAAATGAGTCCAGTTACCAAATGAGAACGAAAATTTAATTAATAGTGAATTAAATTTAATTAAAATAAAGAGAATGTGTATATAAGTTTGCAGGGAAAGTCATGTGCTGCCCACTTCAGATTTTTACTTTCCCTGCAATACACAGTAATGTATAGGGAAAGTATTGGAATCATGCCGAAAATCGCAACTCGAGTTTTCGACGGATCTACATGTTTGGAACGTATAGAATACGAAAAAACTATTTTTAACGTGGCATCTGTGTGTGTGTCTGTCTGTGCAATGTATGTATCCACTCTAACTCAACAACTAATGAACCAAATTTCATAATATTAGGTAGGTAAGTCACTTGTGTGTGACCCTGATGCTGATTAGTTTTTGGTATAATTCGGAATAAAAGAACACGCCTTTTTTAGCGAAATAGCTCGCAAAAATTGCCTGTATCCTCTTTAGCTGAAGTAATAGATCAAATTTTACAAAATATGGTAGATAAGTCACTTGTGGGTTACCTTGGTACTGATTAGATTTTGGTACGATTCGGAAAAAATAAACTGAATCTTCCGAAATGGCCCGCACAAATCGTCAAAATCTAAAATAAAAACTACGTATGCTCAAATATATCACTTAAATGCTTGTTTTATACGTATATCACTTAAATGCTTGATTTATAAGTAATGTTTAACGACGAAAAGAATAAAACCAACCCCATTACACTAGAACTAGCCACCTTCGAGATATTTTATTTTTTTCGCATTTTCGTTACGCCACTTTTGAAAATAAGTTCAGTTACCAAATGAAAGTGAAAATTAAATTAAAAATGCAAATTCAGCGTAATTTTAAATAATTATGGGTGTTATTTTGTGCAATTGAACTCAATATAACGGATTATTGAAGAA
Organism: Amaurobius ferox; assembly: GCA_951213105.1. Classification (NCBI taxonomy): domain Eukaryota; kingdom Metazoa; phylum Arthropoda; class Arachnida; order Araneae; family Amaurobiidae; genus Amaurobius; species Amaurobius ferox. The sequence goes on from OX578152.1 coordinate 25,905,773, forward strand.
ATAAAGAGAATGTGAATATGAGTCTGCTGGAAAAGTCACGTGCTGCCCACATCAGATTTTTTTAAATTCGAATTAGTTTTTCAGTTATTTTATGTTAATACGCAATTTTTAGTGATTTTCATAAAAATCGATTCCTTGGTGATCGAAAATATTATCACCGTTTTCATCTTGATACCATCAAAAAGATAGATAAACGAACATTAAGTAGCTTTGGATCGAATCTGAAGGACAATTTCTTCATATTAGAGAAAAATGAAAATACATCGTAATATTTAATGTAGTTTCATTCTTACTTTCCCTGCAATACGTGGTAATGTATAGGGAAAGTATTGGAATCATGTCGAAAATCGCAACTCGAGTTTTCGACGGATCTACACGTTTCGAGACCTCTAGAATACGAAAAAACTATTTTTAACGTGACGTCTGTGTGTGTGTGTGTCTGTGCAATATATGTATCCACTCTAACTCAAAAACTAATAGACCTAATTTCATAAAATTTGGTAGGTAAGTCACTTGGATGTGACCCTGGTGCTGATTAGTTTCTGGTACGATTCGTAAAAACAAAACCCGCCTTTTTTGCGAAATGGCCAGTAAAAATTTCGTGTATCCACTCTAGCTAAAATACTATTCGACTAAATTTCACAAAATTTGGTAGATAAGTTACTTGTTGGATACTCTGGTGCTGATTACAATTTTGTACGATTCGGAAAAGAAGAACCCGTCTTTTTTTACGAAATGGCCAGCAAAAATTCCATGTATCCACTCTAACCAAAATACTAATTGACCAAATTTCACAAAATTTGGTAGATAAGTTACTTGTGGGATACTCTGGTGCTGATTAGATTTTGGTACGATTCGGAAAAGAACAACTTGCCTTTTTTTAAGAAATGGCCCTCCAAAATCGCCAAAATCTAAAAAAAAAGACTAAGTAGTGTAGGCTCAAATGTATCAATTAAATTCTTTTTTTATACGCATGTTTTGAAAAGAAAAACAATGTAACACATTCCATTATACTTTAGGACTAAGCGTTCTCAAGATATTTGAGATTTCTTGCATTTTTGTTACGCCGATTTCGGAAAAATGTCCAATTACCAAATAAAACAAAAATTGAATCAAAAATGCAAATTTAGTGTTATTTGGTGCAATTAAACTCAATCTAACGAATTAGTAAAGAAATAAAGAAAATATGAATTTGAGTCTGCAGGGAAAGTTATATGCTGCTCACATCAGATTTTTATATTGTTGCATCGCTAAATTAGAGATTTGCACTAATCTAAATTTTGGCATGAATATGGAGTGATATCTTCGTTTTCTACTAAAAACTATATTCAGGTGGGATTATTTTTAAAATTTTAATTAAATTTTGCAGTAAAACTTCTCATAAGTTTTCAAATCAGTCATAGCAGAGTATTTGACCTCTATTTATTGCGAATTTTCTCTTTATCCGTTATATGGGTTTCGAACGTGATGTCTGGGAAAGTGAATATGCCTCTTTAAGTCATGACGTCACGACAGGGCTGCTGATTACGAAATCAATGTCAATTTCAAAATTTCTCAAATATAAATATAGGTTTTTAACTTCTGAGTTACATTTTAATAGATGATTTTGTATTTCGTATTAGGAAGGATTGCTATTATTTTTATAGTAAGGGATTCCTACTCTTTTTATACATTTCCAAAAAATTATAGCGTATTACGAGCGAAGGCATATTTAGATACTTATTGAAGGAGTATTATGCTCGCTCAGCGGGCGTGGTGGGCGTAACCCCCAATAAAAAAACTTCAGTGCCCACAATTTTTGGTTGATCCCCCAAATTAGCAAAAACTAATATAAAATAAAAAATGTCAAACATGTTAATATGGTATAAGCTGCTAAAACAAATTTATCTCCCTCCCCCCCCCCACACACACACACACACTTCTCTAAAATAACTTCCCTCCCTTTTATGTTTGGTAGATCCTGAAAACCAGTAAATTAAAAATACAAAATTTCAACTGTACTGAATTTACATGTAATATACAAAAATGATATAGATATATTATACGAAAACTAAAATATGTTAAAAAATTGCCCTCAAAATATAAAATAAATTAAAATTAAATAAACAGAATTTTCTATCCATTTCCCTTCCATGAATAAATAAAAATAAAAAAAAAAATCAGTACCTAGTCATGTTTAAGGGTGAGCGTCAGTAAATTTTCTGCCCTATTCGCGCTTTGTTAACTTTCGCGGCACACATATTTCGCCGAAATTCTGCTCAAACAGTTGCGAAATATTTTCTTATAGATAAAATGCTATGCTTAGTTTATATTAAAACTAAATTTAATACCCAATAAAACATAGAATGTATGTTTTATTTTAATTTAAAATATTTTTGGTGCTGCCATCTGTTGTCGTAATTTAATTCATACCGACAATTTTTATTTTTTAATGAACATTTTTAAATGTCTATTCCTTCTAATACGCTATTAAATACAACAACAGATCATATATAATGCCATAATCACGGAAACGTAATTGAACTTGGACTTGAAGACAAAGGAATTTGAAGACAAAACTGCAGTCCTCAGTGATCTACATTCATATCCCTTATCAAATTTATAGAATGATAAATTACCTTTCCGTGAGTGTGGCATTATTATATATGATCTGTTGTTGTATTTAACACTGTATTAGAATGAATATATATTTAAAAATGTTCATTAGAAAATAAAAATAATCGGTATGAATTAAATTACGACAACAGATGGCAGCACCAAAAATATTTTGAATTAAAATAAAAAATATAGTCTATGTTTTTTGGGGCATTAAATTTAGTTTTAATATAATCTAAGCATTGCATTTTATCTTTCAGAAAATATTTCGCAACTGTTTGAGCAGAATTTCGGCGAAATATGTGTGCCGCGAAAGTTAACAAAGCACGGATAGGGAAGAAAATTTACTGACGCTCATCCTTGGGTGAGCGTCAGTAAATCTTCTGCCCTATCCGCACTTTGTTAACTTTCGCGGCGCACGTTATTCGCCGAAATTCTTCTCAAACAGTTGAAAAATATTTTCTGAAAGATAAAATGCAATGCTTAGATTATATTAAAACTAAATTTAATACCCAATAAAACATAAGAGTATATTTTTTATTTTAATCCAAAATATTTTTGGTGCTGCCATCTGTTGTCGTAATTTAATTCATACCGATTATTTTTATTTTTTAATGAACAGTTACGTAATTGAACTTGGACTTGAAGACAAAGCTGCAGTCCTCAGTGATGTACATTCAGATCCCCTTATCAAATTTATAGAATGAGAAATTACCTTTCTGTGATTGTGGCATTATTATATATGATCTGTTGTTGTATTTAATAGCGTATTAGAAGGAATACCTTAAAACGTAGTTATTAAAGTTATATCTATTAAGGAAAATGAGAAATTTATGAAGGAGTCTTCATATGATAGCAAACGGTGCATACATTTAATTTGGGTTGGAATGGAACTATTAAGCATTTTTATTCTCTTTTCCGTACTTATTTCGTCAAGTCATAAGAATTTTTGGAAAAACCATAAGTGACACCTCCAAAATCAAAAATTCTTAGTGAACCTACCCAACCCCCTTTGGAATTAAATGCTGAATCTATATCGGTTATTACATAAGGTATGCAAAATAAATATTTGTTTGTTCTGCCAGACAACTATCCTTAAAAATCGAAGTTCGCATTTTTTTGTTTGTTTGTTTGTTTTGAGAGGGTAGGCAGGTGGAAGTAGATCACGTTGCCTAGCGCACAAATTAGTTTGGCGCCGGCCCTGACTCTACCTGCTATTTCTAATTCTCACATGCAATGTTTAGTGCTGTTACATTTTTTTGTTTGTCCTGAAAGACAAACCAAAGCTTATTTTGGAGTTGATAGTTGTATATTTGCTAATGCGGCATACCAAACGTTTTATTCCAGCTTATATTGCAGGTGTAGTGGATGCATGTTTATTTCCCCAAAGTGACACTAGATGGCAGCACTAAAATAGTAGATTCTTAATATTTATATATATATACGTATATATATTTTTTTTAATATAGACAATTTAGTTTTCACTATATAACTCCAATATTCTTCTCCTAGCTATCGACTGTACATTAATTCAGCATTTATGTCTTATTACAAAGTTTTGTTAAATAATCCTAAATTGCTTTTGAGTTTCTGATCAAGTCAAGAACAGGGCTATATAAAATTAGCGCCGAACGTCCGATTCTTGTCTTGAAAAAGAAACTCAAGATCAATTTAGCCCTATTGCACAAAACTATTTAATTAAACATAGAGATTACTGAATATATTTACAATCCAAATCCAGGATTAGCTGTCTTAGAGCTAAATGGTGAAAACTCAACTGTTTATATTTGAGAAAAACACAGGCAACAAAAAACTCAGTCGTTTCAGGGAAAATAATTGTAGGTTGATTTTAAATAAGTTTGCTAGTATTGTGCACACCATTGCAAGTATTTATCCACAATTTATTTACCTACCAAATGCAAAAATAGTATATTTTAAAAATTATTTTATAGAAAGAGAGTGTGGTAAAATTTTGTGATTAATTAATAAACAGCTTGTACTGTTAGTGGCTTGCACACAGGCCATAGTTAATAGAAATAATTGTAATAAAATATTATCATCTTCGCCATTCATCACTTACAACCTCCTCCGCCCCCCCCCCTTTTTTTTATACGAGAAAAAAGTATGTGCATGTCACTATTATATATATTCAAAGAAATAGGTTATATTATTGTGTACATTCAATCAACTCAAAATTTGAACCTAAAATGAATGTTATATCTTTTTAAACTATGATACACCTGAAAAAATATGAGAAAGTTTATACAAATTGAATCAATGTGCTAGAATTTTTTTTTTTTAATTTCTTAACTTTCCAGATTTATTGAAAACATTTAAATTTTGTGAATACCTTGTTCTAGTATTATTGAAGTAATTTTGGCTTCTTATAAAAAATGCATTTGATGAAATTTCAAAAAATATTTTATAACTGGAACTCAACATCGTTCCCCTTGAAATCTTTAATAGATTTATACAAATTATTTTATAATATTAGATTCATGCTTGAATAGAACAATTCAAATATTTTAACATTCTCCTGGTAGTTCCAATTAAAAAAGTTTTAGTGCATCCTTACTTTTTGTTATTACACATAGAAACGAGGTTTGCATTCTTTATTTACAAGAAAAATACATTCTAAACAAGCTCTTCAAAAATTTCTCATGTGTAATACACAAAATCTCCACTTTTTTATATTTAACAACATACGTTTACAAGATTACATGTATATTGCAACATAGAAACAGAAAACATTACATAAATTCATAATATAACTGGTTAATCTGTGGTTTGGGTACTATCCATACTTAAACTCCTCCCTTCTATGTCTTCATATTTTAATTAGATTTTCCATATCTGGTATTGGGATGAACAAATATTTGGTTTGCATTTTATTTAGAAGCCAAAAATTACTAGTATTCAGCCGAATGGTTAGGCAGAAAACTGCTGAAAATGCTACTCTATATTTATAATTAAATCACTTCAAGTAACATAACTATGGTATATTTCTATTAATTATTAATTAATAAAAATATAACCCATATATAACTTTTTAAAGAAATTTAAATCATAAATTGTATTTAACGTGGCATTTCTTCATTTATCCAAAAATTCCTAAACAGCATTTATTAACATCCTTTATATTTCATATCCTGTAAATTGACTATCTTGTAATGTTCATATCCTGTAAGTTGACACTGGGCAATGTCTTCTGAAGTGTAGGATAAAATGAGTGCAACTTTTGCTTTCAACAGTGTTACTCGGTAGAAAATCATTCACTAAAACAAGATTATGGTACAGACCACCTTCAAAATCCACCTTTCAGAAACAATGCCTAACCGATCAATTCAGTTCATTGTTATATACAATTCAGAGTGCAATATGTATGTGTGAAATAGAAGTGCGAAAAAATATAACTGGAATAAGTAAATAAATGACATAAAGGGAGGGAGATATTTTGAGATTTGTTTAAACACTAATGGATTTTTCTCAAGAATTATACTTAAATCTTAAAATAAATATTGCAATTGTAAAAACAAGTAGTATCTCAGTTGTAAAATAGCTTCTTTTGACCAGAATAGATAAATTTAGAAATTTTCTCTTACATAGTTGAAGTAAGACATATAGTAAATTTTACCCATTTATTTTCAAAATTATTTCTGATTTTAATGATGTTAATCAAATATATTTAGTAAATCTTGATGTTATTGTATGCATGTAGCATAAGATTTAGAATAGCATTTACACATTGTAATTGCCTCAGTAAAGGTGCACATATTTGTGCAAGACTTAATAAATTCAAAAAGATAAATTATTACAGATTTAAGTTTACGCTTTAGTAACAAAAGTGTTTTATGACAATAAATATATTCTTAAAATCTTATATGCATTAACAGTACGTACTCTGAGTACCTTCCCATCCAATAAGGTATTTGACATTTTTTTAGACCAAATAATTTTGTTCAGCATAAACACTTAAAACAAATTAAAATATTTTAAAGCGATATTTTAATCTGAAATACATAAAGATTGTGATCTGCTGTTTATTATGGTTTTCTTTCAAATAATAAAATTCATTATTTGGTGATCAAATAGCCGAATATTTACTATTCGGCTAAATAATTATTTGTTGCATCCTTAATTTGGTAGTCAGAACTAAAATCTTCACTTTGCACAGGTGTTCCAGTTAAATTAGAAGAAACGTTTATACCTAAAATGAAGATTTTCCAGTCAAGTAAAATTTGTTATTCTGTGTTTGTTTTCTGTAGGGGCAGGGTTATCATAAAAGTGACCCAAATCATGCAACTGAGAAAATAAATTCTTCAATCTATATTTTTCCTATAATATTCGAAGTCAGGGCTGCTATGTATAGGTGTGTGTGCAGACTCTGCCACATAAAGAGGTGCTATATATCAAGCAAATAATTTAAAACAATACACATTTTAATAATCTTTTCATCCAATTTTTAAATAGAAAAAAGAAGACCAAATTTATTCTGGTTCTCATTTCATGAAATGAGAACCACATTCATTACCAGCAGACTGTTCTGAGATCTTAACCCTCTTTTCTGTGAATACTCCATCGTAAATCATAGACATTATGAGAAAGATCCTCACTTTCTTGGGGCGCCATTTTTCTTAGCGAGATTTGCAATTAGAAGCATAAGATGCACTTGAAGTCTATAGTGCACTAATTAGGTTAGTGAAGAAAATGCTGGAGAAAACACTAATACATCGTTTCCATAATGGTAATGATGGGAACTTTACAGATTTCATCCATGAGAATGTTTTAATTATTCACCACACAAAAAAAAAACCTGGTAGTATAATGTGAGTATCATGCACCTGCCTCTCTTATAAAATATTCAATGGTATTCAGCTCTCAAAATGCAGCTAAAGCATTTCAAGGTATAAAAATAGAAAAATTTTATTTTGGGCAGGAACACCAGAGGGTGCTTGTTCCAGGCATGACTGACTTAATTTTTTTCACATGGCCCTGTGCATATGATGTAATGGAAATAGCAAATATGCATATTTTGTTCTTGGATTTTCATGAGTGACTGAACTTGTTAACTGCAACTGTCATTCTGTCCACTGACATCTCTAAATCTCTTTAGACCCCACTGAGGAAGGTGTGTACAGCACAATTTAAAATTTCTATGCAAGTTTTTTATGTCTAGATATTGCCACTTCAAAATTTACAAACAATTTTTAATTGTAATAATGCAAATATTTACTGTGTTTTGGCAACACCTCTCAAACTCCTCCTTGGTCAATAGTGTTAGGAATGATAAAATACTTGGCTCATTGACGTTGAGCTGACAACTTTTTGATTCATTACCGGACTGACTGCCCAACCTTATATTAAAGAACTTTGAGGAATATGACTGCAATATCTCCACCCCGATCTGCAGATGCAGAGCCACAGACTAAAACTTTAAAATCAAGTAAATGTTACGTATATCATTCATATTTTAAAGCATTTAAAAAGAAACTTATTAGAAAATACAAATATTACATGATTTGGATTTCAACTTTATATTTTCATACATCAATGCTAAGACTTGATGCATAAGAGTGAGACGATGTTCTGCAGCAGAGAGAGTTTTATGTGCTGCAATACTTCTATATTTTATAGAGCTAGAATGCTTCACAGCCAAAAGATTTTCCGAATACTTTTCAATATTGTCAGAATTTGAAGCCATATCGATTCGACAGCTTTCTTTTCTGACAACAGTTTTTGTAATCAACACAATGTATGTTTACCCTCACGTCTTCTTGAAGAAGGCCAGGAATTTTTGCATGGATTTGGGAGCGAATGAAATTTGAAATTTTAGGGGGCAAGTTTTCCACTTCCCCTATATGTATGGATACCATACATCCGAGATTTCCCTAGACAGTCCGGGTTTTGAAGGTGCGTCCGGGTGTCCGGTCTGGGGTTAGTAAAATGTCCGGGGTAAGCAATCAAGCAAGCAAAAAAAAAACCAATATTTTAAAAAAGGAATCAAAAATATTTGTATCACTGAACTTAAAAAATAATTCCATAGATTTATTAATTTTGAAGAAGATTTTATCTTCCGAAAAATATGAATGGTTAAAATGCAATTTGCATGAACTTCCAAATTTAGTATGTACTACTGGTGATACTACCATTATCCACAACCAGGACCCAGTTCAAAATGAAATAAATGAATTACACAGCAAATTTGATTTGTGTAGCTTTCTGTTTCAATAAAAAGTGGTATTGTGTAATGGAAAATTTGTGCAAAGTATTTTAATTTTACCTTGTGACTAGTAGCCTATTCTGTATTCTAAATATTATTTATACAATATTTAGACGAGGCTAGCAGGGGCGGATCCATGAGGGGATAGGGGGAATTTCTCCCCCCAAAATCAGTCAATTAACATTACATTGGTAGTGGTAGTAACTATCATCATCATCGCCATTGTTAATTTGGTAATACAAATTCAACCAAAATTTCTCACTTGATTCACCCCTAAGACTAGGGTTTTACCATAGGGGAGAGAGTGCTGTACGCATAGTTAGAATACGGAGCAATTGCTAGCAAAAAGGAATGTTACAATGTAATATCCCTGTAGTGGAGTGCTCCCCCATGGTCACGCATCTGTATATTTTCACTTTATAAAAAAGTGTCCTGGGTTGGGTTTCCAAAATTATGGCAAGGGGTAAGCCTATACCTATATGAATATATTTAGGTTAAGATAAAATGTTTCCAGGGGGGGGTCTTCGCTCCCCCGGAGGTATGCCTGAAAGAAACACTGCATGACATGTAATATATCTAATGCAGAACTGCAACTAGCAGAATTGCGGATAGTAAAAAGGTTGAGGATTGATTATTACTGTTTGCAATGGCACTTCCATGTTTCAATTTAGTATTAAGTGCAGTTCCTTATTTAAGCCGCTTTCTATGAGGAATATAACCTAAAAAGTTCAGCTTGTAAAACTCATAATGGGTGTCGCGAAACTGAAAGGAACATATTCGAGCATAGTCTGGATTAAAATAATCCTAATGTTTACACACCGGAATCCATTCTTTTCTACGATCCAAGGATTTCAGGAAACAGTAATAAGACACAGTATTTCCGGTATTACCCCTATAATTAGTGAAAGTCGCGATTGCGCAGGCAGCCTGTCTTGAACGTTATGAAAATGAGCTTTTAGAAACTCGAGAAATAAAATAATACAGCTCAACTGTAACTTTAAAATATAAAAACAGTACTAATTACTGATACTAGTTTGATTGTGCTTGAAAAAGTTTCGTTTTTGTATAAAAAGGGAAATGTTACGAGACTAATAATTCACTTTGCCCCGAAAATTGCAGGTTCACCGCCGAGTGACGTAACACGCGTTGTGTTTGTAAACAAAGTAAATCTCTTCAGTTTGGGCTGTGGTTAGGCTGCCTGCATGTGCGGTCCCGGAGAGAGTTGCAGTAGGAAACCTGCAAGTGGGCTTCCGTCAAATTCCGTCAATTACGTTTATCTTCCGGTGGAAAGTAGAGTTATATTCTGTTTAGGTCGATATGCTGACTGCAATTTACAAGTATAAGAAATTTTTATATATTTTTAAATTCAAACCCTTTTCTATAGCTATGTTGTGTAATATATGTTTGACTGTAGCTGTACTATAAGAATAAATACTTTAAAAAGTCATTGGACATATTATTACAGCTCACATGTAATAATGAAAATAATTTAATAAAATCAAAGCCTCCAATTCCCCCTTTCTATATGTATAAAGGAGGAAAAAATTTCATTTTTCAAGATCTATTTTAATGTTATATATGCATTAGTGAGATCTAAAAATAGTATATTTTTAAATATTTTCTTTCTCGATAAAGAAAAGTTATAAAATAATTATGTTTTATCTATAACAGGATTTTTTTTAATGATAAATTTAAAACATTACACAAAAAGAATAGCAGGAAAAACATTTTAAAATTCTTAAAACGTGAATTATTAAATATGATAAATAAAAGTAATTTATTAAATTATAAGAACAAATTTAAAAATGCTTTTGAAAAATATATTATTAAATATTATATTAGACTTCGTTTTAAATACTTACAGATGGGAAACCTTTTTGCCACTTATGAAAAAAATAAAATTAATAGCAAAAAGAAAAAAATAATTTACTCAGTTTATTATATACATAAAAAATGCATTATTAAATAATTAAAAAAATGAAAAACCGGTTTATAATTAAATATCTTTTAATATATTATAATATATAATATTAAAAATGATTAAAAAAAAATAGCTGCTTGTAATTGAATGGTTGAACATTATGAAATGGAAGAGACATTTTGCTGAAAGATAAGTTAAGCATATTCCTTCACTAGAAGTACTTGCGTAAATATTTTATATTTTTCTTCACAACTTTACCAACGTTTTTCTGAGAAGGAGTAAAATGTCACTTGTACCTTTCTCTTATTTTTTTCTTCAAAATAAAGCACACACATGCAGGTCCATGGAAAGTGGGGGGAGGGGGGGTAAGGGGCCTCTCCGGGCCCCCGTCCCCTCATATGTGTACCTAATTTTTCCTGTCTGGGCTGGGTTCCCCAGCATACCGGAAAGTGGGGGGGGGGGGAGCTCCAGCTCGGGTCTATTAATTAGAACATTTTTATGATCAAATACTTCTTGATTATTATATTTTATTTTCAGAAAAATAGAAGTGGAAAAAGGAATCGCTTCATTCTTCAAGCTCTATTTTAATGCTATATATACATTTGTAGGAGCTAGAAACCGTAAAATTTGACTCTTTTATCGGTAATTTATTTTTAAATATATTTGAAGAATTCCAATTTAAATAACACTATCGTTAGTGAACGAAATATAATTCCGCCGTCAGACAACAACTATCCGGTTAATTTGACGGTAGCCCACTGGCAGGTAGCTCAATGCGCGTCCGCACTTGACGGCAGCCAAATTATATCGTTTCCGCAACCGCACTTGCAGGTTGCCTAACCACTTCGTTCAGTTTGGTCTAGGGTTACATCAATACTAAAATAAAAATTACGAGTAATAAATATGAAAGTTCACTTACTAGATATAGAGATGAAACAAACGAAGTATGAAATAATCCATAACATAAAAATGTAGTACTATTACATCGGCTCAAATGAAACTAAAAAGATCCTAGCACGTGAGGGTTCTGAATAAAAAATTGAATGATTCAGTGATATATTGAATTTGGACCATTATTCAACAATTATACAGAACAAAAGACTAAATCAAGTACGTGATTTTCTGGTTGAGGTTGAGAGCCTTAATTCATTTCAAAATAAATTATTAATTCTTATTAAACACTGGGAAATGCTCATGCTGATTATGACGTAGCGATATTGCCTTGCCATGTGAGACCTATGACTAATCAAATTATGCTCTAATAAAATTGTTTTGAGGAGGACAAATCTGTTTATAAATCCTATGCTCAGGAATATTGTGCCAAGCATTGTTAATCTATTTTCAGTAAGTTAAACACTTGGCAATAGAATTTCCAAAGATAAATTATCTTTCAAGTTGTTGTGTACGAACTAGTCTTTGCTAGTAGTGTTCACTGTTTATGTTAAACAGTTGGGAATGTTGAAGAAAAGATCAAATTATCTGCATATAGGTAATGCATTTTACCTTAAACTGTAGATTTTATTTCTTGTAATATATGGAACATTTTAATAATAACTACATCTGATAAAAAATATTTGGACCTACGAAAATTGTTTAGTGGCATTATTTTGAAATTTCATTTAAATCACATTTGCATATATGTTTTGGAGAAAGAACATTTGTATCTGAAATATGTCTGAAAACATTAAACAAAAGAGTATTATAAATAAAAAAACACATATGCATAATGGCGAAAAATCATTTGCTTGTAAATTATGTGGAGCAGCATTTCGATGGAAATCTATTTTGAATAAACATGAACTTGTGCACACTGGTGAAAAGTCATTTAAATGTGATGTATGTAAAAAAACATTTTCTATAAAGGGTAATTTAGATAAACACAGACTTCTGCACACTGGCGAAAAAGCTTATGCATGTGAAATATGTGAGAAAGCATTTACAGTAAAAGCTGCATTATATAACCATAAACGTGTGCACACTGGAGAAAAACCTTACACATGTGAAATATGTCAAAAAAAATTTGCACGGAGAAGTAATTTAAATGTACACAAACTTGTGCACACTGATGAAAGAAAGTATGACTGTGAAATATGCCACAAAACATTTAGACAAAATGGTGATTTAAAAATGCATAAACGTGTACATACTGGTGAAAAACCATTTAAGTGTGAAATCTGTCAGTTATCATTTGTATCAAAAGGTAATTTAAAATATCATGCACTTGTACACACTGGTAAAAAAGTATTTTTTTGTGAAGTGTGTCAAGCAGATTTTAAGCGTCAAAGTGATTTAAATAAACATAAATTTACACATACTGGTAAAAAACCATTTGTTTGCGAAATATGTTTAAAGGCATTTGCATTAAAAAAATATTTAAATATACATAAAATTGTGCACACCAAAGAAAAGCCATTTGTGTGTGATGTATGTCAAAAAACATTTGCACGAAAGAAAGAGTTAATGAGCCATAAACTTGTGCACACTGGTGAAAAGAAATTTGTATGTGACATTTGCTCTACAGCATTTGCACATACAAGTATGTTAAATAAACATATGCTTGTGCACACTGGTGAAAAACCATTTGTATGTGACATATGTATGAAAGCATTTTCACTGAGAGGGAACTTTAATAGACACAAACTTGTACACGATAGAAAAAAATCATTAGAATTTGTATGTGAAATATGTCAGGCAACATTTTCACTGAAACATTCTTTAGAGAAGCATAAACTTGATCATACTGGTGAAAAACCATTTGCATGTGAAATATGTTCAAAGGTATTTGCAGGAAAAAGAAATTTATATATACATAAACGTGTGCACACTAGAGAAAAGCTATTTAAATGTGAAGTATGTCACAAAGCATTTACTGAAAAAAGCAGATTAAAAGTACATAAATTGGTGCACACTGGTGAAAAGCCATTTATATGTGAAATTTGTGACAAGAGATTCGCTTTAAATTATATTTTAACTAAGCATAAACTTGTGCACACTGGTGAAAAACCATTTGTGTGTGAAATCTGTCAGATGACATTTTCTCAGAGAGGAAATCTTTCTAGACATAAGATTCTGCATGCTAGTGAAAAGCCATTTAAATGTGATATATGTCAGAAAGCATTTACATTAAAAGGTAAATTGAATAAACATAAGCAAATCCACACTGGTGATAGACCATTCAAATGTGAAATTTGTCCCAAAGCATTTGTAGAAAAATGGATGTTAAATAATCATAAACTTGTGCATACAAATGAGAAAGCATTTGTATGCAAAGTCTGCGAAAAAGCATTTCCACAGAAAAAAAGCTTACGCAGACATGAACATCGACACAAAGGTATAACATAATTATAGATTAATTATCTGAATGGGATACATGGGGGAAATGTTAGTGCAGCTATAACAATATTGTAGAAATGATCTTTTCCTCCAAAAATAGGGTTTTTCCATTCAAATTTTATGAATATTTCGCTATACTTAATAATCTTTCGCAATTTCAAACTTCATGAAAACAGGCAATTCTTCACAAAATTGAAACGGGAAAACTCTTATGTAAGAAAATCATTAAAATACATGCAAAATATACATTAGCATATTTTAGCATAAAAGCAATAGCATTATATACATATCAATTTTCCAGTATTGCTGATTCATTATAGGAGGTTATTAATGGATGTGTGGAATGCTCTGCATTCCATCCTGCAAGGACAATTAATACACAGTTAAAGATGTGGGTCAGAAAATTGTTCACTCTTTTTTTTTTCTTTCAATTAATTTAAAAATATAATGTAATACTGTTTCCAAACTGTTTTCCTGAAAAGTAGCTTTACAAGAAGTCTTTGATCATTAAGTTCTAATTTGGAATAGGAAAAAGGATGGGAGAAGGCAAATGTGTGTGTGTGTGTCTTTATTTTTGAAGAAAAATAATGTATTAGAACTAGAAGGGTACACATGACATTTCTCATTCTCGAGAAGCATTTAACGTAATGGAATAGGAAAAAGGATGGGAGAAGGCAAATGTGTGTGTGTCTTCATTTTTGAAGAAAAATAATGTATTAGAACCAGAAGGGTACACATGACATTTCTCATTCTTGGGAAGCATATAACATTTTAAGAAGCCTATTCCTTCAGTATTAAGTTCTCTGAAATCTTACAAAAGCATTAAAAATACAGAATGTTTATACAAGTTCTTCTGCTGAAGGAAAATGCCTTACTTGCACTAAATATATATACATAGCTCATCTTTGCAAATTGTCTCTTCTGTCTCTTGATACTTACTTATTCTATTACAAACAGATATTTTTTAAACAATTTTTAATATTATATAAAATAATGTATTTCAATTTATAAAAGTGTTTAATTATAAATACTTTTTAAAATTATTTTTGTCATATAATATTTTTATATATCAGCATGTAATTTTAAATATATCATTATAAATGAATGAAACAAATAAATATTTCGTACCATTTGAGTGAAACTAATATACTGTACCATAAGATTTCATTGGAAGTACCTATCATATTTGTTCAGAAATCACTGTATTGCTGAATTGGAAAAAACATACCCCATTCCATTTTATGCCGTCTTTCGGATGTCGAGACTACCATACTTGGCAAGGAATCACCTGCTTTGGTAATAAAATTTTCTTTGGAACATTTGCGGAAGCTCAGTCTTTTATACATATAATAAACAGTTATTTATTTTTTGTAAGGGACTGGTAGAAATATTTCACTCTGAATTATCAGTAGGTATCTAAAAAAATGTAATATAATACAAAGCTTGCTCTTAGCTTATAAAATTGAGTCATATTGACTTATTCAACATTATAAGTCAAACTTTCAAATTTGTGACTCATTTTTTGCTACTTTTAAACATTTGTAATTTTAATTTAAAAATGCCAAATAAAAAAAACTGATATTACTCTCATACATACGTCACACATCTATACTGAAAACATAAGTGTAATACATTTAAATTGATTAACAATTTTAACTTCTATTAAAGTTACTGCACTATGACTATTGCTGTTTTTAAACACAGGTAAAAAATAGCCAGATATCAAAAATTCATGTACAAGAGAAGAAATAAAATAAATAACGGGTGAATTTTGCTAGTCATATTTGACTCACACCTTTTAAATAGCGAGTCAATTTAGCTTAAAAAGTACTAACTTATGCAACAACTGTGAGTAAACATGAGCTCTCTGTAATATTTAATAATGTATTTTTAAATTATAATCAGTTTTAATTTTTTCTCTTATTTTATTAGATTATTTATTTTTCATGCGTATAATAAACAGTAAAGTTTATTTATGATTCTGATTAGGTTTACAATTTTAAATTATTTTTCATATTATTTCTTATGTGCAATGTTTTAAATTTGAAGAAAAAATCTTATTATAGATATTTTTTTATTTTATAACTTTTCAAAAGCATGTGCATAATATTTAAGAAAAATATTAAATTGTAGCTGCTAACTGCAATATACAGGTACAGTAACCCCTTGTTATATCGAACCTCAATATATCGCACATTCAGATATATCGCACTTCTGCTGTGTCTCCCATTTTTTTTTTTCTTTCTGATTTTTCATTTACGTTCTTTTGCTTTTCCAAGACTGGAGTGTTACAACATGAGTCGTTGGTGAGGTGGGAGTGAATGAGGGTTTTATTATTGTCTTTTTTATTATTATACTTTCGCTCCTAAATTTTTATTACATATGTTCATAAAAGCATAATTTTTATCATATCGCCCGATATATCGCGCATTCGGATATATCACGCATTTTGCCATGTCTCCCGGCAAGCTCAATATAACGAGGGGCTACTGTATAAGAAATTTTCATGCATAACTTTTTTTATATATATTTCTAAATTTTAAATAATATAATAATAATATAATTTTAAATAAATAATAATTTTTTTTTAGCCTTGCTATGTAGTATATGTTTCACTGTAGTTGTTACATAAGAATAAATATTTTTAAAAGCCACTAAGTATAATATTTCAGCTGAAATGTAATAATGAGAATAATTTCAAAACTTTCTACTGTGAAAAATTTTTTCGATTCAAAATTTTCTGGAAAATCCATATTTCTAATCATAGCACAGTTGTTTGGTACCTCTGATTATTTTGATCAACAATGTGAGACAATGAATTGGTTGCATCTGATGGCAATAATCGCAGCTTCTGATTATCAGAGGTGATCACTGGATGTCTGGAATGCTCCGCATTCTGTCTTGTAGATGCATTTTATACATCACAGCGGTCTGGTACTGCTGATTATTAGAAATCGATATTACAACACTTCACAATGACTCCACACATTACTTTCTTGGTCGCTTTTCGACACTCGAGGATGAATCAATTGCACCTTACAACAATAACTGCAACATAAACATATCAGGCACTATGGAGCCTCATAGCAGCCTGTAGCAGTAACATTAAAATGAACAGAAACCAGATAAAAGGATTTTCCTTTATTTCTGCAACATTTCATATTTAGAGTAGTGTGCTACTGGACCATTGCTACCTCTTCAACTTTATTTTTCACATCTGGGAAGAAAATTCTCAAAATTGTTCAATATGCAGTTTTCCAAAAACCCATTTGAAACAATCCAACTGTATTTCATACTTAGCCTAGAATACAGCAATTTACAAATAGTAGTACATTCATACTATGTGTTGCATTCATTATAATTTAACAAATGCTTTTTTCATACACCTATTTAATGCATGCTTTTCTCATTGTATATTCTCTTATTCTATTCAATAAAATAAAACAAATTCACTCATGCATCCTTCAAAACATCTAAATAAATCACATGCTAAAATGACCAATTCAATCATTTAACAACACACAAAAATAAAGAAATCACCTAAATTTAATAAGCTAGTGCTATGTTTCATATCAATGGCTACTAAAAACAAAGCTTGAAGACAGCTACTGTGTGGCTACTAATTTTAACAACTACTACTGTTAAAATAGGTTATCTAACTTCATTTGTATGATGTAATGTAATAACATCATGCTACAATTAGAATACACAATTTATCACCAAAATAAGCGAGTACAACAACATGTTTCCTATTCTGGTCCTGGGCCTAATTATAAATGTATGCTAAGGTAAAATAGATTATAATTGACTTTACAAATCAGTTCTTAAATTGTTGTTTAGATCAGCATTGTATTATGAATACTGTGAAGTAACAAGCAATGTTGATTCTACTCCAAATCAGCATGCCTGTTCCAAAACAGTTCTTATTTTTTTTTTAAATTTGCACCCAAACTTAATGTCCTGCCGTCCAAATTACTGCTCATGTCGAAGGACGAGTCTGACGGTCTGGGCTTTCGACCCAAATCTAATGTGGATGAATGATAAATTTATATTCATTAGCAGCAAAATTTCATAGTTTCCAAATATTTCCCTTTTACCATTTTTCTCAAACATTTAAACTTTGGTAGTTGGTGCATGAAGTAAAAATAGTAAGTTTTTTTTATGTAAATTTCAAAGCATTGGTCTACTTTAATACTTTAATTAAGTTTGGGACAGTTTTAAAAAATCTGTATTAAATGCATAGGAAAAATGGTAAAACATGTTTTGTTTAAATTCAAACTTTTGTTTTTAATTTATATAGTTTGCTATTTGGATGAAAAATTATTGAGTATAGGGTAGAAAATAGAATGTTGTTTGTTTAAAAATTTTGCTACTTCCAAACCTCATCAACCATTTTACTGTTCCCAAAGATGCTATCCTTAAATGGTAGTTAACAGCTCTGCAAAGTACATTTGCAGAATATTGGTATCACCTGTATAATATTCTTTTTCGTGTGTTGTTCTCAGACTTGGGAAAGTTACTACTATTCTTCTTCTTCTTCTTCTTCACTGGCGCGACAGCCCCAGGTGGGCCCTGGCCTTCCTTAGAATTTCATTCCATGCCGTCCTGTTTTTGGCCAAGGTTTTCCAATTAATCACTTTAATTATTTTCAGATCTTTACTACCAGTATTAACTACATTAAATTGAAAGTTACTCCTAAGAAAAGTAACTAATTAAGTCAAAAATTATAGCACAGAAAAAGTGAATGATTAAAATTGAATTATTGAGAAAAGTAAAACAAGACTAAAATTAAAGCTTTAATTTTGTTATTCAGATTACAAATTAAAGTTTTATAACACAATAGCATTTTTAACCAATTATAATACGAAACAAATTATTATTGAATAAAACTTCCAACAACTTTATTAAATTTTAGCAACAGTTGCATTTAAAATTATTTATCAGTGATTCACTCTTGTCTTGAGAATTTTCCTGCCATGCTGCTGAAGAGTCTTTCCACATAGATATGCTATGAAATTTCAGTGTTAACTTGATGCATAATTTTTTTAAAGTGGAGGGCAGGTGTTCTGCAGCACTTTTGATAGCAGAAAACAGATGGTTATTTAGACACATTGCTGGTGTTTTTGTTTTTTTTTTTCTCCTCAAAGACAAAAAAATTGTCTTTTCTTATTTAGTTCGAGGGACCATCACAGCCTAGCAATCAGAAAGGAAACGGGAGGAAAAATACATGAAAAAAAAATTTTAATTTAGCTGAATTTTCTTTAATTTAGCTGAAAAAAAAAGGGTAACAAATTTAATTAATAGTTAATGAAAATAAAAGTAATGAAATAAATTAAAAATTAATGTAAAAAGTAACTTTTTATGGTGTTATTTCCAAGTCTGATTATTATTTTATGCATTTAATCAATAGGCTACAATTTTTAAAAAAGTTTTTGACCAGACTCAAACTGAATTTAGACAATTTTGGGTTAAACTAGGTCTATGTTTTAAAATGTGCGATTTGCTAGTAGCCCAAATGGGTTGTGGTTGGCAAGTGTTATCAACTTTTATGACATTGAGACATTTAATGTTGTGTACTTTCTTCTTTACTTCAGAAAAGGGATTTCTTGATCAAATTGTATTCATAATTAACTATTTGTTTTAATTTTTTGCTACAGCAAACATATGAAAAATAGCTAGTTTTGCATAAAAATTAGATAAAAAGTCTTATGAAGAAATAAATCATTAAAAAACCACCCTGGTTGCTGTGAGGTATAGTGCTCGGCCTACAGCCTATGAATTGGGTAAAATGTGCATTCGAGTTCCAATGTATGCCTGTATTGCTTTGAAATATGTGATTGGCATATTACTTATAAGTGGGCTGATAACAAATGTTCTTAATCGAGTTGCCTCTATATGTAATATGTATGTATTGTATTTGTAACTCTCTCTGAGAGATGGATTAGAAGTATGTCACCTAATTGTTGTAACAATAAATCTCATCACTATAAATGTGAATCATTAAAAATCATTTATCCTTTATTGAATACTAGCAGCGATTACATGGCGTTGCTCGCGATTTACCATGCAAAACTATGATAAAAATTACACCAGAACGTATAGGGCCGATTGTAATATACTACTGCTGAATATGTCGCATTTTAGAGATGTTTAAATAAAATTTAAGTTGGAAAGTGTTTCATAATCAATGCTTTATACATGATTGATCTTTCTTGTGATTTCTTAATACTTTGTTAAGTGAGCCTGTGAGAAATAAACCATGGTGATAGTTTCATTTTAAATTCATATCTCAAACCTGCGATTTTCAAAAGTGTCTTATACGTTCAATAAACTCAAAACTCTGTGTTGAGTAAGCCTGTGAGAAATAAATCATGGTGATAGTTTCTATTTAAATTCATATCTCAAACCTGTGATTTTCAAAATTGTCTAATACATTCAATAAGCTCCCACAAAACTCAGTGTTGAGTAAGTCTGTGAGAAATAAACCATGGTGAAAGTTTCTATTTAAATTCATATCTCAAACCTGTGATTTTTAAAATTGTCTAATACGCTCAATAAACTCCCACAAAACTCAGTTTTGAGTAAGTCTGTGGGAAATAAGCCATGGTGAAAGTTTCCATTTAAATTCATATCTCAAACCTGTGATTTTCAAAAGTGTCTACTACGTTCAATAAACTCCCCCATAAACACCCAAAAAGAGATTTAATTGACGTTCACGTTTTAAACCAACAATATCCAACCTTTTTCGTTGTGAATTATGGAGTTAGAGAGTAGAACTCCTAGGAATAAGTGTCGTTTCTCACTAATATCTCGAGAACCACTGGTCGTAGAAACTCGAAACATGGCCTATGTTTTTTTGTGGGGTGATTTCAATACTACCAAGACAAATTTCATGAAATTCGGTTCAGCCATTCTCCAGTTATGGTGGATCATACATACACACTTTTCTTCTTTATATATATATAGATATAAAAAATAGTCAAACTTGCATAAAATTCAAATGGAAAATATATTTTATGAGTACAAATGCATGTAAAGTGCATTTAGCACAAAAGTACACTTAACATATTTTCAATACATTTTAGAAAAGTACATTTAGCACATTTTAGTACAAATGTTTAAATTCCAGCATTGTACACCTTTTAGTTCTATTTCTGACCTTTACAAACATTTAATCATACATCCAGAACCAGGACCAATTAAAATCTTAGGCCAACTATTCATGTGCTTGGGAATCCGGAAACAGAAGGGACCTTGGAAGTTGCAAAAAAAAAAAAAAAATTCGACTCTGATTTACAAAATTTTACTTCATGTATTTTGTAAATAGTAAGAAACTATCAGCCATAGTGTACACATTAAATACATTTAAAAAGAATGTGATGTGGACAACACATGACTTACCCTACAAGTTCAAATTCCTTTTCTCATCATTTCCTTCAGATTTCATTACAAAATGACACAAATACTTATTTGAAATTATATCCAATTTGCAGTATTAAAATATTTTTTTTTCATCTTATTACATTAAAATATAACTTATCACATTAAAATATAATGTGGGCAGTACATAACTTGCCCTACAGACTTTATTTTTAATTACATATCCTGACATATCTCGTAAAACATTAATTAAGTTATTTATCACATAAAATGGAAATTTATTTGAAATTATATCTAAATTGCAGTTATATAAAAATGTTCTTTTTCATTTAGTAGATTAGCATATTTTAGAATGTGCTGGAATGCAAAATGTTTCCAAAAACTAAAATTATCTCGAACAATTTATTCTAAAGTAATGGGAGTTAGTCTTATTTGTTTTGTCATCAAAGATTACGTACATAGAAAAGCATTTAATCAATGTATTTAAACATGTTTTGTCTTTTATTTCAGATTTTGATGCATTTTAGGACCATTTTACAAAAGACCAGTTCTATTTTTCCAAATTTGTTCCAAAATCTAATCAGTACCAGATTAACTCACAGATGACCTTAATTACCAAATTTTATGAAATTTTGTCAAATAGTTTTTTATCTAAAGTGAATATATACATTGCATAAGCACACAGACTTATGCACACACACAGAGAGATTAAATGCTGAAACTAGCAAATTCGTGTTTCAGACTTCCTGATATATATAGGTCTGTCAAAAAATCGAGTTTGAAATTTATGTTTTATACTTCCCAAAATGTGTAAATCTGTCGAAAATTCGAGTTCGAAGAAATCTTGTGAAGAAAAGTTAGTGAATCAGATATTTAGTTATGGGTAGTTAGTATATATACAGGCAAGGGGGCTCAAATTTACCTTTGTGTTTAGGGTCGAGACACTGTTAGTTTACCCAACCTATGTGATACCTTTTGTATTCCAACCCACAGAACATTTGAAACATCACAGTGACAGACACATGACCAATATACTGCTGATTATTGAAAGTTCATGGCACAATACTTTGTTTTGGGTTTACTTCATATAATGAGTTGTGTTATTCATTAATGAATCACTTATACCATACAATATTCTAAAAAAAAAAAAAAAATCTGATGTGGGCAACACATGGCTTTCCTTATATAATCCAATGAATTTACTACTTTTACAGTAAAAAAAAATAGGTTTTTCTTATAGTAGATACTTATCTTCTTTCCAAGATATTGAATTTTCGACAATTAGTCGTCATTTTCATTGATTTAGCGTCATTTTAATCCATTTGGCGGATTTTCGTTAATTTGTCAACATTTCAAAAAGTCGCGCAAGTTGGCGACATTCCGCCAAATTCGTTGCCAAAATCTCGCCAAGCTTTACTGACGGAGAAATAAGTTATTCTTATAGCAGATAAATGACTATTGGCGTTCAAATACAAAAGTATTACTCGAAGTATCTTTTCTCATGAATGGAACGAGCTAGATCCACGAGAATGATGTCACCCCAATTTATCGCATGGTATTACATATGAAAAATGAACATGTTTCTCAATAGAAAATATATTTTTTTTATTTTATATGACTTTTTGATAATTTTTTTGAAAAATGTGCAATATCTTGAGAACGGTTCATGTTAGCGTTCTAAAATTTATGTTAATCGTTTTCTAATGAAAAATTACATAAGAAATGTCTATTTGCGTAACTTTATTAGCGGTTTTGATTTTTTGACGATTTTTTCAAAATTTCCCTCGAAAATTTAGGGGGGTTCTGAACATTCGATTACGCGTAAAAACAATAGGCTTCCAGTGTTTACGGATTGTGATTTTTGTACCAAATTTTGTTCGAATCGATCCATTCGTTCGTCAGTTATCGTCTCCACAGACTCACTGACACACAGACATCACTTCAAAAATGTTTGATTCGTGATCAGGGATGCTTGAAACGTGCTCTCCCGTCGAAAATTCGAATTTTCGACCCGTCACAATACTTTCCTTATACATTATGTATATAAGGAAAGTAATAAGTATAATAAGTGTGTCTCAAAATAGCAACAGTGGGGATTGTCTCAGTGCAAGTAGCTTTAAGCAATGGTTACAACTACCGCAATGGTTACAACTTTTGAGCTTCATGTAAACAATATCAATATACAGGAGGAATTATGCACGAAAAGTAGCATTTAAATAAAAAATCAAAAAAATCGTACCTTCACACTATGCAAACCTCACAGTGTAATAACATGTAAGTGCTCACATGTGAAATAGAAAATTCAGTCTAATAACAATATTATAACATGCATTTCTGAAAACTTTCAGACATATTGTACTTTAAAACACGTATTCTTTTCAACAACTTTAAACATTGTAAAACATGCTGTTTTATTGAAAGCGATGCTTAACAGTATCCTCCTTAGGGTTATACATATTCAAAACGAGCATTATTACAGCACTTGACTTAGCTGTGGTACTGAAATCAACTAAATTGTGATTATGAAAGTAGGGATGTTAGACTCGTTCTAAACTGTTCCAAATATATATTTTCAAGTCAATTTAACTATTGCAACTATTTGAATTTGGATTTTTTTACTTTCCTTATATACATAATGTCATAAGGAAAGTATTGTGACGGGGTCGAAAATTCGAAATCGAGTTTTCGACGGGAGAGCACGTTTCAAGCATCCCTGATCACGAATCAAACATTTTTGAAGTGATGTGTGTGTGTGTGTGTGTGTGTGTGTGAGTCTGTGGAGACGATAACGGACGAACGAATGGACCGATTCGATCCAAATTTGGTACAAAAATCACAATCCGTAAACACTGGAAGCCTATTGTTTTTATACGTAATCGAATGTTCAGAACCCCCCTAAATTTTCGAATAAAATTTTGATAAAATCGTCAAAAAATCGAAACCACTAATAAAGTTACGCAAATAGACATTTCTTATGTAATTTTTCATTAGAAAACGATTGACATAAATTTTAGAACGCTAACATGAACCGTTCTCGAGATATTGCGCATTTTTCAAAAAAATTATTAAAAAGTCATATAAAATGAAAAAAAAATATTTCCTATTGAGAAACATGTTCACTTTTCTTATGTAATACCATGCGATAAATTGAATGACATCACTCTCGTGGATCTAGCTCGTTCAATTCATGAAAAAAGATACTTTGAGTAATACTTTTGTATTTGAACGCCAATAGTCATTTATCTGCTGTAAGAACAACTTATTTCTTCGTCCATAACGCTTGACGAAATTTTGGCGACGAATTTGGCGGAATGTCGCCAACTTGGCAACTTTTTGATATGTTGCCAAATTAACGAAAATCTCGCCAAATGGATAAAAATGACGACTAATTGTCGAAAATTTATTATCTTGGAAAGAATATTAGTATCTACTATAAGAAAAAACCTATTTTTTTTACTGAAAAGTAGTAAATTCATTACATTATATAAGGAAAGTCATGTGTTGCCCACATCAGATTTTTTTATTTGCACAGTTATTTATATTTTTCTTAAATGCTTTGATTTATATATAATTCTGAGATATATTTTTTAAGATTTTTTATTTAAAGTAAATATTTATACTGCTCCAAATGTCTGATAATCTACTCCAAAATAACAATTTTTTTTTTAAGGTGCTCTAGTTTTAAGCACTTTCATCACTGTGAAAGTAACATGAAGATATAGTAAACTGGCTTTATAAGAGAACCACAATCAGTATCTTATTGCCAAATTTGTCAAGTACAACAAAACAATTTTTTGCCAAATGGTTTAACGCGAGTACAAAAAATTATTATTTTCAGAAACACAGAAAAAAAGTTTTTTAAATCTCAAATTTGCAAACGCACACTGGACAAGCTGAAGACTCAAGTTTATATATATTTGAGAGAGGATAATTTAGGCTTGACCTGGATGTTATTACTCATTTTCGACTTGGCTCAGGCTTTAGAATGCACAATGTCTTTAAACCAGACTGAGTAGAAGTCTTAAAATTTTAACTGTCTAGCCACTGCATACACAACAAACTCTTTGCTTTGGGGTGGGACAGCACAGTGGTTAGCATCAGGGATTGCACTTGGATGATCCGAGTTCGATTCCCGCATCTGTCCAAACTGTCCCTGTGTTCACGCGAAGTACAGGCACATTAAATATGTGGATCCTTAAGTCCTTCCGACAGGTTGTTAGTAGGGGAAGGAGGGTACAGTCCCAGTAAGGATGGAATGCACCCTTACTGGGTTCTGGTCTAAATTGGGAGGTATTTTCCTGCCATCCAAACAGATACCTTACATCTTCAGGTTGGTCAGATGGTCTGGGTTGAAGAAGAAGAAACTATCTTTGCTTTAAGGGTGAGCGTCAGTAAATTTTCTGCCCTATCCGTGCTTTGTTAACTTTCGCGGCACACATATTTCGCAGAAATTCTGCTCAAACAGTTGCGAAATATTTCCTTATAGATAAAATGCTATGCTTAGATTATATTAAAACTAAATTTAATACCCAATAAAACGTAGAATATATGTTTTATTTTAATTTAAAATATTTTTGGTGCTGCCATCTGTTGTAATTTAATTCATACCGACTATTTTTATTTTTTAATGAACATTTTTAAATGTCTATTCCTTCTAATACGCTATTAAATACAACAACAGATCATATATAATGCCATAATCACGGAAACGTAATTGAACTTGGACTTGAAAACAAAGGAACTTGAAGACAAAACTGCAGTCCTCAGTGATGTACATTCAGATCCCTTATCAAATTTATACAATGATAAATTACCTTTCCGTGATTGTGGCATTATTATGTATGATCTGTTGTTGTATTTAACACTGTATTAGAAGAAATAGATATTTAAAAGTGTTCATTAAAAAATAAAAATAATCGGTATAAATTAAATTACGACAACAGATGGCAGCACCAAAAATATTTTGGATAAAAATAAAAAATATATTCTCTGTTTTTGGGGGCATTAAATTTAGTTTTAATATAATCTAAGCGTTGCATTTTATCTTTCAGAAAATATTTCGCAACTGTTTGAGCAGAATTTCGGCGAATTATGTGTGCCGCGAAAGTTAACAAAGCGCGGATAGGGCAGAAAATTTACTGACGCTCACCCTTAAATGGGTTTGTTATTCACTTACCAATTTGGTGCAATATTATGATTTCTTTTTTAAAATTGACAAATCATTCATTAATTTAATTGTTTAGAAGTTCAAACTTATTTAAAGTTATTCCAATAATTGAAAATGTAAACAAATTATTTTTTAAATTAAAAGTTTAAAATTTTAAATTAGTTAATTTTCAGAATTTAGTATGATTGGCAATATTTAGTGACTTTCTTGGCGCATCCCCTTTAATTATGACCTATGTTTTTGTAGTTCTTTTCTTCATAATATTACTTTTCTTTTTCACATTTGATACAAATTTGACTATTTTTTTTTTTTTTTTACCAGTGCAAACATGCATAAAAAAAATAGCATATTTGAATAAAATTCCAATGAAAAAAATTTAAATATATGTATAATATATTTCACACATTTTTGTATAGAAGATAAAATCTGTTTATGCACACCCACTTCATTAGTGTACTCACATTACTTTTGATGAAAGAATAGCATTACAGCTTTCCAAAACTGCTGGACTGCAGTGGCAGCAAGAAAACATATCATTCCACAATTGTTTGTATTTTAAAAGATATTTCAATGTTATTAAATTTCCTACATATCAGGGGCGGCTATTAGGAGGGGACGCGCGGACGCCCTTGATCAAGCACTTCAAATTATTTTAGCTATATAGATTAATTACAATTTTAAAGGAAATTATCTGAATTTTATTCAACTAAAATTCGAATTATTGGAAATAAGTGATGAAATTGTCACTAGATGGCAGCACTAAAGCTGTGAAAGAGTCTCTTATGCTCTTCTCATACCATATTAGATTTATAGGGGAAAATACTGCATTACAGGGAAAGACGAGGGTTATTGATGAAGACGCGTCTTTTCATCGCATCTAGCTGATAGAACGAATGGTATGTTAATATAACGGCAATAGAAATTAGAGTTAAAAAAACAGACATTGCAATATTCTAATCCGATGTGAGCCGCGGCAGTTAATGCGCCTCTTCGCCAAGAAGAAATGAATACTGTGAACGACTGACTAGACTTGGCTAAGTTTAGCTAATTTGGCCTCGAATTTTTCTTGAAAAATGTGTTTTCTCTGTCGCTTCTTTTTAAAATAATGAATTTGGATGTTTAAATAAATATTTGAAAATAAATTACTGTATATATGTAATTTTGATTTATTTTATTCATTCTATTGACCTAGTTCTTTCAGTTTTGGTTCATGACGAAATAGTTTAGTATTAAATACAGAACATAGAAATTCAAAAAAGTTTCGATACATATTTTATGCTTTTTACTTAATTGAATAAGTGGTGGTTATTTATGGTATTTTGGGGGTTTCTCTTCTTCGCCTTCGGTAGAAAAATGCATTGTTTGGGGCACTCAGTTTAGTTTTGACCCACCCATCCGTATTACTGAAACTGTTTCGCTCCGTAAGCGCCCGGTGGGAGGGTAGTGGGGGTTCATTTCTGATGTAGGGTGGTTCTGTCCTTCAGAAAGGGGATCATTTCTGATTTAGGGTAGTTATATGCTTGGTTTGTGACGTATTTCAATGCGTTTGACCTCTTAATTGTTTAAAAACCACGAGAATTGTATTTGTGGCATATCCGTGGATATTTTTAGTGAACTTTCAGAAATGTGTTGTCTGAGGGAGTGGGTGGGTCTCTTGATTTACTCAGCTGTCTTACTTTTTCAGCTATTTAACATTAAAGATTGAAAAAATTATAAATATTTGTTAATGAATGTTATAAAACAATTTTCAACCAGATACTTGATTCTTGATCTAACGTTGCTTTCCTTAAAATCTCCCCTCCTCTCTTTCACCGGCCACTGCTCAATCCCCCTGGTTTTGCTTCTAATTTCATTGAAGACCAATATTGCTTCGATGCTCCCTAGGCGTAAATTTTACTTGAGGTAGTCCTAAAATTTCTCATCTGGCTTCCTAATTAAGCGATTTTGAATCTACTGGTGGCTTTGGGACCTAATTCTTCAAACATTTTTTAAGCGGATTTAAAATTCACAAATTGCTTCGAAAATTTTAGGTAATATTCAAATTGTTCCATAAAATATATAAAAAAAATTTAGAGAAATATATTCAGTAGTTTTTTAAATAAAAATTAAAATAATAATTACACCTCTTATATGAAGCGATCACGTGACCATGATATGAAAAAATCACGTGACCCACTTCAAAATGAAATATGGCATCCATCTTGTCTCAAAATCGTGATTTTTAAAGTTCTTTTTAATTCATATAGAGTGTTGTATCCGTCCTAAAACCACTTTATTTTTGTTTAAATTCTGTGCATCTACATACTGAAACAACGCAATTTCAATATATTTGAGTTTAAATGATCATCCAAATTTGATTATTTCTACAACGAAGCCTATTTTTTACTTATGTAAAATGTAAACAGCAAAATATGTAGAATGAGTTGTATTAGAATTGTTGTATTTCTTTAACACAAAATTATTTAGCTCATGGAATTTGCATAGCTGATATGAATGAAATGATTGATTTGTAAAATGAATGAATTCATTGATTTTACAAAGAGAAAGACGATTTTTTCGATGAAGTTTTAAGCATACAGTTTAATTACTTGTAGCTCCATGGTCTTACTTTTAAAATAAAATAAATTATTATAGTATTGTGATGAATGAAATGAATGGGAAATTATTTATGAATGAAATGCTGCTTTTATAGAGAGAACCAGGCGTGTTATTTTTTCTATGACGTCATTTGAATGAATTTCAGTTGTTTTCGATGAAGTTTTCAAATAAAATGAATTATCGTAGTATAATGATAATTCTAAAATTATTACCAAGGAATGTATCGCATTTTAGAGATGTTTAAACCAGGCAATTTAAATTCCAATGCCGTCATTTGAATGAAGTTAATTTTTTTCTATGAAGGTTGAAGTTTTCAAATATACTAAATTAATGTAGTATTGTGATAAGTTTTAAAATATTACAGAGGAATGTATTGCATTTTAGACATGTTTAAATAAAATTGCATTGAAGTTGGAAAGTGTTTCATAATCAATGCTTCAAGCATGATTGATCTTTCTTCTTTATTGTAAAAGTAGTAATTCATTCAATTATATAAGGAAAGTCATGTGTTGCTCACATCAGATTTTTTTTATTGAAACTCGTAACTTTTAATTGTGTATCTATATAAATAAAATTGAAAATTTCTCTGTTTATATATTTCTATGTTTGACTCATCATCAAGGAAGAACGACTGAACGGAATTTGATGAAACTTTTTGGTTAATCGTGATAGCCCCACTTAAAATTTAGTCCATGTTTCGAGTGTAGAACCACGGTTTGTCGAAATATTAATAACAAGAGAGAGGAATCATGCATATGAAACACTTTCCAACTACAATGCGATTTTATTTAAACATCTCTAAAATGCGAAACATTCAGCGGTAATATTTTTAAAATTATCACAATACTATAATAATTTATTATATTTGAAAACGTCATCGAAAAAAAATAAACTTTATTCAAATGACGTCATTGAAATATAAATTGCCTGGCTCTGTGAAAAAGCAGTAAAAATTTCATTCTTAAACATTTCTTTCATTCCTTTCATTCATCACAATACTGCAATAATTTATTTTACTTAAAAACTCAAAACCATGGAGGTAAAAGTAATTTAACTCTGTGTTTAAAACTTCACCAAAAAAGTCTGCTATAAAATCGTCTGTTCTCTATTTAAAATCAATGGCTGTTTCATTTATATCAACTATATTGCAAACTCCAGCGCTAAATAATTTTGCGTTAAAGAAATTCAGGTATTCTTATACAATGCATCTTACAGCATCATGTGTTTACAATCTCCAAAAGTGAAAATTAAGCTTCTTTGTAGAAATAACTAAAGTTTGATGTTCATTTAAACACAAATATATCGTGAGATATCGTCTCCACAGACTTACTGACACACCCATCCACACACACAGACACACACACACACACACACACAGACATCACCTCAAAAATGTTATATTCGTGATCAGGGATGCTTGAAACATGCTCCCCCGTCGAAAACTCGTATTCGTACAGTACTGGGAAAGAATATATATAAGTCAGAACACTTTCCTGATATACCTCACTAACAAATAGAGCGATTTGACTGAAATTTGGTACAAAAATTGCAATCCGTGAATACTGGAAGCCTATTGTTTTCAAACACAATCGAATGTTCAGAACCCCTAAATTTACGAGTGAAACATTGAAAAAATCATTAAAAAATCAAAACGTTATATAAAGTTACTCAAATGGGCATTTTTTATGTAATTTTGTCTTAGAAAATGATTGACATAAATTTTAGAACGCTAGCGTGGACCGTTCTCGAGATATTGCACATTTTTCAAATAAATTTATCGAAAAATCTCATAAATTGAAAAAAAAAAATAACTAGTGAGAAACATGTTCACTTTTCATCTGTAATATCGTGCGATGAATTTGGTAATATCATTCTCGTGGATCTAAATCATTCCATTCATGAGAAAAGATACTTTGCGTAATAGTTTTGTATTTGAACGGCAATAGTCATTTATCTGCTATAAGAAGAACTAGTTTCTCCTTCCATAACATCTGGCGAAATTTTGACGATGAATTTGACGGAATGTCGCCAACTTTGTAACTTTTGTAAATGTTGCCAAATTAACGAAAATCTTGCCGAATGGATAAAAATGACGCTAAATCAATAAAACTGACGAGTCATTGACGAAAATTCAATATCTTGGAAAGAATATAAGTGTCTACTATACGAATAACCTTTTTTGTTTTTTAACTGTAAAAGTAGTAAATTCATTGCATTATATAAGGAAAGTTATGTGCTGCCCACATCTTTGTATACAGATCTCTGTATACGGAATTAACATTATAAAGAAAAGTAAAATTTACAATCATGTGCAAATACTTATATTTAAATGACATTGTTATTCAAAAAATTCTATTAAAATATTTAAATTACTACTCATTAAAAAGAAGTTTAAAAATCTCTGTTTCCGCTAAACAAAATTATCTTCACAGGCAGATCTGGGGAATAAAACATACTGGTCTAGTTTGTAAACAAATTTGCAAAAAATATGGACTTGAATTAGTATATGCCAAAATTAAAGCACAATATTTGCATGGGAAGATATACACGTACTACTTATATTCTCATAGAAGATATCCCCGGTGTTAGCAAAAGATTACCCGTACTACAATTTATGAGTTTTCAACAATTTTTACCAAAATATACCAGACGAGGTAATAAATTGAAAACATCAGTAATCCCAGTAATCTTTAAACCTGAAGGCCGTAAAGGATATAATCCAATCAAAAATGTAATTTCGATAAAAATTATTTTATATACATTTCTTTAATATTTAAATCGGAAAATATTTAATAAAAATCGTCTGCCGCATAAACACATTGGATTTAAAACCTTTGCTAAGCAACAAGATATAATTTTTCTCAAATCGAGAAAAATATTGTCAGCGTAAAAGCTTTCTCTGTGGAAGGTTTGATTGTGTGTTTTTATTAATATCTCGACAACCCTTGGTCCTAGAGACGTGAAACATGGAGTAAATAGTAAGTGGGGAGCTATTACGGGTACCTGGAAAATTTCATGAAATTCGGTGCTGCCATTCATAAATGATGATGAGACAAACACACATACATGCAAACATACAGATAGACAGACTGATTTTCGATATAGACTATCAGTATACCCGTTCTTCGTACGGAATGTATACACTAGGTGGCAGTGAAAATGAGGCACCAAGAAGGAGTGCGTATAAAGTGATGAAAATCGGCAAAAAGAGAGAGACAGCAATGAACAATAAGTGATGTTTATTGCAACATGATACCCCAATACACTGAGCGATAACACCGTCTGATCAGTAGGTTGTAGGATCACCGCGGGCGACGATATAGGCAGCAACACGTCTAGATACAGAGTCAATGAGAGTACGGATGGTGTCTGTCCTGAGGGATGGCTGCCCATTCCCTGTCAACCATTTGCCAGAGTTCGTTTTCTAAACGCTGCGGTGGCAGCGCACACAAGCAGCGTCCAATCACGCCCCAGATGTGTTCAATTGGTGAGAGATCAGGGGAGACTGGTGGCCAGAGAAGAACCTTTGTACCTTGCAGGGATGTTCGCTGATGCCTACCATGTGTGGTCGGGCGTTATCCTCATGGCATTGGGCACCCCCTGAAGGAAGGGTAGTATCACCGGCTGCAGCACGTCATCCACATATCGTTGGGCTATCATAGTGCCCTCAATACAGACCGAATAAGACCAGGCGATGGCGTCCCAAACCATGATGCCGTGTTGTCGCGCGGTGTGGCGTTCTACAAATGCGGACGGATTAGACCAGTCGCCACTTCGGCGCCAGAGTCGTAGACGGCTGCTGTCTTTGCTAAAATCAAAGCGTGACTCATATGAGAACACGACTCTGTGCCATTCCGCCGCCCGCGTAGCTCGCTTCTGATACCATTGCAAACCGAGGCGTCTGTGCTGTTGGGTCAATGGCAGTCTTCTTAACGGGCGCCATGAGTGCAAGTCGCCGGCAACCAATCGGCGGATAATGGTCCTGGTCGATATGGGAGCATCAAGGGTGTCCCGCACATGCTGCAAAAGGGCGACAGAAATGGCTTGCGGGGCCGCTAGCGCTTGCCGGCAGATGCGTCAGTCCACGCCTGCTGAATGTTGTTCTGGTCTTACTGGCACCCTTCAAACGTGCCACAGTCCCTTGTTCCAGCTATCTTCACCACAGCCGATGCACCGTGGACGCTTGTAGGTGGCTGTCCGCTGAGATTTGACGCATGGACCAACCTGCTCTTCTGTGTCCGAACATCATAAACCTCGTGAAATCGTCTGTTTGCTGGAACTGACTCGGTTGGCGGCGGCTTGGCATTCTCTGCTACTCCACTTTTACTCTGAGACACAAAAAAATTTTAAAATGATTTCCCTGGCAGACTGAGCGGCGCGACTATTACCGATTCGTCACGTTCCTTCCCTTATATCTGAATCAACGTATGCGAGACAGCTGCGCATTTCGCATCATTTACATAACTCGGTGAACTGCGTCTACTCTGCAATTTACATCTTTTTCTATCCATTCCTTCTTAGTGTCTAATTTTCAGTGTATTATTAAGAAACTTAAAATTCAGAGTCATGTACAAATTCCGATAGTATTCTAAATGGCATTGTTATTCTAAACATTCTATTAAAATATTTAAATTAATGCTCCTAAAACTAAGTTTAAAACTATCTGTTCTCATTATACAAAATTATTTTAACAGGCTGATCTGAAGAGTTTGTAACCAAATTTACAGAAAATATGAAATTGAATATACGCATATATATGCCAAATAAAAGCGCTAAAATTGTATTAGAAGTGCTACTTATATTCTCGTGGATTAGAAGATACTCTCGTGTATTTGTAGAAGATTTCGATTACCACAATATATGAGTTTCAAAAACATTTTCCAAAATAAAATAGATGACACAAATTGAAAATAAAAATAATCCCCGTAATATTTAAGCCTGAAAGTCGTACGTAATTGATAATAGAGTCAAAATGTATTTTCGATAAAAAAAAATTCTATACATTTCTTTAATATTTCAATCGGAAAATCTATATAAATAAAAATGAAAATCTGTCTGTCTGTCTGTCTGTCTGTCTGTTTGTCACACCATCACGGGAGAACGGCTGGACCGAATTTGATGAAATTTTGTGGGTAGCCCAGAAATAGCCCCACTTAAAATTATATCCGTGTTTTGAGTTTCTACAACCAGTGGTTCTCGAGATATTAGTAAAAAACGAAATTTTCGTTTGTCTCATCATCACGGAAAAACGGCTGAACCGAATTTAATGAAATTTGGTGAATAGCCTTGAAATATCCCCCCATAAATTTTGTCCAAGTTTCGAGTTTCTAAGACCTGGGGTTGTCGAGATATTAATGAAAAACGGAACTTTTTCCTAGGAGTTCTACTCCCTAACTCCGTGGTTTATCCAAACGAAAAGCTTGAAAATCGTTTGAAAGTGAATTAAAATTTAATCTCTGAGTTTGATGGGAGATTTTTTGCGTTAATTAGTCACTTTCTGAAAACATGAATTGTTTGAAACATGATTTAAAGGGGAAATCTATCTCCATGGTTCATGGTTTATTTAAAACACGCTTTTACGGAACAATGAGAAGTATAGAGAAATCAAAATCGTTATTTAATTTCGCAGTTTATGTTATAAGACATGACATATTTAACATGTTATAAGATTCTATCTTATATCATGTTACTCAGAAACGCAATTAAATTAAATCTGTCTGTTAATTTTAATAATTATTTTTTCGATTTGAATAATAAATAAATGGATATAAAAATATATTTTAGAAAAGAACGATTTGATTTTTCTTATAGCATTTTTGACTGGATAATATCAATTACGGTCTTCAGGTTTAAAAATTATTATTATTTATATTTTCGGGGATTATTGATTCAAGGATTATTGATATTTTCAAGTTATTATGCAATTATTTTATTATGACTAAAATTGTTTAAACTCATATATTGTATGTTGTACGAATCTTCTACAAATACACGTGTATATCTTTTAATCTACGAGAATATAAGTAGTACAGGTATATTGACATATGTTTTGATATATATTGGCATATATTGGAATCAATTACGACCTTCTGGTATAAAGAGTACGGATATTATTGATGTTTTCAATTTTTTACGTCATCTCTTTTATTTTGGCAAATATTTTTGAGACGCATATTGTAATACGGGTAATCTTCTACTAACACATTGGCATATTTTCTGATCTGCGACAATATAATTAGTACGGGGTTGCATATATTCATTCAATTCCTATTTTTCCTTCTGTAAATTTGCTTACAAAAGGGGGCAGGATGTTTTATTCTTCAGATCTGATCGTGAAGATAATTTTGCATAGTGAGAACATATATTCTTAAACTTCTCTTTAGGAGCAATTAATTTAATATTTTAACAGAATTTGCACATGATTGCGAACTTTAAGTTTCTTTAAATTATACACTCCGTACGAATAACGGGTGTGCTGTTAGTGGTTAATAAATTTTAACATTTTAGGAGGATATATCATGTTGCTCGGCATCGCAATTAAATTAAATGTGTTTGTTAATGTTTTTATTATTTTTTTTTCGATTTAAATAATAAATAAATGGATAAATGGATATAAAAGTATATCTTATGAATGGACGGTTTGATTTTTCTTTTAATTATATTAATTGCTGACTGCGTACATCAATTTCATTTATTTTGGCAAAGAGTTTTCAAGCTTATATCGTATTTAACTACTAAACTCATATATTGTGTTTAGCCAATAAATTCATATAGCCGATTGTTGAAACAGAAAAAGAGTAGAGCGGGTATATCTTCTAATACAATTGTAGTGTTTTCATTTAGTATATTGAAACGGGATAAGAATGTTTCATTCAGATCTGCAAATTCAAAGCTACGAATTTGGAGGGATATCGCTAATTTGACAACTTTTCTTAAACTTTGCCAAATTGACGCAAATGTCGCCAAATTGATATAAACGACACACAAACAGCTGCCATAAACCTTCGGGTTGGTCGTGTGGCTTGGGTCTTCCACATATCAATGAAATTTGTTTTGTTTTGTTAGAAGAGAGCACTGAAATGATGTTTGGTTAGCATTTATCTGTCAGAGCAACCATCCTACTTAGTAATACATTTAGCGAATTTTTAAAATGTCACCACATTGATAAAAATGTTTTCAAATCTATAAAAATATCTTGAAATTGATAAAATGGCGCTACATAAATGATATTAATTGTTTTTTGTTAGGGGATAGTATTGTGATGATATTTCGTCAATTTGTCGCAATGTGGAACTGTCAGTTCTACAGTCCCACTTGGCGATAAATTTGGCGATTTTTTAAAATGTCGCTAATTTGACGAAACTGTCGCCAAATGTTCCATAGAAATATAACTATTTAGACGATATTTTTTCTACCAATTTATTTGAAGCAAATGATATCATGTCGCTTAGCAACGGATTTAAATCCAATGTGTTTATGCGGCAGACGATTTTTATTAAATCCTTTCCGATTTGAATAATGAAGATATGTATATAAAATAAATTTCATTGCCATTTCATTTTAGACTGAATAATATCAATTATACTCTTCAGGTTTAAACATTATTATTATTGATATTTTCCGGAATTATTGATTCAGTGATTATTGATATTTTTAAGTTATTACGCCATTGTTTTATTGCGGCAAAAATTGCTGACACACGCATATTGTACGTTGTACGAGTAATCTTCTAGGAAAGCACGGGTATACCTTCTAACCTACGAGAATATAAGTAGTACAGGTATATTGGCATATATTTTGACATATATTGGCATATATATTGGAATCAAGTACAGTCTTCTGGTATGAAGATTAAGGGGATTAATTATATATTCAATTTATTACGTCGTGTGTTGTATTTTACCAAAAAACATTTGAGACTCATATTGCAAAACGGGTAATCTTCTACTAATAATCGGACATTATAAGTAGTACGTGTATATCTCCCCATATAATTTTAGCACTTTAATTTTGACATATATTGGAATAAATGACTGTCTTCAGATTTAAAGATTACGGGTTTATTGGTATTTTCAATTTATACATGTAATCTACTAATACAGGTTATATTTTCTAATATTCGCGTATATAATTAGTACGGGTCCCACACAATTTTAACGCTTTTATTTTGCATATATTGATTCAATTCCATATTTTTTTTTATATTATTTGCTTACATAAGGGGTCCAAGATGTTTTATTCTTCAGATATGTCCATGAAGATAATTTTATATAGCGAGAACAGAGATTCTTAAACTTCTTTTTAGGAGCATTATATTAAATATTTTAACAGAATATTTTGATTAAACATGTCATTTAGTATACTATAAGAATTTGCGCATGATTATGAATTTCAAGTTTCTTTATATTATATACTCCGTACGAAGAACGGGTATGCTGCTAGTCTATATAAATAAAATTGAAAATCTGTCTGTCTGTCTGTTTGTCCCGTCATCACGAGAGAACGGCTGAACCGAATTTGATTAAATTTTGTGGGTAGCCTGAAAATAGTTCCACTTAAAATTTTGTCCATGTTTGGAGTTTCTACGATCAGTGGTTCTTGAGATATTAGTAAAAAACGAAATTTTCGTTTGTCTCATCATCACGGGAGAACGGCTGAACCGAATTTGATAAAATTTTGTGAATAACCTTGACATAGCCTCCATAAATTTAGCTCAAGTTTCGAGTATCTAAGACCAGGGGTTGTCGAGATATTAATGAAAAACGAAACTTTGTCCTAGGAGTTCTACTCTCTAACTCCGTGGTTTATCCAAACGAAAAGCTTGAAAATCGTTTGAAAGTGAATTAAAACTTTATCTCTGAGTTTGATGGGCGATTTTTTGCGCTAATTAGTCACTGTCTGAGAACATGAATTGTTTGAAACATGATTTAAGTGGGAAATATATCTCCATGGTTTATTTTTCACAAGCTTTTACTGAACAATGAAAAGTATAAAGAAATCAAAATGGTCATTTCATTTCGAAGTTTATGAGAAAGATTCTATCTTACATCATGTTGCTCAGAAACGCAATTAAATTAAATCTGTCTCTGAATTTTAATTATTATTTTTTCGATTTGAATAATAAATAAATGGATATAAAAATATATTTTAGAAAAGAACGAATTGATTTTTCTTATAGCATTTTTGACTGGATAATATCAATTACAGTCTTCAGGTTTAAACGTTATTATTATTGATATTTTTGGGGATTATTGATTCAGGGATTATTGATATTTTCAAGTTATTATGCAATTGCTTTATTATGCCAAAAATAATTTAAACTCATATATTGTAAGTTGTACGAGTAATCTTCTACAAATACACGGGTATATCTTCTAATCTACGAGAATATAAGTAGTACAGGTATATTGGCATATGTTTTGATATATATTGGCATATATTAGAATCAATTATGACCTTCTGGTATAAAGAGTACGGGGATTATTGATATTTTCAATTTATTACGTCATCTCTTTTATTTTGGCAAAGATTTCTGAGACTCATATTGTAATACGGGTAATCTTCTACTAACACACTGGCATATTTTCTAATCTGCAATAATATAAGTAGTACGGGGTTGCATATATTGATTCAATTCCTTTTTTTGTAAATTTGCTTACAAAAGGGGCCAGGATATTTTTTTCTTCAGATCTGCCTGTGAAGATAATTTTGCATAGTGAGAACAGATATTCTTAAATTTCTCTTTAGGAGCAATAAATTTAATATTTTAACAGAATTTGCACATGATTGCGAATTATAAGTTTCTTTATATTATATACTCCGTACCAAGAACGAGTATGCTGCTACTATTTCATAAAAATCGTCTGTTGCATAAACACGTTGGATTTAAATCCATTTACTAAAAGCCATGATATAATTTTTTCAAATAAATTGGCGGAAAAAAATATTGTCTGCATAAAGCTACCTCTATGGAAGATTTAATTGTGGGTTTTTAAGACTTTCCTACATGGTTGAAAAGTGTTTATGACTTTGGTCATTCTGTTTGTCTATCTGCCTGTAAAAAGGCCGTAAAAACGATACCTACCGTAAAAATGACTTTATCAAAATGAAACTTTAGTATGCTGTTGAGACGGTCTTTAAAAATGAATAATATCACCTAATTAGTTTCGGATTTATACCGGGTTGAGAAAATGAAATACATTGAACTCTGGGACTAAATTTTCAAACATTTTTAAGCAAAGTTAAAATTTACAAATTGTTTCCAAAAGTTTCGGGGATATTCAAATTATCACACAAAATGTATACAAAATTTTTCGGTAAAATATGTAGGGTAGTTTTTTAAATAAAATTGGAATAATAATTATACTCATAATATATGAAGAGATCGCGTGACTCATTGCAAATTTAAAAAATCTGATGTGAGTAGCACATGACTTTCCTTATATAATGCAATGAATTTACTACTTTTACAGTAAAAGAAAATAGGTTATTCTTATAGTAGATACTTATATTCTATCCAAGATATTGAATTTTTGTCAGTGAGTCGTCATTTTCATTTATTTAGCGTCATTTTTATCCATTTGGCGAGTTTTTCACTAATTTAGCAACATTTAAAAAAGTCGCCAAATTGGCGACATTCCACCAAATTCGTCGCCAAAATCTCGCCAAGCGTTATGGACGGGAAAAATAAGTTATTCTTACAGCAGATAAATGACTATTGGCTTTCAAATACAAAAGTATTACTCAAAGTACCTTTTTCAATGAATGGAATGAGCTAGATCCACGAGAATGATGTCATCATATTTATCGCATGGTATTACATATGAAAAGTGAACATGTTTCTCAATAGGGAATATTTTTTTTTTACTTTATATGATTTTTGAGAATTTTTTTTTAAAATGTGCAATATCTCGAGAACGATTCATGTTAGCGTTCTAAACTGTATGTCAATCGTTTTCTAATGAAAATTTACAAAAGAAATGTCTATTTGCGTAACTTTATTAGATGTTTTAATTTTTTGACGATTTCTTCAAAATTTCACTCGAAAATTTAGGTGGGTTCTGAACATTCGATTGCTTATAAAAACAATAGGCTTCCAACGCTTACGGATTGTAATTTTTGTACCAAATTTCGTTCGAATCGGTCCATTCGTTCGTCAGTTATCGTCTCCATAGACTCACTGACACACACACACACACACATACAAACATCACTTTAAAAATGTTCGATTCGTGATCAGGGATGCTTGAAACATGCTCTCCCGTCGAAAACTCGAATTCGAATTTTCGACCCCGTTACAACACTTTCCTTATACATTTTGTATATAAGGAAAGTAATATAACGTCTATTTTTTTCCTGTGTAAAGATCGTCATATTTAAATTTCGTTTAAATTTATATTTAGAGTTTCATCCGTCATAAAACCTCTGAAAGTATTGTCTATGTATCTAAATTATGTAAAAACGCAATTACAATATTTTTTATTTTAAATGATCACTAAACTTTAAATATTCCTATAACGAAGCCTAATTTTAGGGCTATCATATAACATGCTGAAAGTGAACAAATCAAGCGATTGTAAGATGATTTGTATAAGAATTACTGAATGATTTTCACTCCAAATTATTTAGCTGTGGAGTCTTTAATATAAGTGATTTGAATGAAATATTATTTTTATTATTTTTAGCAGAAGCACTTCATACAATGATATGAATGAGATATTCATTGATTTTTACATAGAGAGGTAGACGATTTATATTTTGATGACGTCATCTAAAAAAAGGTAATTTTGTATAACTGGGATTGTCTTTTTCTATAAAGCGTTAAGTTTTCAAGTATAGTAAATTACTATAGTACTGTGATAATTTAAAAGTATCAGCACTGAATGTATCACATTTTAGAGATGCTTAAATAAAATTGCATTTCAGTTGGAAAGTATTTCTTCATAATCAATGCTTTATGCATGATTGATCTTTCTTGTTTATGTCTTAGTATAATACTTAAAAAAGATTCATAGAATATTCTCTTATTTTAAAATAATAATAATGAATTCAATTTACAAACATTCAAAATAATAATACAGCCTTGATCAAAAGTATTAGGCACCCTAATTTTTCTACTTTAACTGCAGGTGTGTTACTTGAAATCATCTCATTTGCATATAGGAAGGTGAAATGAAAATCATCTCATTTGCATAGTAGGAAGTTGAAATGAAAATGCAAACGTCATTTCAATTGACAACCAATAAAACATTTCCAGGACGATAACAGAAAATTCTAAGTTTTTGTGGAAGCAGACGATATCTTTCGCTGTTCTGGTTTGTACAAGTGCAAGCAATAGTTGCTTATCTTATCTAAATTTGAGGTCTTGTCTGTATAAAATGCCGAAAACTAAAAAGCTTAGCAACGAACAACGGCTAAAAATTCGATTTTTATACGAGCAAGACAATGGCCAATGTGAAATTGCCACAAAAGTGAAATGTTCAAGATACACGGTGAAATACACTATCAAACGTCTTAAGAATACTTTAAATCGTCGAAGAAGTGGGAGAAAAATGATCACTACACCCAGGGATGACCGACTTTCGAAACGATTTACATTGAAAAATCGTAGAAAATCTTCATTTCAATTAGCTGCTAAATTGTCAGAGGCAACAAAAAAAAAAAAAAAATCTCTACTTCAACCACTAGAAGACGGCTTGTGGAAGCTGGATTGAAAGGCTGCAAGGCCAGGAAGAAGCCATGGATATCCGAAATAAACAAAAAGAAACGGTTGGAATGGGCTCTTAAACAACGCCATTTTACTGAAGAAGTTTGGGCGAAAGTTTAAACCTCCAAGGGAGGGTAAATTCCCCCCCCCCTTGCGCTTCCCTATGGACGCCCATGGCAAAGCACAAATAGAATTTTTCTAGGGGTGCAAACTATATGATGATACCTACAATATCGACTAGCTTGAAATCTACATTTGTGATTTTGAATGTCCTAGGGGAGAACAAGTGCACCCCTTGCCCTCTCCTATGAGCGCCCATAGAGCTTTTTTCATGGTGACAAACTGAAGGTGGAGGCGTTCAATATCGATTGGCTAACAAGTCTAATGAGTCATCTATGGGAATGCAAGTGTTCTAATTGCCCTCCACTATGGGCGCCCATGTAACATTTTCCAGTAGGGCAAAATCAAGGATGAAGAGTTCAATATCTACTAGCTTGAAGACTACATTTGCAGCCTTAAGCGTCCAAAAGTTTTCCCTTGCATTCCCTTATGGGCGCCCATGACAGGGACACCCATAGAATTAATTCCATCGGCGATGAACTCAAGAATGAGGCGTTCCACATCGACTAAATTGAGACTTGCATGTATAACCTTGAACATCTATAGGACGGCAAGTGTCATCCTTTCCTTCCACTATGGGCGCCCATGTAACATTTTTCAGGAGGGAACTCAAGGATGACGCATTCAATATCGACTAGCTGGTAACCTACATTTGTAACCTTGAATATCCTGTTGAGATTAAGTGCTCCCTTGCCGTGCTCTATGGGCTCCCTGCTTATACTATTGTCCTCAGGACAGAACCTAACGGAGCCGAAGTTTCGATTTCCGCAGGAGCTGTTGTTGTTGAGACCCAGACCGTCCGACCTACCAGAAAGGTGTAAGGTAACCGTTTGGACAGCTGGGAAGTGCCACCCAATTTAGATCGGAACCCAGTGGGGGAGGCATCCACATGGACCGTACCCTCCTTCCCCTACCACCAGCCTCTCGGAAGGACTTACGGGCCCACATGTTTAACGTGATCGTACTCCGCATGAACACGGCGGCAGTTGTGGCAGAGTGCAAATCCAGCGTGCAAACCACCGGGCTACCGCGCCCGAAATGTGCCAACAGCACGCAGTATTCTCAGGCGGTCACCCACCCAAGTACTAGCCGCGTCCGGTGCTGCTTGACTTCGGTGATCTAACGAGAACCGGTGTTTTCAGCACAGTAGGGCCGTTGGCAAGATTTCCGCAGGGGTGGTAAACAGTCTTTCCAGACCCTCCAAATGTCTCTGTTACATATTGGAACATTGCACACTTGCCATGGGCGCCCATAGGTGATGTTTAAAGTCACGAATATCAAACTGATGAATACTCTACGTCTCGTCCTTGAGATTGTTCCCACTGGAAAAAGTTCTATTGCCGTCCTTGCCATAGGCGTCCATATATGTAAGGGAACAGCCATACGTAAGGGAGACGTAAGAAGCGTCCATAGACGTAACGGAACATAAGGAAACACTTGTCTTCCCATAAACATTCAAGGTCACAAATGTAGGTGTCAAACTTGTAGATATTGTACGTCTCATCTTTAAGTACACTCTTCTTAGAAAAAGCGCTATGGACACCCTCGCCACGGAAGGCCATAAAAATTTTGGAAGCCACAAACGTAGGTATCAAGCTAATCGATATTGGACGTCTTGTCCTTAAGTTTGCCTCTGCTTTAATAAGTTCTATGATCAACTTTGCCATGGGCATCCATAGGGGACAGCAAGGAGGAGCTTACCCTCCCTGGGACGTTCAGGTATCAAGTTAGTCGATAATATACGTCTCATCCTTGAGTTTGAGATTTCCCCTTTGAAAAAATTTTATGTGT
Organism: Amaurobius ferox; assembly: GCA_951213105.1. Lineage (NCBI taxonomy): Eukaryota > Metazoa > Arthropoda > Arachnida > Araneae > Amaurobiidae > Amaurobius > Amaurobius ferox. The sequence continues at coordinate 25,949,604 of OX578152.1, forward strand.
GCCCTTGCCATGGCCGCCCATTCGCGGTCCCTTTCTGCAGTTACAACACTATATTTTGATCGCACTATATTTTTGACACACACACACCCTCTCTCTTATGCGTGCTCTAATCACGTTAATTATAAAACGTTATACCTAATTCTGATTTTTTTTTTTCAGAATGCATCTACAAATAGAATTTCATGGCTTTACGTACTCTCTCTCTCTCTCTCTTTTGTAAAATCTCTAATTTTGAATAATCTGTGTTTTAATCACATTGATTTCAAAATATTCTACCATTCTTTAGGAAATTAGAAACAGTTAATTAAAGCATGAATAATTCGAGATTAGATATTTTAAGAGAGAGAGTACATACAACCATGAAATTCTATATGCACATGCATTCTGTAAAAAAATGGAATTAAGTAGAACATTTTGTAATTAACGTGATTAGAACTCGGGTGAGAGACAGAATCTTAAAACATAGTGTTGCAATTGCAGAAGGGGGTCCACATTGTTCAAAAGGAGTGAGATTCAAAGGCGTTCATAAAACTTTTCCTGGAATGTCCAAATTCAAGGATGAGACGTAAATATATCTAGTATCTTGATACCTACATTTGAGACCTTGAACGTCCACGGAGGACAAGTGCCCCTCGCGCTCCCCTATGGACGCCCAGGGCAAAAGCGCGTATAGAACTTTTTCAGGGGGTAAACTGAAGGGTGAGATGTACAATATCGACTAGCTTGATACCTACCTTTGAACATCCACGGGATGGTAAGTTCCCCAGCACGATCCCCTATGGGCGGCCAAAGGGGACAATAATATTTATCAATATTAATACAATAATATTAACAATAATCGAATATAGATATCAATCTAATCAATTCTGCACGTCACATCCTTGTGTTTATCCCGCTGGTAAAAGTTCTATTTGCGCCCTCACCATGGGTGCCCGTAGAGGAGCACAAAGGGCAATTGCACTACTGTGAACGTTCAAGGTCACAAATGTAGGTATCAAATTAGTAGATATTGTACTACTTGTCTTTCAGTATACCCTCCTTGGAAAAATTTCTATTGACGCCTTTGCCATGGGCGTCCATACGAGATGTTGATAATAAGATGTTACCCACAAGGTGTCTAGCTAGTCGATATTGTCGCCCCTGAATTAGCCCCCGCTGGAATAAGTTCTATAAGCGCTCTTGCCATGGGCGCCCATAGAGAGTCTTGAGGGGGAACTTGCTATCCCGTCGACGTTCAAGTTCACAGATGTAGATATCAAGCTAGTCGATGTTGTATGTCTCACCCTTCAGTTTTCCGCCTGTAAAAGTTATATGGGTGCTCTTGCTATGGGCGCCCATAGCAAAGGTGTCTATAGCACTTATTAAAGCGTGGCGAACTCAAGGACGAACCGTACAATACCAATTACCTTGATGCCTACGTTTGTGGCTTTCAAAACCTTTATGGGCTCCCATGGCAAGGACATCCATAGAGTTTCTTCCAAGAGCATACACAAGGATGATACACACAATATCTGCTAACTTTACACCTACATTTGGGAACTTGATGTTCACGGGAAGACAAGTGCTCCCTTATGCTCCCCTATGGGCGCCCATGCCAAGGACGTCAATAGAACTTCTTCCAGCGGGGACAATCTCACGGACGAGAAATACAGTAAGTATTCATTAGATTGATATTCGTGATATTCACCATCCCTATGGGCGCCCATGACAAGTGTTGTTGTTCAGACCCAGACCGTCCGATCTACCAGAAATGTGTAAGGTATCTGTTTGGATGGCCGGAAAGTGCTATTCAATTTAAACCGGAACCCAGTGGAGGTGGTATCCACAGTGACCGTACCCTCCGTCCCCTACCACCAACCTCTCGGAAGGACTTACAGACGCACATGTTTAACGTGATCGTACTCCACGTAAATCGAAACTTTGGCTCCGTTAGGTTCTGTTCTGAGGGGCAATAGTATATAAGCTGGGATCACATGCGATGGGAGCCCGTAGAGGACTGCAAAGGATCACTTAAGCTGAACTGGTTATTCAAGGTTACAAATGTAGGTTACAAGCTAGCGATATTGAACGCTTCATCCTTGAGTTCCCTCCTGGAAAATGTTACATGGCCGCCCATAGTGGTGGGAAAGGATGCCACTTGTCATCCCATAGACATTAATTAATTTAATTCTAATTTAAATGGGTAATGCATTTTATACGTGACTAAATTGTTTAAATGAAAATGATATATCCATATTAAAAGAGGGAAAAAAATGCAAGACTTTCTTGCGCTGTTCGTGTGACTTGGGCATGAAAAAAAATCAACAACATAATAAGATAATAAAGTTCATTTTTAATTTTTACAATAAAAGCAGGTGTAACTCCTAATACTAGCAGTTTGATAGCCTTGAAAAGATTTAAATAGAAAAAAAATAGAAAATAAATAATATAAAATATTAATATATATATATATATATATATATATATATTATTAAAATAGTAAACCCAATAGTAGAATGGAAGAAGTAACTCATAATACATTATCTTAAATATATATATATACATGTGTGTGTTTCAAAATCGAACGAACACACGAATTGAACTGTAAATTTCCACATTAAGAAACCAACTTTCTTATAATTCATCTGCGGCCAAACACCTACGTGACGACACACAAAAAGGCAAACACAAAAAGAAACCAGCAGTCGAAAGGCTGGGTTTGCTGAAACTCCCGCCTGACACGAGCGCTCAGACCCTGCAAAGTCACCCAGAATATCACGTGATACATACGTCAGGCGCGAATTTCAGCAGACTAGCAGACTCAGTTCTTCCGATTGTTTCTTTTTTCTTTTTGTCTTTTTGTGTGACGCCCATAGATATGTGGCCGCGGTGAATGAATAGAGTTCTTTCTTTTCTTCATGAGGAAATGTACAGTTCAATTAGTTTGTACGTGATTTTGATATTGAAAATACACACACATATATATATATAGCCATATATATATGTCAGAAATATTTATAACGTCAAATATTAATGTAAAAAATATTTATAATATATATATATATATATATATAATGTCAAAAATCAAAAATATATATATCATAAAATATATATGTTAAAAATATTGTACGATAAAAAACATAGTGTGGTAATTGCAGGACGGAGTCGACCTTGATTGAAAGAAGTAGGATTAAAGAATGCTAAAAATACTTTTTCCTGCGGTGATCAAACAAAAGTATGAAACGCAAAAAATTGACTAGCTTGATGTTTACATTTGTGACCTTTAAACTTCCAAGGGAGGATAAATGCCCCCTTGCGCTCACCTATGGACGCCCATGGCAAAGCGCAAATATAATTTTTCTAGGGGTGCAAACTATATGATTATACCTACAATATCGACTAACTTGAAATCTACATTTGTGATCTTAAATGTCCTAGGGAAGAACAAGTGCACCCCTTGCCCTCTCCTATGGGCACCTTTAGAGCTTTTTTTCATGGTGACAAACTGAAGGTTGAGGCGTTCAACATCGATTAGCTAACAAGTATAATGAGTCATCTATGAGAGGGCAAGTGTCCTACTTGCCCTCCACTATGGGCGCACATGTAACATTTTGCAATAGGGCAAAATCAAGGATGAGGAACTCAATATCTACTAGCTTGAAGACTACATTTGCAACATTAAACGTCCACAGTAGGGCAAGTTTTCCCTTGCATTCCCTTATGGGCGCCCATGGCAAGGACACTCGTAGAATTAATTCCATCGATGACAATTTCAAGGATGATGCGTTTCATATCGACTTGCTTGTAATCTACATTTGTAACCTTAAGCGTACACAGTAGGGCAAGTTTCACATTGCTTTCCCTTATGGGCGCCCATGGCAAGGACACCCATAGAACTAATTCTATCGGCGACAAACTCAAGGATGAGGCGTTCCACCATCGACTAAATTGAGACTTGCATGTCTAACCTTGAACGCCTATGGGACGGCAAGTGTCATCCTTTCCTTTCACTATGGGCGCCCATGTAGCATTTTCCAGGAGGGAACTCAAGGACGACGCATTCAATATCGACTAGCTGGTAACCTATATTTGTAACCTTGAATATCCTGTTGGGATTAAGTTCTCCCTTGCCGTGCTCTATGGGCTCCCTGCTTATACTATTGCCCTCAGGACAGAACCTAACGGAGCCAAATTTCGATTTCCTCATGGACGGAAAACAGTCTTTCCAGACCCTCCAAATGTCTCTGTCACATATTGAAACATTGCACACTTGCCATGGGCGCCCATAGGGGATGTTGAAAGTCACGAATATCAAACTAATGAATACTGTAAGTCTCGTCCTTGAGATTGTCCCCGCTGGAAAAAGTTCTATTGACGTCCTTGCCATGGGCGTCCATAGACGTAAGGGAGCATCCATACGTGAGGGGGCGTCCATAGATGTAAGGGAGCACTTGTCTTCCCGTAAACATTCAAGGTCACAAATGTAGGTGTCAAACTAGTAGATATTGTACGTCTCATCTTTGAGTACGCTCTTCTTAGAAAAAGCGCTATGGACACCCTCGCCATGGGAGCCCATAAAAATTTTGAAAGCCACAAATGTCGGTATCAAGCTAATCGATATTGTACGTCTTGTCCTTGAGTTTGCCCCAGCTTTAATAAGTTCTATGGTCACATTTGTCATGGGCACCCATAGGGGAGAGCAAGGGGGCGCTTGCTCTCCCTTGGACGCTCAAGGTCCCAAAGTAAGTATCAAGCTAGTCGATATTATAAGTCTCATCCATGAGTTTGAGTTTTCCCCTTTAAAAAAATTCTATGTGTGCCCTTGCCATGGGAGCCCATAGAGGAGCGGGAGGGGCACTTGCTCTCCAGTGGACGGTCAAGGTCGCAAATGCAGATATCAAGCTAGTACATCATTATGTTTCATTCTTGAGTTTGGCCATCCCGGGAAAAAGTTTTATATTCGCCCTTGAATCCTACTCTTTCGAAACAAGGTTGACCCCTTTCTGCAGTTACAACACTATATTTTGAGCGCACTATATTTTTGACACACACATACACCCTCTCTCTTATTCGTGCTCTAATCACGTTAATTATAAAATGTTATACCTAATTCTGATTTTTTTTTCAGAATGCATCTACATATAGAATTTCATGGCTATACGTACTCTCTCTCTCTTTTTTGTAAAATCATCCTTGAGTTTATCGCCGATGAAATTAGTTCTACGGGTGTCCTTGCTATGGGCGCTCATAAGAGAACGCTTGATATGGAACTTATCATACCGTGTACATTTAAAGATATAAATATAAATTACATGCAAGTCAATATGGGACGCCTCATCCTTGAGTTTGTCACCCCTGGAATTAGTTCTATGCGCGTTCTTGCCATGAGCTCCCATAGCAATTCCGGCGCGCTAACCACTGGGATGTCGCGCCCAATCCCATGGCAAGTGTGCAATGTTTCAACCTCTTATATCACAGATACTTTTGGAGGGTCTGGAAAGACTGTTTACTACCCCCGAGGAAATTGAAACTTCGGCTCCGTTAGGTTCTGTCCTGAGGGCAATAGCATTAAGCAGGGAGCTCATGCAATGGGAGCTCGTAGAGGACTGCCATGGGCGCCCATAGGGGAGTGTAAGGGGTTCATTTACCCTCCCCTGGACGTTTAAAGTCACAAATGTGAACATTAAGCATGTCAATTTTTTCCGTCTCATACTTTAGTTTGACCACAAGGTTGACTCCCTCCTGCAATTACCACACTATGTTTTTGATAGTGCAATATTTTTGACATTCTCTCATCTAATAAAAACAGAAGTTACTCGTAATACTAGTAGTTTGATAGCCTTGAAAATACTTTAAATAGAACATAAATAAATAATATAATAGAAAAAGTAATACAAATTATTAATAATTAAACAAAATTTAAACTATATATATATATATATATATATGTGTGTGTGTTTTCAATATCAAAATCACGCATAGACTAATTGAACTGTAAATTTCTGCATGCAGAAAACAAAGACTTCTCATCATTCAACTGCCGGCACAAGATCATGAAATTCGCGCCTGACGTAGTTATCACGTGGTGCATTTCCCGGGAATGACTTTGCAGGGTATAAGTTCTCTGCGGCTGACGTATGTATCACGTGGTATTATGGCGGGAGTGCTTTGCGGTGACTAGGCAATGGAATCTTCTAATGTAGAATCGTTTCCAAAGAACCGACTAAAATCGAAGAAATCATGTGATCTGTTTGTACCTAAAATTTCCTTCTAGGCCAGACTGAAGCGGAAAAGGAAATATGCTGTTTCGTCCAAATGCTCCTTGTTTGCAGTGGAAGAAGAAGAAGCTTGAATCAGAATAGGTGTTTATAAAAATAGCAGATATTGCTGCAAAATTATGCATCTGAAACTTGATCTTAAATATATATAATAAATCTGCATGTGAGAAATTTTTCACCGAAATCTAAGCAAATTTTGACTAGCTATTTTATTTATAAATGTGCATTATTTTAAATTTAATTGGGAATGAATGTTCACTATCAAGAAAGATTACTTGTATGTGTGTAGAAAGACAACGTTTAAAAAAAATGTATTCCGAAATTTACTTTGCGGAAACAAAACATTTGCCTATATGTCCTGTAGAGAGGCAGGTCGTAAGTGGAATATGCATGGCCAGAAATTATTGAACAAAAAAAGTTCTTTGTATAAACATGGACTTGGGTTCACCTGTGAAAAGACCGTTTGCATGTGAATTATGTCCAAAATCATATGCACTTAAAAGTAATTTAACTCGGCATAAACTTGTGCACACGGATGAAAAATCATTTATATGTGAAATATGCCAAAAGGCATTTGTATTAAGAAATAGCTTAAATCAACATATGCTTGTGCACACAGATGACAAGCCATTTGTATGTGAAATATGTCAGAAAGCTTTTAAACGAAATTGTGATTTAAATGCACACAAACTTCTACACAATGATGAAAATCCATTTCAATGTGAAATATGTCTAAAGGCATTTTGTGGGAAAAAAAGTTTAAAATCACATAAACTACTGCATACTGGTGAAAAACCATTTCGATGCGAAATATGTCTGAAAACATTTGCCCGGAAAACTACATTAAATATACATAAAGTTGTACACACTGGTGAAAAACCATTTAAATGTGGAGTGTGTCAAAAAACATTTCCTTTAATGTCTGAATTAAAGAGACATAAACATGTATGCTGCGGTAAAAAACCATTTGTATGTGAAGTATGCGAAAAGGCTTTTTCAACTATAAGTAATTTAAATAAACATAAATGTCAGCATAGTAGTAGTGAAACGCCATATGTGAAATATGGTGATATGTATGAATGTAATATATGTCTAAAAATATTTGCTAAAGAATGTGTTTTAAATGAGCATAAACTTATGCATCAGGAAGAAATTATACGTGAACTTAATAATGTTTAAGGGCTACTCTGTTGATAAACAATACCTCTAAAACTTTGTTCAATTAACACATAAAATTAATCACAATCATTATTGGCAGTCTCTTAGAAGTCTGTATGAGGTAAAAGGAAAAGCTGTGTTGTGTGGTCTGAAAATTATACAAGCATGCTAGTTGAAAAGATAAACAATCCACATCATGGGAAAGATCTTCCATACATGCACTGTATCAATGGAAAGGAGTAGCAGTAATTCTCAAGTTTGCATGAAATTAGATTAGAGTAGTATATTTTTGAACAGAACATTTACTATATATATATATATCTATATCAGTTCTTAAGGCATTTCTTTGATATTTTACTTTTAATGACATTGCCTGCTGTAAAATTTGTGTAAATTTAAATCTGCGTAACACTTTATAATTTCAAAAATGATTTCAAATGCTGTCAAAATTCAGATTATTTAGCATAAAAACTGGTTAAAATACTTGCTTAAAACAATCGTTTAATATCATCACTTTTTTATTGGAAAAATTTGGTGATAAGCAGTATTGGTACATGCTTTTTCATGAACTAGATACAGCCTGTAGAACATATGCAAAGAATCTCTGCGTGGTACTATGAATTGCTCGTAATTTTCTCATACACCAAGGAAACTTCAATTTTTATTCCGCAAGGGCTGAAAAAGCATCATAGCTGCCTAGTTCAATTTATTATCAGATGTCAATATCTGGGATACTTATGCCGCATTCTCGATCGTGAATCAATTATGACTTGCTTTGCTGGGACCTGAAAGCCTCTCGTATCCATTTTTCACATCCAATCTTACCATAAATTTCATACTGCAAACACGATATTTTTTGCAATCAAATTATTTTCAATACACCACTATCTCAAACAATTAACACCTTCGACTTCTATTTAATATAAAATCTTTAAATCAACAATGTTATTTATTTTGTATCACACAAATCTAAAGAGACAATGGTAGCATCATATACCTTTTGAATACTGTCAAGTTTTAAGCTAAATAATTTTAGCAAAATTTAAAGTAAAAAAAATTATTTTTATAAAATTCTAAACAAATGTTTGTTAAATAAAGTTGAAGCACATGCAAACTGAATCTGATACTGGTTAGTGTTTAAAGTGAAATTTCTTAGTTTACTAGTTAAGTTATTTTTATCTTTTGTATTTTAAAAATATTTTATTATGCTGCTCATATTTAACTATGATACCCAGCCCCAATTACAATGATGTGTTTTTCTGGAGGCACACGTACTGCAGAATTGGTGATATCACTTCTTAATTTGGGTTTTGAGTCATCCAATTCTTTACATTGTATGACCATTTACCAGTCTGGTTTCACTAACTTCATCAGTATTGAAATGAAACATCTGCAACATTGAAAGAGATCATGTAAAGCATAATGACCAATGCTATAATTTGCACTTTATTGATCTTGTTTTCAACGTGACATGGTGGGGACCATATAATACAGTTTGGCTGGATGAAATTTATACTTTACCTATCCTGGTTCACCAGTTACAGACTTGAACTCAGTCCAAACTAAAAGACTTTTAAATCTATAACCAAGACCATTTTCCAGTTTGAAGAATCAGTGTGCTCTGCTCATACTTTTGTTTGTGATTTTAGCTTGAGAGTGTGCACACTTACTGTACTTTTTGTCTGGTTGTTTTAAATAAATGAAGTTCCCAGAGTGAATTTCACAAAATAATATTACCAACTTGTACCTTTGTGAATTATTTAGAGAAGTAGATTGGGTTGCTTTCTTTTTGACTAACTTGTAAAAAGCATGACATTTTCTAATTGGACTTTTTTCACTTTTATCATAAAATTTTAATTCTATTTATATAATTTTTATGTAACAATTCTAGGGAAGAAGGGGAGGGAATTCACATGACTATAATGTATATTGAAATTAGAAAAATGTGTGAAATCATGAAGAAATAAACTTCGGAAACAATATTATGTAACAGTGTATATACAGAAGGTCATTTGCACTTTATGGAAACGATTTTGATAATTAATTTCTATGCAAAAAGGGCGTATTTCTTGTGGTGATTTGCTTTTATCTGATAGCCTTGATTCTTGACTATAGCTCTAACTCGAATTTTCCATGAAAGTAAATTTTTTCTTAACACCGTCATGTCAATTTTATCCCACTCCTCTTGGATTATATTTCCAAAGTCTGTTCCGTGGTCTTGGATGTCATTTTCCTAAGGCTCGTTTTAACAAACCAAAAGCACAAAAGCCCATAGGAGAAGCGTCAGGTGATTTTACAGGTATTTCATTAAATGGGATACATTTTATTCCTGTTTTTGATTCTTTCTTTGCTAAATATGCGGCAGTTGACTTAGACATGTGACTAGAGGCTTTGTTCATATGAAGTTCAACTTTATTGATGTCCTTTCCATATAAGGCAGGAATTTCTTCTTCAAAAATTGGTTCTAAAATATTCTGCTGATAGTAGAGTGAATTAATTTTAGCTTTACTTGAGACTTTTTTGAGTGATAATTTACCGTTGTAACAACATTCAGTAATTATCATGAATCTCTTTGGAAACTTTTCTGTAAATTGATGAAGCCATTTTGTATGGTCATTTTCATCAGTTGAGCAATAGAAAATTGCTCATTTTTTATTACAGTTACTTAAACACACCCATGCCTCATCGAGTGTAACCACAAATTTCCATTTATCAGCAGCTAGGTGTTTTTCATATAATTTTCTACAATTTGTTTTTCTTTTCACAATATGCTTTGGCAAAAGCAGATGATCTTTAGATTTAAACATCTTTTTTAACTTCAAATCTTTATGAATGATTTTACTTACAGTGCCAGAAGACATTCTCAGTTTCGATGCAATGGATCTTTGAGTCGGTGGATTTTCTTTTAGGATCAGAGACTTCACTTTCTTGATATTTACGCATGTTCGAACAGTCTTAGGATGTGATTTTGTGGCCATTTTTTCATTTTTACTTTCAGCTAGATGCTTTTTCCCTTTCAAATTTAATATATTAAAAATACCTTTCTTTGAAATGAAATAACCTCGATTTTTGCACCGTTGTTGTTGTTGTTATTGAAACCCAGACCGTCCGACCTACCAGAAAGGTGTAAGGTATCTGTTTGGACGACCGGGAAGTGCGATTTTTGCACCGTGTTACAGTTTGTTATTAAGAATATTTTTCCTCGGACAGCACATTTACGTAACCTTCAAGCCATTTTGAAAATAAATCGTTTATTCTACATTCCAATCAAAACAAAACAGTAGCAGACAATTATATTGAAAATGCCAAATCTTTATCTCAAAATGCTAACGAGAAACATAAATACAAAATCGTTTCCATAAAGTACGAACGACCTGTATTGATTGATCATAGTCAGTTTGGGCCAATTGGACACTTTCCAAAGCTATGAAATATAGATGCACACTGTATGCATTTCCAATATGTAGGTAATTTTTATGATACTCTTTCAGAAAAAATAAAAATTTTAACTTTTCTTTAGTGAATATGCCGTTATAAGATTCTTATTTTGTCATCATTAGATTCTAATTTTCAAATAATTGTTTTATCAATTAAGTTATTTATCATATTTTATTATTATCATATACTTCAAATATTTGCAATAAATTTTGTTTCAACATTTATGTGTGCATATACTTTTCATTGAATATTTTATCATCTCTAAAAATAACTGAAAACTGCTTGAATATAAATTCCAAATTAGATCGGTATATAAATATTTCTAATGGTCAATTTCACATCAATGTCAACCTAAACAGTAAGTTGCTATTTTTTGGTTTCAATTTATTTATAAATGTTTATATTTTATAGAAATGAATATTCTTTTCAAATTTATTTTATAAAAAATTGATTTACCAACTGATTTTTTATGTCCTATCTTTCAGCAGAGGTATGAGGTTTGCTTAACCCAAATTTTGACATCCTATATCCTAATTTTTCCATATCCTCCTGTTATTCTAATTTTTACCGTATCTTTTTCTTTTCTTTTGTGCCTGAAGTAACCACTTCTGCACTTAAAAGTAAAAGAAATATTTATTTGCTCAAAGAATTTCCCTTTTTATTGCTACTAAACTACAACTTGCCTTGTATGTCATGTCTGTTTCAAAATTGGTAAAAGAAAGTTCATAAGAAAGTTCATGTAAAAATTTTAAATAAGATTAAGCACACAACTTTGATAGAAGGTCTTTTATTTCACTTCTTATAAGACGTACAAAATGGAAAATGGCCAGAGCTCTTTCGAGCGTTAATACATTCTTCATCAGTGGCTACATGGAAAGTAAAAAGGATCGTTCATATATAGACCAGTAAAGATCACAAATTTGCATAAATACAATTAGTAAATGAACATTCGATTATCTAAGGAAAAATACACAAAAAACATAAAATATTTTTTTTTAACGGATTCAAAAACTAGTATATCTCAAGAAAAGTCCAATTTAAAATACTATTTTATTAGAGGAATGCAAATTCTGAAAGGACAGTCAAACCCAATCCCAACGAGGATAACGTCAAAGATAACTGTAAAGAGACTTGAATTGCATAGAGCCGAGAATGAGTCGCCAAGCATAACTTAAAATTTGAACGGGGTCAAAATTACAAATTGACGCATGGTAGATATAAATAGAAGGGTATTCAAAAAGGAGAATATTACGGGGGTTATTAAAACGCATTAAAAAGAAAGTTTTTACAAACATAGCAGAAAATTATCATTAACAACATAATGAATAAGGGCCGAAGAAAGTTTACCACCTTGGACATCCCAAGCGTGTTCTGCTAAACAGATGCCAACATTGCATTGGGTACTACCAATATAAAATTTATAGCCACCATCGGTAGACAACAGGGGAACTACATACACCCCTGCATAGCTTTTAAAGTCATCCATATCCCCAAGTTTATCAGAACGAATACGGTTAAATAAAGTAGTAATATTAGAGTGAGCAGACCTGAAACCAAATTCATGACAGAACTGAATAAAGGGATGGAAAATCTTAGGATGGGGAAAACTAGATTTATAAGTTAAAAGATCTTTTAAAGCAACAAGTTTCGTATCAATTTGAGCAAATTTATGGCGAAAATTATATATGAACTCAAAAGAATAGGAGCCTCATGGCCAAGATTAAAAATAAAATTAATTTCATCACTTAAACCAGAGATAGAAGAACAAACATTAAATGCGTGATTAAAATAAGCATCTGTTTAGCAGAACATGCTCGGGATGTCAAAGGTGGTGAACTTTCTACGGCCCTTGTTCATTATGTTGTTAATGTTAATTTTCTGCCTATGTTTGAAAAAACTTTCCTTTTAATGCATTGTAATAACCCCCGTAATATTATTCTTTTTTAATCCCTTTTTATTTATATCTACCGTGCGTCGATTTGTAATTTTGACCCAGTTCAAAGTTTAAGTTATGCTTGGCGACTCATTCTCGATTCTATGCAATTCAAGTCTCTTCATAGTTATCTTTGACGTCATCCTTATGGGGATTGGGCTTGACTGTCATTTCTGAATTTGCATTCCTGTAATAAAATAGTACTTTTAATTGCACTTTCTTGAGATCGTTTTTGAATCCGTTGAAAAATATTTTGTTTTTTGTGTATTTTTCCTTAGATAATCGAATGTTCATTTACTAATTGTATTTATGCAAATTTGCCATCTTTACTGGTCTATATATGAACGATCCCTTTTACTTTTCATGTAACTACTAATGAAGAGCTTATTAATGCTCAAAAGCACGCTGGCCTTTTTCCATTTTGTACGTCTTATAAGAAGTGTAATAAAAGACCTATCAAAGTTATGTGCTTAATCTTATTTATTTGAAATTAGACGTGATGCCAACTTATTTATTTGTAATAATTTTAATTTTGTCATGTCTGTCACATCAATCATGTCTATCACTTATTTTTCCAAAGAACTTTTCATTTTTAAAATAACATTTCCCAGTAATTTTATTTTATACATAGAAATAATTAAAAAATTAGGTCACTGCATATTCATTTCAAAGATACCTAACAATAACTGTTCAAAACAAAATTGTTCTGAACTAAACTGTTCTAAACTGAAAGTAATGGGGAAATATGAAGACTACAACAGAAAAGAATCAAAACAGTGTTGCATAAGGAAAATGGATACAGAAACAATGGATGAAAAAAAAAATCACCAGGAGAAAGATAAGTTGAACCACAGGAAATTTAAACAAAGGCAAAAACATAAATTTGCTGAAATCAGTACTCCAACTAAGGCATTTGGAAGTTTGCAAGCTTTCGGAAAAGCTGTAGCAAGAGCAAAAAATTTCTTCCTAGGAAATGCAGTGTAGTTGTAAGAAAATTAGTAAAATACTTTTACACCAGATTTAGTTACACAGGCTTTGGAAACTAAATGCTACTGTTCTACTGTCGTCAATGAAGAAGCAAAAAGAATTTGTGATATTAATAGTGATATTATCTCCACTCAAGCTCCTGGAATTAGAGATTTTTGTATTATTCGAGAAGATAATAAAAAGTAGAATGCAGAAGAGATATATTCATCTAACGCTAGATGAAGCACATCAATCATTTTTAGAGGAATTCCCATCGGAAAAGATTGGGTTAACATTGTTTACAGAATTATGTCCGAAACATGTTTGAAAGAAGCACTAAATAATATGTGTCTATGTATTTAACATGAGAACATTGGATTGATTCTGCAATCAATAGCACTTTTGCCAAATAGTATGAAAGAATTTATTAAGCATATGCAATGATAAAAGTTAAAATTGCATGCTACAAAAATATGATGTATGTAAAAATCTGAATTTGTTTAAGCAATTCATTGCAACCATACCACCTGATAGCTTAGAAGAAGAAATCAACTATAAGCAATGGTCAAAGTCAGAAGACAATCCCACTTCAAGAAGCACAAAATGTACAATTCATAATGAATGTCCAGCAACAACAATTGGTTTATTTTCTATGGCATGTGCACATTAAGTTCACACAGGCAAAATATTATGATATCTGAAAAGAAATCTTCCATTTGAAACACTCTTTATGTGGATTGACTTTAATGAAAATTATAGTCATACTTATCCAGATGAGATACAAACGGCCCATTGGGAAAATGCAAGATTAACATTATACACTACAATGATTTACTATTGACAAGATGAAGTATCATCATTTTAAGACATAGTGATAAAATCGGAGCCATAAGTAGTCATTTCTTATTACTTAAACCATGACATATGCAATTATGTTCAACAAGATGACAATAGCAGCTTTCAAATTCAATCATCCCAGCTTTATTATAAAAAATCTGATGTGGCAACAATGACTTTCCTTATATAATGCAATGCATTTACTACTTTTACAATAAAAAAATATGTTTGTCTTATAGTAGATATTTATATTCTTTTCAAGATATTGAATTTTCGTCAATTTCATTGATTTAGTGTCATTTTTATCCATTTAGCGAGATTTTCGTTAATTTGGCAACATTTAAAAAAGTCGCCAAGTTGGCAACATTCCTCCAAATTTGTCGCCAAAATCTCGCCAAGCGTTATGGACGGAGAAATAAGTTATTCTTATAGCAGATAAATGACTATTGGCGTTCAAATACAAAATTATTACTCAAAGTACTATCTTTTTTCATGAATGGAACGAGTTAGATCCAAGAGAATGATGTCGCCCAATTTATCGCATGATATTACATATGAAAAGTGAACATGTTTCTCAACAGTTAATATATATTTTTTTTAATTTATGGGATTTTTTGATAAGTTTATTTGAAAAATGTGCAATGTCTCGAGAAAAGTTCATGCTAGCGTTCTAAAGTTTATGTCAATCGTTTTCTAAGGAAAAATCACATAAGAAATGTCTATTTGCGTAACTTTATTAAAGGTTTTGATTTTTTGATGATTTTTTCAAAATTTCACTCGAAAATTTAGGGAGGTTCTGAACATTGGATTGTGTTTAAAAACAATAAGCTTCCAGTATTCACGGATTGTGAATTTTGTACCAAATTTCATTCGTTCGTGAGATATCGTCTCCACAGTCTCACTGACACATACACACACAGACATCATCTCAAAAATGTTTGATTCGTGATCAGGGATGCTGGAAACGTGCTCTGCCGTCGAAAGCTCGAATTCGAATTTTCGACCCCGTCACAGTACTTTCCTTTTACATTATATATATAAGGAAAGTAAAAATATTGAGTACCAATCTTCTACTTAAAATGTTGGGATGTGCCATCCCAACATTTTAAGTGGAAGTTCACAATCTCTGAGACAACATTGATCAGCATCCCTACCAATTAGAATTTCTCTGCCACTTCTCATGGCAAAGGTTGCATAGATGGGATAGGCACAATATAAAGGAGAATTCAAGAGGCAAAATAAAGCTAAATAGATTCCACAACATCTATTGCTTTTGCAATTCCTACAGCTGTAGCAAAGATATGTCCAAATATATATTCCGCATGCTAAATCTGAAGATGTGGAGAATTGTAAGAAATTATTAGATAACACCTGGAAACCAGTAACTGGAGAAAATTCACAGCATTCCAGGGGCAAAAAAATTACATTGCTTCTGGTCACTTCAACCAGATATTGTTCAGTGTAGCATAGCATCTAAGAGTTTAATTTTTACACTGGGATGTTAAAATAGTCAACATCAAGAATGAAAACTTGGTACAGTCTATTGTACGATGTCAAATGTTTTTTATTTTCCTTATATACATAATGTATAAGGAAAGTATTGTGACGGGGTCGAAAATTCGAATTCGAGTTTTCGACGGAAGAGCACGTTTCAAGCATCCCTGAACACGAATCGAACATTTTTGAAGTGATGTCTGTGTGTGTGTCAGTGAATCTGTGGAGACAATATCTTACGAACAAATAGAGCGATTCGAATGAAATTTGGTACAAAAATCGCAATCCGTGAATACTGGAAGCCTATTGTTTTTAAACGTAATCGAATGTTCAGAACCCTCCTAAATTTTCGAGTGAAATTTTGAAAAAATCAAAACTTTTAATAAAATTACGCAAATAGACATTTCTTATGTAATTTTTCCTTAGAAAACGATTGACATAAACTTTAGAACGCTAGCAAGAACCGTTCTCGAGATATTGCACATTTTTCAAATAAATTTATCAAAAAATCCCATAAGTTAAAAAAAAAAAATTAAGTGTTCAAAACATGTTCGCTTTTCATATGTAATATCATGTGATAAATTGGGTGACATCATTCTCGTGGATATAGCTCGTTCCATTCATGAGAAAAGATACTTTGAATAATACTTTTGTATTTGAAAGCCAATAGTCATTTTTCTGCTATAAAAATAACTTATCTCTCCGTCCATAACACTTGGCGAGATTTTGGGGACGAATTTGACGGAATGTCGCCAACTTGGCGACTTTTTGAAATGTTGCCAAATTAATGAAAATCTCGCCAAATGGATAAAAATGACTCTAAATCAATGAAAATGACTACTGATTATCGAAAATTCAATATCTTGGAAAGAATATAAGTATCTACTATAATAAAAACCTATTTTTTTCAGTGTAAAAATAGTAAATTCATTGCATTATATATGGAAAGTCATGTGCTGCCCACATCAGGTTTTTAATGTAAGCTTAGGCCAATGGGTCCAAGTGCAATACGAAGGTGAGGAATTTTATGGAACAGTTACAGAAAGCTGTAGGAACCTGCATCGTGTAAAATGCTTGATTCCTACTTCAACTCAAGGATCGTTAAAATTTGAAAATGATGCTGTATGGTACACCTCAGACAAAATTATTAGAATTGTTGGTAACATTTGTAAACTATCATAGTTGCTATGAATTTTAAAAGTTTATATTTTGAAAATGTTTAAAAAATGTGTAATGTCATTGTGTGAGATAACATTTCAATATGTAATTAAAATGTGATGTGTTTTCCTATTTGCTATTAGTTATATTTTAATCATTGGTTAGAAAATTCACAACTGTCATGTTTGTCATAAAATGCTTCTCTGTCTGTCACGTTATAAGAAAAATTACTCATAAAAAAGTTATATTTTAGTGCTTTTGAATATCAACATGGTAATAGTTGAAAACTTCATTGTATGAAAAAAAATTTTCATAAATTAATCTCTGGCCAATTCAGAGAGTTCTGATGTAACTTCATGGTCACTGACATTTCATGTCCTTTTTATGTCATGTCTGTCATGATGGATTTTTTTATTTCATATCAAATAAGCAGACAACTTGGAATTTTGAAACTTCCCTAGAAAATAGTTGTGATATAGATACATATGTTGTTGTTGTTGTTGAGACCCAGACCGTCCGACTTACCAGAAAGGTGACTGTTTGTTCGGCCGGAAAGTGCCACCCAATTTAGACCGGAACCTAATGGGGGAAGCATCCACAGGGACCGTACCCTTCTTCCCCTACCACCAACCTCTCGGAAGGACTTACGGACCCACATGTTTAACGTGATCGTACTCCGCGTGAACACGGCAGCAGTTTTGGTAGTGGCGGGAATCGAACTCGGGCTTACAGAGTGCAATTCCCGAATGCTAACCACTGGGCTACCGCACCCACGTAGATACATGTGTAAACAAAATAGAGATATTATCTTCTGTGGGCTATATTACGCATCTGATGTCATGTCTGTCACAAATGAAATTAACCCAATCTGATTATTTAATTTTTAATTTATGAAAACATTTTTTTTTCTTCTTGAAATTGAACATTTGTGTTGGGAAAACATTTATTTGAGACTTAATGATCACAAAACAACAGTTTTAGTCACTGCAGTGAAACATAGCCGCTATATAATTTTTACTTTCCCTGCAATACATGGTAATGTATAGGGAAAGTATTGGAATCATGCCGAAAATCACAACTCGAGTTTTCGACGGATCTACACGTTTCAAGACCTCTAGAATACGAAAAAACCATTTTTAGCGTGACGTCTGTGTGTCTGTCTGTCTGTGCAGATATTGTATCCACTCTAACTAAAAAACTAATGGACCGAATTTCACAAAATTTTGTAAGTCACTTGTGGGCGGGGCTGGTGCTGATTAGTTTTGGGTACGATTCAGAATAAAAGAACCCGCCTTTTTTGTGAAATGGCCCGCAAAAGCTTGTATCCACTGTAGTTGAAAAACTAATGGACCGAATTTCACAAAATTCGGTAGATGAGTCACGTATAGGTCACCCTGGTGCTGATTAGATTTTGGTACGATTCAGAAAAAAATAACCTGCCTTTTTTTGCAGAATGGCCCGCAAAAATCGTCCAAATCTAAACTAAAGAACTACGTATGCTCAAATATATCCATTAAATGCTTGTTTAATACGTAATTTTTAGCGAAGAAAAGAATAAGACCAACCCCATTACATTAGGACTAGCCGTTCTCGAGATATTTTAGTTTTTCGTATTTTCTATATGCCACCTTTGAAAATAAGTCCGGTTACCGAATGAGAACGAAAATTGAATTAAAAGTGAAATAAATTTAATTAAAATAAAGAGAACATGGATATAAGTCTGCAGGGAAAGTCATGTGCTGCCCACATCAGATTTTTACTTTCCCTGCAATACATGGTAATGTATAAAGTATTGGAATCATGTCGAAAATCGCAACTCGAGTTTTCGACGGATCTACACGTTTCGAGACCTCTAGAATACGAAAAAACTATTTTTAGCGTGACGTCTGTGTGTGTGTCTGACTGTCTGTGTGTCTGTCTGTCTATCTGTGCAGATTTTGTATCCACTATAACTAAAAAACTAATTGACCGAATTTCATAAAAATTCGTAGGTAAGTCACTTGTGCACGAATCTGGTGCTGATTAGTTTTGGGTACCACTCGGGTTAAAAGAACCCGCCTCTTTTTGCGAAATGGCCCGCAAAAGCTTGTATCCACTCTAACTGAAAAACTAATGGACCGAATTTCACAAAATTTGGTTGATAAGTCGCTTGTAGGCCGCCCTGGTGTTGATTAGATTTTGGTACAATTCGAAAAAAATTAACCTGCCTTTTTTTGCAAAATGGCCCGCAAAAATCATTAAAATCTAAACTTAAGAACTACGTATGCTCAAATATAGCCATTAAATGCTTGTTTAATACGTAATATTTAGCGAAGAAAAGAATAAGACCAACCCCATTACACTAGGACTAGCCGTTCTCGAGATATTTTAGTTTTTCGTATTTTTCCAACACCATTTTTAACACTTTACAACAAAGTTGAAAAGTTTTTATGACTTTGTTCATTCTGTCTGTCTGTCTGTCTGTCTGTCCGTTAGCACGATAACTGCCGTAAAAATGACTTAATCAAAATGAAATTTTAGTATGTTGTTCAGACGGTCTATAGGACCTATGGGAATATAAATGAATAATATCACCCAATTAGTTTTGGATTGAACCCGGGTTGAAAAAATGGAATACATTGAGCCCTATGGGACCGCATTTTTTAAGCGGATTTAAAATTCACAAATTGCTTCGAAAATTTTAGGCAATATTCAAATTGTTCCATAAAATATATAAAAAAAAATTCAGCGAAATATATTCAGTTGTTTTTTAAATAAAAATTAAAATAATAATAACACCTCTTATATTAAGCGATCACGTGTCCATGATATGAAACGATCACATGACCCACTTCAAAATGATATATGGCATCCATCTTGTGTCAAAATCGTGATTTTTAAAGTTCTTTTTAATTCATATTGAGTGTTGTATCCGTCCTAAAATTACTTTATTTTTGCCTAAATTCTGTGCATCTACATACTGAAACAACGCAATGACAATATATTTCAGTTTAAATGCTCTTCCAAATTTGATTATTTCTACTATTAAGCCTATTTTTCACCTATGTAAAATGTAAACAGCAAAATATGTAGAATGAGTTGTATTAGAATCGCTGTAATTCTTTAACACAAAATCATTTAGTCCATGGAGTCTGCTTAGCTGATATGAATTCATTGATTTTAGAAAGAGAAGGACGATATTTTTCGATGAAGTTTTACGCATAGAGTTTACTTACTTTCAGCTCAATGGTCTTAATTTTTAAATAAAATAAATTATTATAGTATTGTGATGAATGACATGAATGGGGGAATTATTTATGAATGAAATGTTGCTTTTATAGAGAGAGCCAGGCGTGTTATTTTTTACTTTCCCTGCAATACATGGTAATGTATAGGGAAAGTATTGGAATCATACCGAAAATCACAACTCGAGTTTTCGACGGATCTACACGTTTCGAGACCTCTAGAATACGAAAAAACCATTTTTAGCGTGACGTCTGTGCGTGTGTCTGTCTGTCTCTCTGTGTGTCTGTCTGTCTGTCTGTCTGTCTGTGTGTCTGTCTGTCTGTCTGTCTGTCTGTGTGTCTGTCTGTCTGTGCAGATTTTGTATCCACTGTAACTAAAAAACTAATGGACCGAATTTCACAAAATTTGGTAGGTAAGTCACTTGTGGGCGGGGCTGGTGCTGATTAGTTTTGGGTACGATTCGGAATAAAAGAACCCGCATTTTTTTGCGAAATGGCCCGCAAAAGCTTGTATCCACTCTAGCTGAAAAACTAATGGACCGAATTTCACAAAATTCGGTAGATAAGTCACGTATAGGTCACTCTGGTGCTGATTAGATTTTGGTACGATTCGGAAAAAAATAACCTGCCTTTTTTTGCAAAACGGCCCGCAAAAATCTTCAAAATCTAAACTAAAGAACTAGGTATACTCAGATATATCCATAAAATGCCCGTTTAATACGTAATGTTTAACGACGAAAAGAATAAGACCAACCCCATTACACTAGGACTAGCCGTTCTCGAGATATTTTAGTTTTTCGTACTTTCCCTACGCCACCTTTGAAAATAAGCCCGGTTACCGAATGAGAACGAAAATTGAATAAAAGTGAAATAAATGTAATTAAAATAAAGAGAACGTGGATATAAGTCTGCAGGGAAAGTCATGTGCTGCCCACATCAGATTTTTTTTTTATGACGTCATTTGAATGGATTTCAGTTGTTTTCGATGAAGTTTTCAAATATAATAAATTATCGTAGTATTATGATAATTCTAAAATTATAACCGAGGAATGTATAACATTTTAGAGATGTTTAAACCAGGCAATTTATACTTTAATGCCGTCATTTGAATGAAGTTAATTTTTTTCGATGAAGGTTTAAGGTTTCAAATATAATAAATTAATGTAGTATTGTGATAAGTTTTAAAATATTACCGAGGAATGTATTGCATTTTAGACTTGTTTAAATAAAATTGCATTGAAGTTGGAAAGTGTTTCATAATCAATGCTTTAAGCATGATTGATCTTTCTTGTTGAAAATAAGTCCAGTTTTCAAATGAGAACGAAAATTGAATTAAAAGTGAATTAAATTTAATTTAAATAAATAGAACGTGAATATAAGTCTGCAGGGAAAGTCATGTGCTGCCCACATCAGATTTTTACTTTCCCTGCAATAGATGGTAATGTATAGGGAAAGTATTGGAATCATGTCGAAAATCGCAACTCGAGTTTTCGACGGATCTACACTTTTCGAGACCGCTAGAATACGAAAAAACTATTTTTAGCGTGACGTCTGTCTGTGTGTCTGTCTGTCTGTGCAGATTTTGTATCCACTCTAACTAAAAAACTAATGGACCGAATTTCACAAAATTTTGTAGGTAAGTCACTTGTGGCCGGGGCTGGTGCTGATTAGTTTTGGGTACGATTCGGAATAAAATAACCCGCCTTTTTTGTGAAATGTCCCGCAAAAGCTTGTATCCACTGTAGCTGAAAAACTAATAGACCGAATTTCACAAAATTCGGTAGATGAGTCACTTATCGGTTACTGTGGTGCTGATTAGATTTTGGTACAATTCGGAAAAAAATGACCTGCCTTTTTTTGCAAAATGGCCCTCAAAAATCTCGTCCAAATCTAAACTAAAGAACTGGGTATACTCAAATATATCCATTAAATGCTGATTTAATACGTAATTTTTAAAGGCGAAAAGAATAAGACCAACCCCATTACACTAGGACTAGCCGTTCTCGAGATATTTTAGTTTTTCGTACTTTCCCTACGCCACCATTGAAAATAAGCCAGGTTACCGAATGAGAACGAAAATTGAATTAAAAGTGAAATAAATTTAATTAAAATAAAGAGAACGTTAATATAACTCTGCAGGGAAAGTCATGTGCTGCCCACATCAGATTTTTATGTTTGTGACCACAGTAGCCTCTCCTGGCGGGGGAGCGAAGGAGTACATTGTCAAACTTGGTATCAATCAAAACATTTTCAAGCCCTTTAAAATGAAGGGTAACATGCTATAATTGTGACAATTTGGATCAACGATATACATATTTTTCATCCCCCCCCCCCCGGAAAAATAAAATCACAAGCTATTTAAGAATGCATTCTGTTATGAGAAAGTGGAGGTGAACTACACAGTTAATTTTTATTTTATAAGTCCAACAAAAAAGACTACCACTAGCCAGCTTCAACTTATATATTACTCATATGTACTTACATACTGATGTAATGTACATTACTTATATTACTCATATGTACTTACATACTGATGTAATGTACATTACTTATATTACTCAAATGTACTTACATACTGATGTAATGTACATACATGTCAATTACATACTGATAATCGCAAGAAGGAATAACAAACTGACAAAGTGTTTTAAGAAGAAATAATTTTATTGGAGCATTACAATACAATAACGGCAGAACAATAATTTCCTCTGTTCATATTGAAAAATGTATGAGTAGTTAAAAGTAAAACTATTTTTGGAGACTTTGTTAAGACTATTTTAAAACTAGGCTGAGTCAAGCGATTTCTAAACTGAAACGCAGGTGTAACACAAATAAAAAATCTGATGTGGGCAGCACGTGACTTTCCCTGCAGACTTAAATTCACATTTTCTTTATTTCTTTAATAATTCATTAGATTGAGATTAATTGCACCAAATAACACTAAATTTGCATTTTAAATTCAATTTTTGTTTTTATTTGCTAATTGGACAGTTTTCCCGATAGCGGCGTAACAAAAATGCAAGAAATCTCAAATATCTTGAGAACGGTTAGTCCTAAAGTATAATGGAGTGTGTTATATTCTTTTCCTCGTCAAAAATTGCGTATAAAACAAGAATTTAACTGATACATTTCAGCATACATAGTCTTTTTTTTTTTTTTTTTTTAGATTTTGGCGATTTTTGCAGGCCATTTCGTAAAAAAAGGCAGGCCGTTATTTTCCGTATCGTACCAAAATTATCGTACCAATATCGTACCAATATCGTACCAATCAGCACCAAAGTGTCCCACAAGTGACTTATCTACCAAATATTGTGAAATTTGGTCAATTAGTATTTTAGATAGGGTGAATACATGAAATTTTTCCTGGCCATTTCATAAAAAAAAGGCAGGTTCTTGTTTTCCGAATCGTACCAAATTCTAATCAGCACCAGAGTATCCAACAAGTAACTTATCTACCTAATTTTGTGAAATTTGGTAAATTAGTATTTTAGCTAGAGCGGATAAATGAAATTTTTAAGGGCCATTTCGCAAAAAAAGGCGGGTTCTGTTTTTACGAATCGTACCAAAAACTAATCAGCACCAGGGTCATATCCAAGTGACTAACCTACCAAATTTTATGAAATTCGGTCCATTAGTTTTTGAGTTAGAGTGGATACATGCATTGCACAAATACACAGACAGACTGACACACACACAGACATCACGCTAAAAATAGTTTTTTCGTTTTCTAGAGGTCTCGAAACGTATAGATCCGTCGAAAACTCGAGTTGCGATTTTCGACATGATTACCATGTATTGCAGGGAAAGTAATTATAAAATGTTTCTTTATTGAATAATATTTCGTTTATTGCTTAATATATTTGACAGCAGGGTTTTGAGAAAAAATCAGTTATTACAATGTGTCAAGTCAACTTTTTGCAAGATATTGAATTTCAATATTTCCACTGTTTGAAACAGGCGTTTTATTAAAGCTTTCTTTAGATTTCGCTCACCGAAACTTAGTGATAATTCCCGAAACTCAAGGAATGCTTAATTAATACCCTCTCTTATAAAAAGAAAATAAATAAACTGCTGGCCACAACCCCGGATTAATACGGATTAATTTACCCCGGCAACGGCGGATTAATTTTCTAGATAAAAATAAAATCAGCCAAATGTATATAATTTATTGGCTTTATTAAGCTGCTGCATGTTTAAAAGAAACTTTTAAAGAATTTTTAACAATTTTTTTTAAATTAGCTTTTGAACGACAGTTGATAAAATGTCCGATTCTGATGCTATTTTACATAATAAAAAAATATATATTTCCGTCCCCCCCCCCCCCCCCACACACACACACTTCAAGCAGGAATATATTAAGGCAAAAATCTTGCATAATAAAACAAGATTTTTGTGGGTTTGCCTGTGTGAGTGGTCTGCAGCAGAAAATCTAGGCTTCATACGGACATGACGTTTGGACAGAACCCAAGAAGGTGCACCACGGCGTTCTTATTACTTTTTTTAAATTCGATATAGTATTTTAGTTATTTCATATTTTACCATTTTCACAAAAATCGGTTCCTTCGGGACCAAAAATATTAGCACAGAGTTTACAGCTTGATACCATCCAACAGATCGAAGAACGATTTTTTCAACGATGTTTGGCCCGCATCCGTAGGACAATTCTTTCGTATTTTTTTCTATACATAAAAACAAAGATTAGAACATTTCCGTATATATCTTTCGATTCTAACAAAAATATTTTTTTTTACGATCAGTAAGTAATTGAACTTATTATTATATTTTAAGTGAAGCTGAAATGTATCAATGGAATGTTTGTTTCATTATTAAAATTCTCAACAGAAGACATAAAGCCAACTCCATAAATCTAGGACTAATCATTCTCGAGATATTTTAATTTTCGCATTTTTGCAACGTCACCGTTGAAAATACGTCCCGTCACTAAATGAAAACGGAAATTGAACTAAAACGCAAATTCAGCGTCATTTTAAATAAGTATCCGCGTTATTTTGTGCAGTTAAACTCAATTTAATGAATTATAAAAGAAATAGAGAAGAAATGAATTTGAGTCGTAGGGAAAGTCATGCGCTGCCCACATCAGATTTTAAGTTTGAATTTGGTTATTCAAATGCAGCAATTCGTCGGCGGCAGCGTCTACTTGTAGGAAAAGTTTGGATTCTAGTGGCAAATACTTTGTTTCTCTTTTTCTTCTTCAGTTCTAATTGCTTCTTCTTTAGCAGACGATGCAGTCCAGCAAATCCCAGCCAAAGCAAATCGTACATAGCCACTATGGATACACCGAGGTATAGCCCCATGTAGCCACCGATGACGCTGAACAGCTCTAAACTCTGAAAGATAACACAGGATAAATAAATCAAATACAACGTAAATTTTAAAACGATATTGTTACGAACGTGTAATATTCCCTCGTTGGCATCTTTTCTTTCATCGTGTGCAATTTATAACGTCATTCTGGGGTTACCCCTTGCGGAACTTCGAAGAAGAGTTGCCAAATTTGGCGATTTATTTCCAATTTGGCGACATTTGACTACTTCCCGAATCTCCAAGAAGCACCTCGAAATAACGATTATTCTATTTGATATAAGAGAATTCCAGAAGTTTCTATGGCGAGCCTATAAAAGGAATCATCACTCAGTCGGAGTTGTTATTGGCGTGATACGATCTACATTGGACTGTGGTTTTTGTCAATGCTTCGAGAGTAGTAGCGACTGTTTTGTGAAATTTCTTTTGTCAATGTTTGGCGATTAATATCAGTTATTTTGTGAATTTAATGGAGCATTTAAGTGCTGTTTTAAGTTTTGTTCCTGTTTACTTTGTGCTTGTGAATAAACGTGTTTAGTTATCCAGACGTTTGGACTCATTTTTGTATCCGGAGTGGACACCCACAATTCCAGAGGACAACTTTGTAATAATATAGCAATGGCGTAGCGTCCATTGAGGCTAAAAAGCTGAGCCTCCCCTGCTTGAAATCTAATTTAAAGAATTATTTAAACATACTTCTATTTATTATAATTTTTTAAATAACTTTCGAATATATATGTATATCTACTATTTAAGAAGTTTTTACATTTTACTTGCTTAAAGTGACACGTTTCAAAGTATTTTTCCCATTAAAAAGCATATTTTAACGTTTTAAGAGCTGTAATCATCCAGCCTTCGTCGTCTATAAGGAGAAGCATGGTTTTAAACCAACCCATCTGTTAAACTCCTCCCTAGCTGACTGTAAGCTAGCCTTCAGAAAGCCTTGACTCTTGCTTCCGGAAGTTGCTTTCCCCATTTTCAGCTGTTTGTAGACAGTCAATAATTGGATGAAAGAAGATTTCTCGGGCAAGGCTAGTGGATCCTTCATTTTGGGTCAAACGTAATTCTATTAATTAATATTCGCAGAAAATAATCATTATTTGTAGTACTAAAGAATTTGAGCCAATTTTCACGAATAAGCTAGCATTTACCTACTTTTAACAATATCAAGACGAAGAAATATACTAATAATAACTACACTTAAACTTAGTTCGCAAAGTAGACTTAGCTCTTTATATTGGCATCAATATGGCGTTTGCGTACTTGGGAGTTTTAGAAAGAATAAATTTGATTTCTCTTCAAAAATCCCCTGACAGACGAGAATCTCAGTTAAATAAAAGTGGTTGATAATTTTCTAGCGTATTCTTAGCATATTGTAATTATAAGGCAGTTTTAAGTTTTCACAATACACAGTATTTGTAAATAATTAATATACAATATTGTTTAAGGACATTGTTGGCTATAGTGATTTTCAACTAAGCTTATGTTCCGGATTTCTCACCATTTTCAGTGCACTCCTTTATACATGGGCGGACGTAGAACGTTTCCCTGGGGGGAAGGGGGGGGGAGTTGAACTCAAGAATAAAATGTACAACATCGTATTTGATGATCGCCTTTATTTTCTATTATCTTGAATATTCAAGGGGGAGGGCGAAGCGTCCTCCCCTATGAGCGATCTTCATACTTAATGAAATGGTTGAACAAATTCAACTAATTTAGAAATAAGAAAACATCTAAAATGCTATATTTTGTATGTATTTATCTTACATCGGTAACATATTTTAAAATATCGTGCATTTCATTCACTCTTGGCATTTTTAGGTAACATTATTTTATTTTATTCACCAAGGAAATAAAACTTATTAAAAGGGCGAATTCTAAAATAAATTTCACTTATTATGCGAAAACCTTTTCCACGTGAAAACGCCAATCGCTCAGCTTTCCCAGTCAAAAATATCACGCTACGCTACTGCAATATAGTAAAGACAACCAAGTTGTTTGGTAAAAAAAGGTCTTTAATATTAACACCATCTATGGCGTACATTAAATTACAAATCCAGAGCGCTTTCGAACGTCCGTCATCAGTGGCAATGTAAATTATTTAAGATGGGACAAGCTTGAGTCTTTATACATCGTCCGCACCCGTGAGACAAGCTTTGCATATGGATCATTGTAAAATCCGACTGCTCTTTCCCAATGTGTTATTAATGATAATATTACCCTTATTTTTGATAAAACTTTTCTCTTAATTAGCTGCAATAACCCCAGTAATATTTTACTGTTTGAATCTCTTTTCATTTATATTTATCGCGCCTCTATTTGTAATTTCGGCCAGTTCAAACCCTCAGCTTCGCCTGGCGTCTCATTCTCGACTCACTGCGTGTTAAACCCTTGTATAATTTTCCGGATATATAATCCATTTTTCTTTGTTTTTAACGACACGTTTATTGGTTGTCCCGAATGTTTTTCATCTGCAGTTATTTATGTATTTAGTACGATTTATTGGCATCGGATTCGACGAAGATCCCTATGCAAATCTTGTCTCACGGTTGCCGGCTGTGTTGTTGTTGTTGTTGAGACCCAGACCGTCCGACCTACCAGAAA
The DNA here is from genome assembly GCA_951213105.1 of Amaurobius ferox. Lineage (NCBI taxonomy): Eukaryota > Metazoa > Arthropoda > Arachnida > Araneae > Amaurobiidae > Amaurobius > Amaurobius ferox. The sequence continues at coordinate 25,977,995 of OX578152.1, forward strand.
TGTGTACAGTAACTGTTTGTACGTCCGGGAAGTGCCACCCAATTTAAACCGGAACCCAGTGGGGGAGACATCCACAGGAACCGTAACCTCCTTCCCTACCACCAACCTCTCGGAAGGACTTACGGACTCACATGTTTAACGTGATCGTACTCCGCATGAACACGGCGGCAGTTGTGGCAGCGTGCAAATCCAGCGCGCAAACCACCGGGCTACAGCGCCCGAAATGTGCCAACAGCACGCGGTGTTTACAGATGGTCACCCACCCAAGTACTAACCGCGCCCGATGCTGCCTGACTTCGGCGATCTAACGAGAACCGGTGTTTTCAGCACGGTACGGCCGTTGGCCCGTTGCCGGCTGTGTATAAGAGTTCGTCACATCTTAAACAATTTACATTGCCACTGATGAAGGATGTAGTGACGTCCGAAAGCGCTCTGGATTTGTAATTTAATGTTGTAATTTAATGTGGATGGTGGTAATATTAAAGATTTTTTTTACCAAATAACTTATTTATCTTTTCTCTATCGTTTTAAATTTTGGATAAATTATCGTGTTTCCATACTTACTGACAACGTAAATTGTTGCCCAAGTAAACTAATATAAGCAGAAGATTGTTTTGGAAATACTTGGATTTCCTTATCTGAAGCTAATAATCCTACAGCTGGATGCCAAATGAGAGCTTAACCATGACATCATGATGACGTGCTAGTGAAAAGGTAAAATTGCATTGCTATATGTGGTGATGAAAGAAAAGTAAAATCATCAAACTCGGTGGCCACCTAGTTTGATGAAAGAGAAATAAAATGAGTAATAAAACAAGTAAGATCAATCATGCATAAAGCATTGATTATGAAACACTTTCCAACTTCAATGCAGCTTTATTTAAACATCTCTAAAATGCGATACATTCCTCTGTAATATTTTTAAAATTATTACAATACTACATTAATTTATTATATTTGAAAACTGAAAATTCATCGAGAATTCCATTGAGTCTAATTGAACCTAATTTTTCAAACATTTTTTAAGCGGATTTAAAATTCACATATTGCTTCGAAAATTCTAGGTAATATTCAAATTGTTCCATAAAATATATAAAAAAAAAATTCAGCGAAATATATTCAGTAGTTTTTTAAATAAAAATTAAAATAATAATTACACCTCTTATATGAAGCGATCACGTGACCATGATATGAAAAGATCACATAACCCACTTTAAAATGATATATGGCATCCATCTTGTCTCAAAATCGTGATTTTTTAAGTTCTTTTTAATTCATATTGAGTGTTGTATCCGTCCTAAAACCACTTTATTTTTGTTTAAATTCTGTGCATCTACATACTGAAACAAGAGAGATCAATCAAGCTTAAACCATTGATTATGAAACACTTTCCAACTTCAATGCAATTTTATTTAAACATGTCTAAAATGCAATGCATTCCTCGGTAATATTTTAAAACTTATCACAATACTACATTAATTTATTATATTTGAAAACGTAAACCTTCATCGAAAAAAATGAACTTCATTCAAATGACGGCATTGAAATATAAATTGCCTGGTTTAAACATCTCTAAAGTGCGATACATTCTTCGGTAATATTTTTCAAATCATTATAATACTACAATAATTTATTATATTTGAAAACGTCATCGAAAACAAATGAATTTTATTCAAATGACGTCATAGAAATATAAATCGGCTGGCTCTCTCTATAAAAGCAACATTTCATTCATTAACTTTTTTTAATTCCTTTCATTCATCACAATACTATAACAATTTATTTTATTTAAAAACATAACCATGGAGGTACAAGTAATTTAACTCTATGCTTAAAACCTCATCGAAAAAATCGTCTTCTTTGTGTAAAATCAATGAATGTTTCATTCATATCAGCTATATTGCAGACTCCATGAACTAAATAATCTTGAGTTAAAGAAATGCATCGATTCTTATACAACTCATTCTACATTTTTTGATGTTTACATTTTCCATAAGTGAAAATCAGGCTTCGTTGTAGAAATAATCAAAGTTGGATGATCATTTAAACTCAAATATATTGCAATTACGTTGTTTCAGTATGTACATGCACAAAATTTAAGCAAAAACAAAGTGGTTTTAGGACGGATACAACACTAAATATGAATTGAAAAGAACTTTAAAAATTACGATTTTGACACAAGATGGATGCCATATTTTATTTTAAAGTGGGTCACGTGATCTCTTCATATAATGGTCACGTGATCTCTTCATATGAAGGATGTAATTATTATTTTAATTTTTATTTAAAAAACTACTGAATATATTTTGCTGAAATTTTTTCAATATATTTTATGGCATAATTTGAATATTTTCTAAACCTTTCGAAGCAATTTGTGAATTTTAAATTTGCTTAAAAAGTGTTTGAAAAATTAGGTCCCATAGGGTTCAATGTATTTCAATTTTTCAACCCGGGTTCAATCCAAAACTAATTGGGTGATATTATTCATTTATATTCCTATAGGTCCCACAGACCGTCTGAACAACATACTAAAATTTCATTTTGATAAAGTCATTTTTACGGCAGTTATAGTGCTAATGTTCAGATAGACAGACAAACAGAATGAACGAAGTCATAAACACTTTTCAACTATGTTGTAAAGTGTTAAAAATCCAGAATTTATGACCTTGAACTGCAATCCAAAAAGAGTAAAGGAACTACCTAGAGCTAGCGGAAAAGCACATAAGTCAACAAGAAAGATCAATCATGCATAAAGAATTGATTATGAAGCACTTGCCAACTTCAATGCAATTTTATATAAACATCTCTAAAATGCGATACATTCATTGATAATATTTTTAAATTATCATAATACTACAATAATTTATTATATTTGAAAACTTCATCGAAAACAAATGAACTTTATTCAAATGATGTCATCGAAATATAAATCGCCTCTATATAAAAGCAGCATTTCATTCATAAACATGTTTCCAATCATTTCATTCATCACAATACTATAATGATTTATTTTATTTAAAAATTTGAAGAATTGTTATCTACCATATTTATTTTAAAATGTGAAACCTCTCTAATATATAAAACAATGAAAATCTTGGAAAGGTATTTATTATATAATATATCTCTCTTATCTTTCTGGAGGATATTTAAAGAGTCAGAATTTAATTGAATTTGTTTTTCTCCCTATATTATATAATTTTTATTTAAAAAACTACCTAACATATTTTACTAAAATTTTTTCTATATATTTTATGGGATGATTTAAATATTTCCTAAAACTTTCGAAGCAATCTGTGAATTTTAAATTCACTTAAAAAATATTTGAAAAATTAGGTCGCATAGGGTTCAATGTATTTCATTTTTTCAAGCCGGGTTCAATCCAGAACTAATTGGCTAATTCATTTATATTCCCATAGGTCCCACAGACCGTCTGAAAAACATACTAAAATTTCATTTTGATAAAGTCATTTTTACGGCAGTGCAGTCCGTGCTAACGGACAGACAGACAGACAGAATAACAAAGTCATAAACACTTTTCAACTATGTTGCACAGTGTTAAAAACAAAGATTTTGAAATATCGAGGAAAGAAAATTTTGATGCTTTCAGGAGAACTTTTCTTTTAATTTTATTTTGTTCCGTTTTATGAAGTTTGTTATGCATTTATAAGCTAAATAAATAATAACTTTTCTTGATTTATATTTTTTACCCACTGCTATCCGTACAAAATTTAATAAGTGCTTAAAGTTTTTCTTTTTTGTAACGTCTTAGAAGCCTAACTGATTTATGAACTTTTCCCACAACAAAGATCATAAATTTCTTAAATAAAATATGCTATAAAAAAATTGGAATTTTTGACTTGTGTACTTTTCCCCACAACCTCTAGAAACTGAAACATGGTTATGTAATGGCTTAGTTAAACTCTCCCTTGGCGTTCAGCTTCACACTGTAAAACATTTCCCTCAGATATTTTTGCTGATAAAGTAGTTCGGAAAAGTCAGTCATTTTCTTGTAGGAAATTCATTGATCTCTGATCCAAGACAACGTTTAAAAAGAAATTTCTTTAAGTTGCAAATACATACATTCTATCTTTTACTGACATTATTTGTAAGACCCACTTGTGTCCAAGGAATTCACGGTCTATCCTTCAGATATGAATTTCGGGTACAAGTGCAACTGACCGGTAAACAGTTAGCCCCCCCCCCCCCATTAACGTTAGCGCAAACTGCTCATGCCAATCGTTAGATCATCGTTAGATCAGATTTGATCAACAAAAATCATCGTTTGATCAAACCCCACGAAAACGTTATAGGGAAAAAACTGATAGTGGGGGCTACTGTGCGTTTTTTTAAAGTGCATTAAAATGCATAAAAAATGGGACGTGCTATTAGAGAATCGTTAGATCAGATTTTATCAACAAAAACCATCGTTTGATCAAGTCTCATTCCAACGTTATGGGGGAATAAAGAAAGGGGGTCAGCCCCCTCATCATTATTTTTACAAACTGCTTGTGCCAATCGTTAGATAATCGTTAGATCAGATTTGATCAACAAAAACCATTGTTTGATCTAGTCTCATTCCAACGTTATGGGGGAATAAAGAAAGGGGATCAGCCCCCTCATCATTATTTTTACAAACTGCTTGTGCCAATCGTTAGATAATCGTTAGATCAGATTTGATCAACAAAAACCATTGTTTGATCTAGTCTCATTCCAACGTTATGGGGGAATAAAGAAAGGGGGTCAGCCCCCTCATCATTATTTTTACAAACTGCTTGTGCCAATCGTTAGATAATCGTTAGATCAGATTTTATCAACGAAAACCCTCGTTTGATCTAGTCTCATTCCAACGTTATGGGGGAATAAAGAAAGGGGGTCAGCCCCCTCATCATTATTTTTACAAACTGCTTGTGCCAATCGTTAGATAATCGTTAGATCAGATTTGATCAACAAAAACCATTGTTTGATCTAGTCTCATTCCAACGTTATGGGGGAATAAAGAAAGGGGGTCAGCCCCCTCATCATTATTTTTACAAACTGCTTGTGCCAATCGTTAGATAATCGTTAGATCAGATTTTATCAACGAAAACCCTCGTTTGATCTAGTCTCATTCCAACGTTATGGGGGAATAAAGAAAGGGGGTCAGCCCCCTCATCATTATTTTTACAAACTGCTTGTGCCAATCGTTAGATAATCGTTAGATCAGATTTTATCAACGAAAACCCTCGTTTGATCTAGTCTCATTCCAACGTTATGGGGGAATAAAGAAAGGGGGTCAGCCCCCTCATCATTATTTTTACAAACTGCTTGTGCCAATCGTTAGATAATCGTTAGATCAGATTTTATCAACGAAAACCCTCGTTTGATCTAGTCTCATTCCAACGTTATGGGGGAATAAAGAAAGGGGGTCAGCCCCCTCATCATTATTTTTACAAACTGCTTGTGCCAATCGTTAGATAATCGTTAGATCAGATTTTATCAACGAAAACCCTCGTTTGATCTAGTCTCATTCCAACGTTATGGGGGAATAAAGAAAGGGGGTCAGCCCCCTCATCATTATTTTTACAAACTGCTTGTGCCAATCGTTAGATAATCGTTAGATCAGATTTTATCAACGAAAACCCTCGTTTGATCTAGTCTCATTCCAACGTTATGGGGGAATAAAGAAAGGGGGTCAGCCCCCTCATCATTATTTTTACAAACTGCTTGTGCCAATCGTTAGATAATCGTTAGATCAGATTTTATCAACGAAAACCCTCGTTTGATCTAGTCTCATTCCAACGTTATGGGGGAATAAAGAAAGGGGGTCAGCCCCCTCATCATTATTTTTACAAACTGCTTGTGCCAATCGTTAGATAATCGTTAGATCAGATTTGATCAACAAAAACCATTGTTTGATCTAGTCTCATTCCAACGTTATGGGGGAATAAAGAAAGGGGGTCAGCCCCCTCATCATTATTTTTACAAACTGCTTGTGCCAATCGTTAGATAATCGTTAGATCAGATTTTATCAACGAAAACCCTCGTTTGATCTAGTCTCATTCCAACGTTATGGGGGAATAAAGAAAGGGGGTCAGCCCCCTCATCATTATTTTTACAAACTGCTTGTGCCAATCGTTAGATAATCGTTAGATCAGATTTGATCAACAAAAACCATTGTTTGATCTAGTCTCATTCCAACGTTATGGGGGAATAAAGAAAGGGGGTCAGCCCCCTCATCATTATTTTTACAAACTGCTTGTGCCAATCGTTAGATAATCGTTAGATCAGATTTGATCAACAAAAACCATCGTTTGATCTAGTCTCATTCCAACGTTATGGGGAAAATAAAAAATTGACCAATTGAGTTTTCTAACTGTTCTAAATTTACTTTAAATTTTATATTTCTGCTGAAGTAGTCCCAATGTGTATAATCTTGTACATCTTGATCTTTCTCATCGGTTGCTTTGGATTAATCCAACCAAATTTATGCATATCATTCAGAATGACGAGAGAGGTAGGTCTATTGTCAGAAAAAAAAAATGATTCGTCGAAAGTCTTGGCGATTGTCAGATTGTTCTGCCAATATCAAAATCAAAATTCGTGGTTTACTGGTCGTAATGCATACTGTATGTCACCTCCAGAACAACGATCTTTAAGAATTTGAGAATTTATAAATCAAATCAAATGAAAAGCTAGAATAAAATTTGGCGAAAGAAAATTTCATTTCGTAAATAGTTTGGTGAATGTAATGCAAAATCCAGAGCAAATCATGCAATTATAAGAAAACTGAGATTAAGACATTATCTGATTATAATATGATGAATGATATGAGGATAAAAAACACACGGACTGCGCACGCAGCTCAATATCCAAAAAGTAGAAGAGAAGATGGTTGAAGATCGTTCTTAGATCAGCCTTCGAATTTTCTTTGCATCTTCTAATACTACAGGGCAGTGGTCGGAAGTAACGCGCTACAAGTAGCGAAACTACAGTAGTCACTACTTTTTCTCGTAGTTTGTAGTGCAACGCACTGCTTTTAAAAATAAGTAGTGTAGCGAGTAGCGCGATGCAATAAATCACTAGTTTGTATCGAGTTTTGACACTACTTTTAACGTTACTTCAGTAAACAAACAAGGTGCCATTCTACATATCATGTAATCACCCTTTCTTCATTTGTATGAAATTTAGTGTTCTGCGCAACGATGTACGATGAATGGCTGCAGGGTTAGGAAGGCCATTGCCTCATGAAGTTGATTTTTTATATGGATATATTCAGATGTGTTATGTCCCAAAAGATCCTGCTTATCTGATTGCAATTTTGAGATGCAAATTCTACTAAAAATGAACAAACATGTTTTTAAATAAATAGTTTTTACTTTTATTTTATTTTATACTTTTAATAAATAAAATGGATACACGTCAACTTTAATTAAACTTTAAAATCAAGGACAACTTAATCAGTAGTTCGCCACTGATGAAGGACATTGTGATGCCCAAAAGCGCTTTGGCCGTGGAATTTTTGTACGTCGAGGAAAGGGGATTTTATTAAAGGACTTTAAAACCTACATTTGGTTGTCTTTGATTTTAAAGTTTATACTTTAATTTTATTTTACTATTTTCAGAAGTGGGTAAAAGCGTAAAGATTGGTAAGTTGATCAGTGAATTTGGTAATCAGTAAATTTTAATTATTCAAAATAAGTATGTTAAATTACTATAGTATACCCATATCCTCAACTTTTTGTGTAAATTGAAACTGCGTCTTATAGAAGCAAAATCCGTCTTATAGAAGCAGTTATGTAATGACTACGTTTTAAAAGTAGTTTGTAGTCACTACTTTAAAAAAAATCTGATGTGGGCAGCACATGACTTTCCCTGCAGACTTATATCCACGTTCTCTTTATTTTAATTAAATTTATTTCACTTTTAATTCAATTTTCGTTCTCATTCGGTAACCGGATTTTCAAAGGTGGCGTAGAGAAAATAAAAAAAAACTAAAATATCTCGAGAACGGCTAGTCCTAGTGTAATGTGGTTGGTTTTATTTTTTTCATCGTTAAAAATTACGTATTAAATCAGCATTTAATGGATATATTTGAGTATACCCAGTTCTTTAGTTTAGATTTGGACGATTTTTGCGGGCCATTTTGCAAAAAAAGGCAGGCCATTTTTTTCTGAATCGTACCAAAATCTAATCAGCACCAGGGTAACCCAAAAGTGACTCATCTACCGAATTTTGTGAAATTCGGTCCATTAGTTTTTCAGTTAGAGTGGATACAAGCTTTTGCGGGCCATTTCGCAAAAAAAGGCGGGTTCTTTTATCCCGAATCGTACCCAAAACTAATCAGCACCAGACTCGCTCACAAGTAACTTACCTACCAAATTTTGTGAAATTTGGTCCATTAGTTTTTTAGTTAGACTGGATACAAAATCTGCACAGACAGACAGACACACAGACAGACAGACACACAGACACACACACAGACGTCACGCTAAAAATAGTTTTTTCTTATTCTAGAGGTCTCGATACGTGTAGATCCGTCGAAAACTCGAGTTGCGATTTTCGGCATGATTCCAATACTTTCCCTATACATTACCATGTATTGCAGGAAAAGTAAAAATTAGTTGTAGTTGTAGTTAACTGCATTTGTCATAATGTAGTTGTAGTTGTCGATCACTACAATAATAAAGTAGTTTTCCATACCACTGCTACAGGGTCTAGGAAGGGACGACGCTAATATTTTCTTTAGGCTTCCCGCTTATATTTTCTTGAGTCGAAAAAACAAACGCGTAAATTCCTGAAGCCAAGCCAAGATGGTTCCTTACGAAGTGCCTGGGTCTAAGGACCCTTACCTCCATCTCAGAAATTAATAAATGTCCATAGAATGTTTTTTTCTGATAAATAGCAATATACGCATGTACTCCAATTGGTGGGTGCTGGATGGAAGTCAGTGACGAATGATGGTGTCCGATTTCATCTTGGAATGGCTGCTGGGATGCGGCTGAAAAGGGGTCGGGGCCAGGGGTTAAGCGGGCCAATAGATTTTCCTGGATAGAATTTACGCATTTGTTGGTAAACAAAATTTTGATCTAAAACACTCGAGTGATGATAAAAATAAACGTTTGTATCATTCTAGTGTCACTCACGGTCATTGAACTAATAACGTAAAATTTCACTGAAACATAATATGATTGGGGGAGACCTGTTGCAGTAAAGGAAGTTAGAAGGACTTTTTTTTCTTTTCATGATTTTAAGTTGCAATGACAATAATAATACTACTACAGCATCGTTCTAGGATTTGTGATATATTTTGCAGCACCAAAGGCAAGGATATTTTCGTTATAAAATGTTAATGCACGTTTTTGATCAAAGGTATTAATTAAACTATGTAGTCCTGCGGATGACAATGTGGAAAAAAACAATATAGATATTTATTTATTTATTTTTTATATATGTATTTACTATTCCTGTTATGGGTGCGTCAATAACTGCGAATTGAAAAAATGTCCATTTTATTTTAGACTGGCAAACTATTCAATATATATTTTAAAGGTGAGGACGTCCTACCTGGCGCTACCCCTTTCCATTGTTGGCTTGGACCTTTAAGGGCTGCTACAGGAAATAGATCTTTTAGAGCCCCCTGACAAACAAGAAAAAAAAACAGCCTTGAAGTTTGGAGTACTTTAGTTTGTCGCTGGGGGAAGGGTGGGTGAGAAACCCAGGGAAAAGATTGCGCCCCGCATGGACTAAGTCGTAGATATTGTCATAGCGAATATGATATTTTGTCTATTTCTAAATAATTCATTATTTTTAAAACTTTAAATCAATTTTAAATTCCCATTTTATTTTAACTAATAATTTTAAATTCACTTTTTCCTTTTATTTTAAAAGCATCCAAAGGACGTAACCATGAATTACTAGCTTTTACTCTAAATTACCTTCTCACACTCCTACAGACTTAGCTTCACATACATCTGCAAGCACACAAGGATAATCACAAGTAACCCCCCTCCCCCCTCACACACTAAAAAGCAAGTGCAAGTTTCTTTTACAATCTCAATGCTCAACGGAGAAATTCCGTTGCAGAAGAACTCGGGATTTCTACAGATACTTAGATGCACCACTCCTATTTCCGCCCGATTAAACTGCTATATACCTTAAAGAAAACCAATTGGGCTATCAACTTCGAAACTTTAGTGCCAAGTGACTTCCACCGGACAACAGCTTGACCAGAACCTCACATACCCTGAAGATTGTGAACAGTTCTCCCACGTGCCTCATCAGCGATGATGCATACGGACTTTCCAACGTGCCTCACTCACCTCGACACAGTGGCGCCAGCTCTTACGATGACGCCCCGCCCATCAGGGGTTGTTCTACACCAACGAACTCTTGTGTGCATACAAGTAATGTCAAATCTACACCACAAGTAATCATTCAACACAGAAGATAGAGGCGGCAACGCCAGGTGCTTCATCAACGACGACGAACGAGTATAGCTTGACCAGAAGTCGAAGATGCTCCTAAAACTGGGCAAACAATTTTACCCCTCTATTTAGAATTGCAGAAGCTATGACCAATTGCAACTACTTTTTGGAAACTTCCAATCAATTACGTGGGACCTTAGTAGAGCGACAGCTAAAATCAAACTGCGTATAGAGAGAGAAGCAATGATGTAGAGTTAAGATTCGAAGACGCTCGGCCTAGTGCCCGGCCCATATATACAGGTCCCTTTGTTTTTATTAAAAAAAAAAAAAAAACTTGGAGAGAATCTCGATTTTTCGTTTAATTCTAACTGATGGCCATTGGATATGGCTATCTTGTCCAAACCCAACCAGTCATTATGATCTTCGCATCAATATGAAAGAATTACAGCTGATGGCGATTACGTGAGATGATGGTCACTTATACGAATGCTCACGCACGGCCACTTCAGCGGATTATTGATAATCGGATCCTTATGAAATAAAGTGCATCCAAGACAATGAAGGGTGCCTATGGAGGCTGATATAAACGATATCACAAATAGAGAGTGACAGTAGACAAAACTACAATAGAATCGTCTGCAAATACCGTATCGAGAATAAGTCAGAGATCATGGAACTCTCAAAAAGTGGCGCTCGTCACGAGGCTGACATCAGAGGGTAACTTTAGAATAAAAGCAGGAATACGAAACAAAAATCTGATGTGGGCAGCACATGACTTTCCCTGCAGACTTATATTAACGTTCTCTTTATTTTAATTAAATTTATTTCACTTTTAATTCAATTTTCGTTCTTATTCGGAAACCGAGCTTATTTTCAAAGGTGGAGTAAAGAAAGTACGAAAAACTAAAATATCTCGAGAACGGCTAGTCCTAGTGTAATGGGGTTGGTCTTATTCTTTTTGTCGTTAAAAATTACGTATTAAATGAGCATTTAATGGATATATTTGAGTATACCTAGTTCTTTAGTTTAGAATTTGACGATTTTTGCGGGCCATTTTGCAAAAAAAGGCAGGTTATTTTTTTCCGAATCGTACCAAAATCTAATCAGCACCAGGGTAACCCACAAGTGACTCATCAACCAAATTTTGTGAAATTCGGTCTAGTAGTTTTTCAGTTAGTGTGGATACAAGCTTTTGCGGGCCATTTCGCAAAATAAGGCGGGTTCTTTAATTCCAAATCGTACCCAAAACTAATCAGCACCAGACTCGCCCACAAGTGACTTACCTTCCAAATTTTGTGAAATTCGGTCCATTAGTTTTTTACTTAGAGTGGACACAAAATCTGCACAGACAGACAGACACACACACAGACGTCACGCTAAAAATGGTTTTTTCGTATTCTAGAGGTCTCGAAACGTATAGATCCGTCGAAAACTCAAGTTGTGATTTTCGGCATGATTCCAATACTTTCCCTATACATTACCATGTATTGCAGGGAAAGTAAAAAACAAAAACATTATAATATTATTCCGAATCTACGAAATGATAATGGGGGCGAAAGCCAACGAAACGCAGACCTTGACAGAAGGAAGGACATCATATAATTTAAGTGTAATGCACATTTTCATCCATTTATTTACAAGGCTTAATAAAGTATCTTAAGTAAATTAATTGGATACAATATGCAAAGAATAAATATCATCTTTAAAGTATAGACTAATGTGACTCTAAATTATTTATTAATGTCTTTAAGTAATAATTAATTATGGCACTCTAATAAGAGTATATATTGAAATTTATTCAACTAATAAGCATTTCCCTCTCCTGCCAGAAATTGGAAGATTATGTTACTATATGAATTTGTTATTTGTGTACCACATTTACTATAAAGTAGATCTGAGTTATAAAACTCTAAAATTGATGAAATATTAAATATGAATGTTACAAGAAATGTGTTAATTATCAATCGTAAAATCAAGGATTATTTTTCTTTATTAACTAAATTGATTACTAATTCATGAATTTAATGGTTTTAATAAAAAATACATATATATATATATATATATATATATATATATATATATATATATATATATATATATATATATATATATATATATATATATATATATATATATATATATATATATATATATATATATATATATATATATATGCTTATTTGGAGCTACTTATGTAGTTTTGATTGCCTGAGACCTTGGAATTTAATTAATTAATAATTGTTTTATTACAGCTAATTTTTTAGAGTGAGTCTTCATTTTAAAATCTAACCGCTTGATAATCATTTACTTAGTAGAGTAATAAACCTTGGATTATGAGACGGGATTTATTTTACAAAATGTCATATTCACTATGACATATATCCTATATAATAGATACCATGCATTTTCTTCTAAAACGTCCAAAGATCTTTTTAGGTGGATTGGGCCTAAACAGTGTTTTTACTTTCCTTATATACATAATGTATAAGGAAAGTATTGTGACGGGGTCGAAAATTCGAATTCGAGTTTTCGACGGGAGCGCACGTTTCTGTCTGTGTGTGTGAAAGTATGTGTATGGGTGTGTGTGTGTGTGTGTGTGAAAGTATGTGTGTGGGTGTGTCAGTGAGTCCGTGGAGACGATATCTCACGAACGAATGGAGCGATTCGAATGAAATTTGGTACAAAAATCCCAATCCGTGAATACTGGAAGTTTATTGTTTTTAAACGTAATCGAATGTTCAGACCCCCCCCCTCCTAAATCTTCGAGTGAAATTATGAAAAAATCATCAAAAAATCAAAACCTTTAATAAAGTTACGGAAATAGAGATTTCTTATGTAATTTTTGCTTAGGAAACGATTGGCATAAACTTTAGAACACTAGCACAAACCGTTCTTGAGATATTGCTCATTTTTCAAATAAATTTATCAAAAAATCCCATAAATTAAAACAAAAAATTAACTGTTGAGAAATATGTTCACTTTTCATATGTAATATCATGCGATAAATTTGGTGACATCATTCTCGCGGATCTAGCTCGTTCCATTCATGAGAAAAGATACTTTGAGTAATAATTTTGTATTTGAACGCCAATAGTCATTTACCTGCTATAAGAATAACTTATTTCTCCGTCCATAACGCTTGTCGAGATTTTGGCGACGCATTTTGCGGAATGTCGCCAACTTGGCGACTTTTCTAAATGTTGCCAAATTAACGAAAATCTCGCCGAATGGATAAATATGACACTAAATCAATAAAAATGACGACTAATTGTCGAAAATTCAATATCTTGGAAAGAATATAAGTATCTACTATAAGAATAACCATTTTTTTTTACTGTAAAAGTAGTAAATTCATCGCATTATACAAAGAAAGTTATGTGTTGCCCACATCAGATTTTTTTTTTCGGATGACCCCTACATCCACGAAGTAATTAAGAAAGGGTATCAGCAATTATAATCCTCACATCATGTGGTCGACGTTAAAATCCCATTAGAGTACGAAAAGAAGGAGTGAATATACAGTGATTAACGGTTGACGAGCAAAATGTCAAAAAAGTAGCCAATCAGAGAAGATTTTTGACACCTTGGTTTTGACAAAGCCACGAGGTATAAATGTGAGTTCAGAGCGAAATGTTACCGTCGGATTTCTAGCATTGGGAAACATAGGAAGACTCCATTTACTCTTTAGGATATCTGAGGACCAAGTCGACACTACCCCTTTCACATAAAATCTGGCCTAGACGCGGGTTTACTTTCTTTCCAAATTATCTGCGTCACATCTTCTCCAAAGGTTGTTTATTTAAACGTTTCTGCCGTCTGTATTACCAAATTTGAAATAAAATTTGAAACGCTGCTCCTCAACCAGATCCATCTCAAAAATCCCCGGGACTCAGCAATCCCATTTGCAAAACCCCCAAAATTCCGAACCAAATGACTGACTTATCGAAACGAACTCAACGACAGCCAATTCGCGAATGAGGAACATGTCATATCCATGGGACTCTAATTGGAACAACTTCTCTACGAGGAGGGCTTATCAACTAGTTTCGTCTGGACTTACGGACAGAAGGAGTTATTTTCATATACAGTTGAACATTTCACATAATTTTTGAATGGAGTTTAAATATATTGCTCAATTTTACTTATTACTTCAGATTGTATTATTTATTTATTCGGAATTTGAATAAATTGTGTGCAAAAAAAAAAAAAATGTTTAATTTAACTTGCATTTGTATTTGTCTGAAATAATTTCTAAAATTTTAGACTTGGTTAGACTTATAGTTAGAGACTTATAGTTAGAGTTCTTTAGACTTATAGTTAGCGTTCGATGGTCGTATCATACCATTTCACTAGCTTCCTCCTCCATTTAGAAGATATTGATGTAAAATATTCGGATTTTTGCTCAGTCCGGGTACTTTTTTATCCACTCTCATATACAAAATAATAAATAAATACCTCTATTTTGGGGTTGTATGTTAAACTAGTTTCCTCAAAGTCATCAAAAAGTACGTCTACTTTGATCGTCTGACACCTAAAAAGACAAAAAAAGAAAAAAAATACATACATAATATTAATGTCAACATTGTTTTTTCATTTCAAGTTTATTTTCTATAAATCTATGGACGTATCTATACAATATGCATGGGATGTCCTTTTATTGAAACTAGGATGCAAATTAAGCGCTTGTATTATACTGTGCAATAAGCTTTATATATTGTGCAATAAGCTTTTATATTCAAGAAAAGCCTACAGGTGTGGTCGGAGGAAGTTTATCGATTTGCTCGTGAAAGGATCAACATTGCAACCGATAAAATAAAGACCCGGTATGGTGTCAAAGTTAATAAAGGGCGATTCCAAGAAGGCAAAGTGTGGCTGTTTAACCCTTGGCAACGACTACTCCACAGTTGGGAAGGACCCTTCGTCATAATGAAAAGAAGTAAAACAGTATTATTCATCGAATTCAGAAATTGTCTTCAATCAAATCAAAACTCATCCATATTGACAGATAAGGCACATATTACGGACCACAGTAGGTTGATACTGCCTGGGGCGTGCAGTATTAAGGAGGGGACCGTGTTATGAATGTGTGAAATACTTCACGGTGCTTTGCTTCCCCGCAAGGAGAAAACACTGTTTCAGCCATTCATATCTCGTGAACCATTGCTATTATGTGAAAGTAGGATTTCCAAAATTTGACAATAAATTCGTGACCTGGATGCCAGATTTGGCGAAATATCGTCAACTGGGCGACTTTTGAAGAGTTATCGAATCCAGTGGAACTTTCTAGAAATATACACGAGTTTCGATGATACAACATCTTTCTAGAAATATCTGTGGGGAGTATATAAGGAAGTCATCGTTCATTTGGACAAAGATGATGGCGCAATGCAAGTCCAATTTATTTGTGAGAAACGCCAGTATTTTGAGAATCGTTTCTACTATTTTGTGAACTAGTTAAGAATTTAATTGCTGTTTTATTCTACCTGGCAGCTGTTTAATAATCTTGTAAGACAGTTATCAAGCTATTCACTGTTCATTAGTTCTGCTTACGCTTATTGGTGCTTTTACATAAAAGCGTTAGTTATCTAGAAATTCGGACACATTTTTGTATCCTGAGTGTACACCTACTATTTGACAGGATACGTCGTAACATTAAGCGTTCACCTTCAAAAACACATACAAGGTCACAGCATACAAGATTAATTAAAAATATCAAGCAGTTTTGGAGTTCAATAACAGTAGAGTAACTCACCTAAGAAAATTATTGTTTGATCTACGCAATGCATATAAATAGCACCATATATATAGTACCTTTTCTCTTATTTTATTATTATGCAATTTTAATATTTTGAGCCTCCAGATTTTGATAATCCTTTGTTGTTTGAACTTGATTTGTATGCATCGCTCTTAAATGTTGATAAATTCATGTGTATTATTGATATTTAAATTTAAGATCATTTAGTCTTTTATGGTAGCATTGTTTTCCTTTTGTCTGATATTTCATTTCATATCATCTTTACTTAATTTTCCTCCGTATTGTTTCTGAACCAGGGTATGACACTGATCATGTTTTAAATTAGTCTAACTATTTTTATTTTATTATTAATTATATATATATATATATCTATATATATATATATACAGGGTCTTTCAAAGGTTCGTATAAACTTTAAAAATTCATTAAAAATCGAAAAATCATCGCATTGAGGTACGGTTTGTACCATAAGTATTACTAGGACAGGGGATTTTTTTGACGTAAAAAAAATTGTAGTTTAAAAAATCACCTATAGGTGGCGCTGAACGCATTGGAAAGACAAAGAAAATAACTTACTGTACGTGTCAAATCGTGTGGCAAGCCTAAATATCTCTGAACAGGTGATAGGACCAACAGGTGATAGGATTTTCAAACTGTGGTCGTGTCTTTGAAAGGCTGCATCTCAAATCAAGTTCTAGTTATAATCGGCTTTTATCGCAGTTTTGATGACAGTAACAGCAAATCAGCCAGTTTTATGTACTTAAATAAGTAGTCGAAAACGGTAATAATACTTAAATCACTTCGCTCTCTAGTATAGCCTTTCCTTTTTTCAATTTCATCCAAATCGAATATATTAACTCTGTTCGAAAACTGTTACGGAAAATTGCATCGTTTTGGACAATAAATAGTTTTTTCATTAAGTTCTTCCTGGAGACCAGCTATATTTTCGTTTTTCTGTAGTAGCTATGGTGCGGCGACCCATCACAACAGTCACGGCAACATATTTTTGTATTTTTGGGTAGAGACCGATGCGCAGGGCCGACCCATTCTAGTAGTCACGCAACATATGTTTGGGTCGCGATCGATGCGCAGGGGCGATTCATTCTAACAGTCACAGCAACATATATTTGGGTCTCGCTACCGATGCTCAGGGCCGACCCATTCCAACAGTCACAGCAAGCAATATATTTTTGGGTCGCGACCGATGCGTAGGGGCAACCCATTCCAACAGTCACAGCAACATATTTTTGGGTCACAACCGATGCGCAGGGGTGATTCATTTCAATAGTCACAGCAACATATATTTGTGTCTCGTGACCGATGCGCAGGAGCGACTCATTCCAACAGTCACGGTAACATATTGGATAGCGACCGATGCGCAGGGGCGATCCATTCCAGAAGTCACGCAACATATGTTTGGGTCGCGATCGATGCCCAGGGGCGACTCATTCTAACAGTCACAGCAACATATTTTTGGGTCTCGCGACCGATGAGCAGGGGCGACCCATTCCAACAGTCACGGCAACATATTTTTGGATCGCGACTGATGCGCAGGGGCGACCCATTCCAACAGTCACGCAACGTATGTTTGGTTCGCGATCGATACGCAGGGGCGACTCATTCTAACAGTCACAGCAACATATATTTGGGTCTCGCGACCGATGCTCAAGGGCGACCCATTCCGACAGTCACAGCTATATATTTTTTAGTTGCGACCGATGCGCAGGGGAGTCCCGAACTAAACGACCGCTTCGGGCCTCATGTTTGCAGAGGGCCTCAAAATTTTGTGCATTAACTTTATTGGACATATTTTGCAATTTTTAAAGACTTTTCAGTACGTTGTATATTTATTATACCTAATTCAACGTTTTCTTGGTATTTTATATAATTCTACATTTTACTATTAGGCATTTGTGTAACAGTTTATAGTGTGCTTTACAACATTTTGTCTACAACCTGTTTATCGAATTGTAGTTGAGGATATTGAGATCATGATGTTATAATTCCCGTCGTGCGCTTTGTTATATAAATAGGGCCGGATTATCAATTGCGACAAGGTAGTTTCGGACCCAGAAATATTTTATATCATACAAAGTTCTCCAAAATATTGTTCCGGGGATCCAAAATTCTATTCCAGAACCTAAAATGAAAAGGTTAACGTATATGTAATGAATCCATTTTTTTCCTTTTAAAACAGCATAAAACAACATAAAACAACTTCAACAAACTTTTTGAAAACAACTTCTAAAACAGCATACTTAAATTGTTGGATAATTGATTTTTCGGATAAACAATTTTCGGATGAGTGACGTTTTACTGTATTTATTGTTCAGACGAGGCCGTTTTATCAAAGGAACTCTTGATCTAACAAAAGGCTTGATCTAACTGTGTCTGCTCAAATAATTTACGAATAATAATTTACGATTAATTTATATTTTACGCCTGCTTTCTTTTTTCCCTGCTAATACTGCTTGGGAAAAAGTGCGCGTCCATTGTTCAGGGGAGACATATCTCAAAGTGTCTCACGAGTCAGGAGACGTGATATTTCTTCTAAAATCGAAGCTTTAATTTTTGCGATTTAATCTTTTTAGTTTGACAACTAGTTTGGCGTTAAAAGATGTTTAATAAGTTAATTAATAGTAAATCTTAGTAATCAATAAAAAATTCTATTCTTGGTGCATGCCTAACCAAAATAAGAACATAAAAAAGGTTGACCGGTTTTCAGTTTTGTTAAACCCAAAAAATCTGTTTTCTAAATAATCGATTTTTTGGAAACCCGAGTCAGAATTTTAAATCTGGGGTGGAAGAATTGGATATTACACCATTGTCACAAGCAAATATAAAAACTATACGTCTATGGGTTGACCTGACTTATTTATGTACATGTGTTATAAATTAATTTTTTTTTTACTTGAATGTTTACGCCTGTCCCGGCTGTTTAAACAGATACCTTACACTTTTGAGACAAGTCGGACGATATGGGTAGAAATAAAGAAAATATATCGAGCCATGATTAATAGAAAATTCTGGAAAAAAATTTCAGTATTATCTATAAGAAACTCAAAAGAACCCAGAAGGGAGTTTGCTTCCACCAAATGAAAACATTTTCGACCACTAGACAAAGAAAAATCAGTATCCTGTCTTGAAGAAATTACTTTTGAAACATTTAACGACTTCGCTGTCAACAGTTTTTTAAGAGTGACTCCTCAGTACCTCTGGTTTAATGTGTAACATAAAAAATGTAGTAGACTAGATTCTAAACGTATTCGAATGTTTGTATCTTTAATTAAAAAAAAAAAAAAGAGAGGAGTTTTTACACCAAAAATCACTGTATTTATTTGAAAATATATCTACTAAAATTTTTACAGGAAAGTTACTGTAAAAAATTTAGCGCCATTGGATATCTAAGCAAGGTTGGTCTTTATTTAATTTTCATTTATTAGTAAAGTATTTATTTGTTTATATTGAATTTTAATTTTTTTATATTAGCTAGTGTTTGAGAATTACTTTAAAGTTTGTTGTTGTTGTTGTTGAGACCCAGACAGTCCGATCTACCAGAAAGGTGTAAGGTAACTGAATCTGCAGTAGGTAAAACACGTTTAGAATTATGTAATTATGGTAGTTAAGAGCATCCAAAATAAAATAATCTATTGTAAAATAATTAAAATGTAAAATGAAAAGTTTCATTTCTAAATTAATGTGGTTTTATGACGTTTTTACTTTTTTTTAAATTTACTTTATTAATGTATTTGCTAATAATTAATAATATTTAATGAATATAAAAGTCATTTATATTAACAATTTGATTATTCGGCGTATTCGGATATACAAGGTATCTGAATATTCGAATCTGAGTATGTTCGCGTCTCACTAATTAAAACTTTTTAAAATGGAATTCTGTAGGCGTAAGAAAATACATACTTCACTGTATACTGCTGTTCGTTTTTGCATTGGTGCTGAAAACAAAATAAGAAACAGTTATTCATTTCTAAAGCAAAACACTTCCAGTCATTTTCAAGGTAAATATATCTTTAAAATCATATGCTACCAGTGCAACAACGTCGTTGCATCAGTTTTGCTCTTGTCAGACCTCATCAGCTCGAAATTAATCTTAATTATATTGACGTGAAAAGATTAACTGGAGGATAGCTCAATTTTCTCCATAGCAGAATCCATTCTTATATAGCTTATTATTTATTTTGCACATGTTGCACATTTAAAAAAAATTGAAAAATCTGAATTGTTGCTGCAAAAATCACAATTATAGCATGTTACTCTTTATTTCAAAGAACTTGAAAAATTCTTTCAAATGATACCAAGTTCAGCGATGTATCCCCTCGAGGAGGGTAAATTGCTGCCCCCGAAGTAATGACGTTACGAATACAAATATTGTATCGCCGCTATTTTTCACTACAAAAATTAAAACTGTTAAGTTACGTAATCATTGTGCCATAAGCAACCCCTTTTATGCATAATTATGTCAAATTTTGCCCTATGCTACACAATGTTAAAAAAATATAAAATTTTGAAGTTTTCTCTCGAATTTCAAAGAAATTAATCTAGTTCTAGATTTTTCAATAACGAAACCGAATATAAAGTTTCATGAAAATCTATTTAAAGTTGTGGTAGCTATTGTGGACATAAGAAATCTACCACAGCAAACAGACATTTCTTTTACAGGCATTGGCGTCCATGGACGTAAAGATCTATTATTATTTTATTTGAAATCAACGGTGAGGGTGGTGTTTGTCTATAGGTTTATCACCATCACATAGCGGACGAGTAGACTCAGTAATAATACCAATACGGTACAAATGTGCAGCAAGATAGTCATGCCCAGTTAGCAGGCGAAAAACAGCCACTGCCTCCCGTCTTGGTTTATCAGGCACATCCAGGGGAAACGTCCTTTTCCATACTTGTTATCCCTTTTGCTTTTCAATTCATGTTGGTACATCGCAGGGTTCCCACTAAGTCAGGAAAAGAGGGGGAGAATTTCTCTCCTTCCAAAAAATTTTGGGAGAGAATTTCTGTTATAAGGAGAGACACTTAAAATTTCATTTTTTTTTAACATGCTAATTTAGAAAGTAATAAAAAAGAAAGCATTAACTATAACTCATATTCTTCGACATTTAAATTTTTTAAATCTTAAAACTAACATTCTTTTAACATTCTTACTAACATTCTTTTTAAAAATTAATTAGGAGTCGTTTAAGTATTAAGTAAGCACATTTTTGGTAATTTCATAGCTCCCCCCCCCCACACTTGTTAGCAAAAATACTCAAATTCCTGACTTCCCCCATGCTTACTTTATGATTTTATTTGCTGACATAAAAACGTCTACTTGGGTTATTTTATGTAAAATGACTCACATGCGAATTTACGATTTTTTTGTCTGTAAACTGCAAAAGTCGAGGGCCGACTGTATTTACTTTATATTTTGATTTTTCAAATCATATTATGATCAATTTGCATGCAGCAATAGCAATTAAAAACTTTAACAATTTTTGATCGCCGAAAACTATTTCACTAGGCAAATAGAATTAGGTAATAAATTTGACTTTATGTTTGAAAATGGAATTTTTTTTTTTTTTTGCAAAACTTGCAGAACATAAGGATTGCATCGTCCTTTTGTTGAATATCAAGTCAGTCATGTGATTTTAGCCATTTTGTTTGACTCGACTTTTTTCTTTTTGTTTTCAAAATAGCCCTTTATTTCATAAATAATACGTTTGTAAAATAATTTTTCTGTATGAAACGCGAAACAATTACAAACACTGTAGTCGATGCAAACAGATTGGAAAAGTGGGAAATATTTTTCAAATTAAACGGGGTATGCCGAGGATAGCGTACAAATGCAAATTTTCGTGATGCTGCTGCAAAATAACCTTTCATTTTATTAATAATACGGTAGAAAAATGGTTTGGTTTTTATTATTTGTATATTAAACGACATAATTATAAAAAAATTCAGTCGATGCAAATATATTGTGAAAATGGCATAAAGATATTCATTGGTCATCTCTCCTCAGAAAATGTGGGAATCGCCGTATGCGAACGCCGTTTTCGCAATCGCGGAGAAACAGATTTTCAGATCATATAAGAAAGGAATGTCTCTGATAAAAAATTCGTTGCTTTGTTCAAATTTTGTATCATTTTTTGGGCATATATGGCTAATTTCACGACATTTTCGGGATTTTTGTAACCTGTAGACATACTGTGTACGGGGGAAAGGATTTTCGTCTGCGGAAAGAAGAAAATTTCTCGAGCAAAACACAAAAAATGCGGGAAGTACGCGGAAAGAGCATAATTCAAATCCGTGAAAGAATCCTATAAAAAAAAGCAAAATTTTATTTGATTGAATTTGCCACCCGCGCAAGCTGAGGGGACACTTATAGTTTTCTATAAAATATCTCTCTAATTAGAAACACTTAGTACTTTAGTGTACCCAAATTGCGATTGACTGCGATTCAGACGTAGCTACGAAATCGCGGTCCGTGACCGCTCGGCAATCGGCCCGCGATTCGCAACAACGAGGCAACTGATCGCGATTTGCGGTCGCGAAGCAATCGGCCCGATCTGGATCGGGCCGATTGCTTCGGCCGATGCCCGATCGGGATCGGGCATCGGATTTCTCGGTATCCAATTTGAAGGAAAAAATAACTTTAGGCCGGAACTGGAGAGAGAGAAATTCTCGCGCAGTCTAAATTTTTACGCGAGATTTTTCATGGATTGCGCGAGAATCTCGCGGGTTCGCGCTGAAATGGGAACCCTGGTACATCGTCTTATCTTTGGTACATCGTAAATTATCTTATAAGTAATTTTGTTGTGTGAAAAGAAATTTTTCGTTTCACACGATATATCAGCACAGCCCCCCTTTTTGGCAAGAAAATCTGCCTGCTCATTGCCATACAAATCTCAATGGCCAGGGATTCACTGCAAAACAACACGTTTATACTGAGACGTTAAGTATCTTATCAGATTTTGACATTGGAAAACCTCATTAGATAACGGGGCTTCAATAGACGAAATTCAAAAATAAACTTTAACGTTGATTTTCTCAAAAATAGTGTTTTTATGCATTGCACGCATGATTTCTTCAAAATGGCTGAATAGAACAGCCTGGAAATTTCCAAACATGTATAAACAATACTAATGAGTAAAATGACGAATATTGTGTTTAAAAAATTGCAACTGTTTTTAATTATAATGAACAATTTCATGTCCGTACGACGTTTAGATTTTCCGCTACAGATAACACAGACAGACAAACAAACATAAATCTTTTATTATTATTATTATTATAGATAATAAGAAAACGGAGCTACACTTTTAAATGAAATTACAATTTAGAAAATAATTAAAAGAGTATATAACAGGTATTTATAAATTTTTTAGAATGAATGAAATGAATAACTTACTCCCATTGGTGTAAAATGGAAAGTCTGGAAATAGAAAAGAATATAATACATTATTTTCTATTTTATTGTTATAAGATTGTTCACAATAAACTATGTACACTATAAAATATATATACCCAGCAATCCAGTAGAATGAAGAAATTCAGCTACTCTGTAGGAAATAGAAAGTTTTCTTGATAAAAAAAATAATTTAACAATAAAATTTTCTTTGATCCACTCATATCCATTCCTTTACACTCCGCCAATTTTTGGAATTCAATCCTGGCTACTATGAATCTGATAGCCAGACAGAAAACAGCCTGGTTGCAGGTGAGGCTTGCAGTTTGCTGAAAGCCCCCTATAAACGGAGTTTCTGTATTTGAGGCTCCAGAAAATATATTTGTCAAGAAGTTTCTTGTCTTGGAAAGCTTTGTATTTCCCAAAAGAAACCTTTCTCAACCTTTCCTTTCCAATCTGACGTTCGTTAGCACGTTACCGTTACGTTCGTTAAAAATAAGTTCGTTATCGTTACGTTCTACTTCGTCATAAGAAGCATAAGACAGGCTGACGCAACAGCAGCTATCTTGACGATTACTTTCTTGAATGATTGGCATAATTTTTTGAAATCAGAAGGTCCTATGTTACAGCTAAATTGTGTATCAAATATCAGCCATGTGACATGCAGTCGCCCTTGAAATAGCACAGGCAGACAATAACTAAATGGACCTGTTGGAATCAAAATGGCGGTTGCGTCAGCCTGTGAGACTTACATAAGATGATTGATTAAATGTGCCATTGATTGCATGCATTTAATACATTTAATCCGCTTATGTTGTTACTAACGAGACAATTTTATTTTCAGACTAGCCGCCTTTGGCGACCAGTCTGTTCGCTACCCTTGAAAATTCTGACCATGGCGAACCCGCTGGCGCGACCTACCAGAAAGGTGTAAGGTAACTCTTTGGACGTCCCGGAAGTGCCACCCAATTTAGACTGGAACCCATTGGGGGAGGCATCCACAGGGACAGTACCCTCCTTACCTTACCACCAACCTCTCGGAAGGACTTACCGACTCACATGTTTAACGTCATCGTACTCCGCGTGAACACGGCGGCAATTTAGGGAATCGAACCCGAGCCTACCGAGTGCAATTCCCGTGCGCTAACCACTGGGCTACTTTGCCCTCCGCGACAATCTCCATAACTCTCTCTTTATTCACCTAATTTAGACCGGAACCCAGTGGGGGAAGCATCCACAGGGACTGTACCCTCCTTCGCCCTCCTTCCCCTACCACCAACCTCTCGGAAGGACTTACGGACCCACATGTTTAACGTGAAATACATCGCCACAATTAAGTTTTTACAATACAACAATACATTACGCCATAATAATACATCGCAATCAATACATCGCCACAATTCAATCCACCATAATTCAATCATTTAAATTTTATAATGACCATATGCTAAGCTCTTAATTCTATCATTTAAAATATCACTCTAACCCGATGCAACGGCGTGACGTCCCCCCCATTTCTGGGAGGGGCTGTCGGGGAAGATCTTCGCCGAGAAGTCGAGAATTGGCCGAGAAATATAAAATCAATCGTCTTTAAAATTGCGATCCTGCGGGCAATTTTCATTATTTCTTCACCAGATTAGACTTGTAAGAAAGCCAGATCTTTGACCTTTCTAAAAATGTAAATTATTAGTCGAAATTATGAGCAGTTTTTACGATGGGAGGATTTAAGAACGAAAGTTGGTTTTTTTGAACCGAAAGTGACTTTTGCTTTGAAATCTTTAAAAAATATTAGAAATCGAAATTGAGATTTGAAATTGATATATTTTTACTCGCTGTCTGCTCTTTCCGGTGGTGTGATTTGTTTTTTTCTACGACGTCTGGATCGTGGAGAAAAAAGGGCAAAAAGGGCAAAACGGTCGAAATCGCATAAAACATTAAATAACAAAAACAATTAATTAAAATTTTAAAAAAACGGTTTTCGCGTGTCCCCTCCCCCCCCCCCCCCGGGTCTCCGACTGCCAAATTTCGTAGCTCTCCGACGCGCGGTAGCTGAACGTATAGTGTATAAGATAGACAGACAGACATTGCCTTTCATTATTTAAGATTATTTAAGACTGTTTGAGCGAATTTTTTACATTTCATTCTTCAGTTAAGAAATCACAAAATATTTATTTGTGCATTTTTTTTTCACCCCTTACATAGATAGCTCCGCCCCTTTTGAGAATTTTTACTTTTCCTGCAATACATGGTAATGTATAGGGAAAGTATTCGAATCATGTCGAAAATCGCAACTCGAGTTTTCGACGGATCTACACGTTTCGAGACCTCTAGAATACGAAAAAACTATTTTTAGCGTGACGTCTGTGTGTGTGTTTGTCTGTGTGTCTGTGCAATGAATGTATTCACCCTAACTCAAAAACTAATGGACCAAATTTCATAAAATTTGGTAGGTAAGTCACTTAGATGTGACCCTGGTGCTAATTAGTTTTTGGTACCATTCGTAAAAACAGAACCCGCCTTTTTTGCGAAATGGTCCGTAAAAATTTCATTTTTCCGCTCTAGCTAAAATACTAATTTACCAAATTTCACAAAATTTAGTAGATAAGTTACTTGTTAGATACTCTGGTGCTGATTAGAATTTCGTACGATTCAGAAAAGAAGAACCCGCCCTTTTTTACGAAATGGCCCGCAAAAATTTCATGTATTCACCCTAGCTAAAATACTAATTGACCAAATTTCACAATATTTGGTAGATAAGTTACTAGTGGGACACTCTGATGCTGATTCGATTTTGGTACGATTCGGAAAATAACAACCTGCCTTTTTTTTACGAAATGGCTCGCAAAAATCGCCAAAATCTAAAAAAAAAAAAAAGACTACGTATACTGAAATGTATCAATTAAATTCTTGTTTTATACGCAATTTTTGAAGAGGAAAAGAATATAACACACTCCCTTATACTGTAGGACTAACGGTTCTCTAGATATCTGAGATTTCTTGCATTTTTGTTACGCCTCTATCGGAAAAATGTCCAATTACCAAATAAAAGCAAAAACTGAATTAAAAATGCAAATTTAGTGTTATTTGGTGCAATTAAACTCAATCTAATGAATTATTAAAGAAATAAAGAAAATATGAATTTAAGTCTGCATGGAAAGTCATGTGCTGCCCACATCAGATTTTTACTTTCCCTGCAATACATGGTAATGTATAGGGAAAGTATTGGAATCATGTCGAAAATCGCAACTCAAGTTTTCGACGGATTTACAGACACTTTTCGGGACCTTTAGAGCACGAAAAAATTATTTTTAGCGTGACGTCTGTGTGTCTGTCTATGCAATACGTGTATCCACTCTAGCTTAAAAATAAATTGACCAAACTTCATAAACTTTTATAGGTAAGTCACATATGGGTTACCCTGGTGCTGATTAGATTTTGGTACGATTCGGGATAAAAGAATCTGCTTTTTTTTCGAAATGACCCGCAGGAATTGTCTGTATCTGCTCTAGCTAAATAACTAATTGGTCAAATTTCACAAAATTTAGTAGGTAAGTCCCTTGTGGGTTACTCTGGTACTGATAACATTTTGGTATGATTTGGGAAAACAAAACATGTCTTTTTTTGCGAAATGGCTCCCGCAGAAATCTTAAAATTCTAAAATAAAAGACTACGTATACTCAAATGTATCAATTAAATGCATGTTTTATACGTAATTTTTGACAATGAAAAGAATAAGATCAACTCCATTACTCTATAACTAGCCGTTCTCCAGATATTTTAATATTTTTGCATTCTCGCTACGCCACCTTTGAAAATACGTCCAGTTACCAAATGAAAACGAAAATTGAATTAAAAGTGCAAATACAGTGTCATTTAAAATAATTATGCATGTTATTTTGTGCAATTTAACGAATTATTAAAGAAATAAAGGAAACATGAATTTAAATCTACAGGGACAGTCATGTGCTGCCCACATCAGATTTTTTACTTTTGTGCGTTAAAGAATATAATGGTTTAAATTAAAGCTCACCTCATCTTCTCCTGTCTTCAAATTTTCCTAAAAAAGACAAGAAAATGTTATTTGAAAATGTAAGAAAAGTTATTTGAAAATGTAAGTATTGCAGTGAAGCGATTTCTGTCCTATAATTGGGTGAGGCATAAAGTATAAAAGTGCTCATCTGCACCAAGGTATCGTAGTCCTTCCCGCTCAGCAGCAAGTGCAGATGATAAGATGATTAGTGGCTCCGACTTGAAAACTTATTGGGGGCGGGGGGAGGGGAAGGTCTGAAAATTTTGAATTGAATGCCTCATACCTTTTTCAAAAGGTTTAAGCCTAATTTAAATTTTAGTCAGTCAGATTAACTGCCACGATAAGACGTCTGAAATGCTAAAATAAAGCAAATTGTAGTACAGAAAAATGTTTTTTTTTCTCTAGATAATTTTTTTATTTTATTCATTTTATTTCTGTAGATGCAACATTATTTATTATATACAATATACAGATGCTGTGTGAATTTCCAACTCAATTATCTTTATAAAAAATATATATTATTTACTAACAAAAAAATGTAAAATTTTTTTTGAAGTACTTTTACCAACGTCAAAAATGTCAACAAATTTCTCTTCAGAGTTTTGTATTCAGAATACAATAAACAGTCTGAAGGATAAATTTACATATAGTAAATAGGGAATAATTAAAAACTTAAAGAGTTAGTAACAAAAAACAAAATGTATGTATATATTCGTACATTTTCCCAACTAAATACGCACAAAAATACGCGCTTGTGCTTCTCGTGCACAAGGTCAGTAGTCAAAGATGCATGAATTGTATATTTATTTATGCATTTTTTATTGACTACTTTGCAAATGAATTTGAAATTTAATTAATGTGAATATAGTGTATTTAATTTTCACTCATTTTTTTTTCACAAATTGTTTTTACCCTCTTCCTCTCTGAGACTCTACATATAAAGACTCAATTTCTCTCTAATTTTAAAGGAAGATCTCAAAATTAAATTTCTCAATTTTTTCTCGTTTGAAACAGGTTAGAATGTTGTATATCAGCGGATCCCAATCCTTTTCGGAATTCAGGTGTCATTGAGGGATAACCAGTTGAGACATTTCTTGTTTTCACAGAAATAATGCTTTAGGCTAGACTGTGGAAGCCATGTTGTATCACGGTCAGAAACGCTCTGGCAGCAAAGAATGAAAACCAGTGTCACTCTCTTTGCTGGCCTAAGTGGAATAAAAGGGTGAGCGTCAGTAAATCTTCTGCCCTATCCGCGCTTTGTTAACTTTCGCGGCACACGTTTTTCGTCAAAATTCTGCTCAAACAGTTGCGAAATATTTTCTGATAGATAAAATGCAATGCTTAGATTATATTAAAATTAAATTTAATACCCAATAAAACATAGAATATATTTTCTATTTTAATTCAAAATATTTTGGGTGCTGCCATCTATTGTCGTAATTTAATTCATACCGACTATTTTTATTTTTTAATGAACATTTTCAAATATCTATTCCTTCTAATACAGTATTAAATACAACAATCGATCATATATAATAATGCCACAATCACGGAAAGGTAATTTCTCTTTCTATAAGTTTGATAAGGGGACCTGAATGTACATCACTGAGGACTGTAGCTTTGTCTTCAAGTTCCTTTGTCTTCAAGTCCAAGTTCAATTACGCTTCCGTAATTCTGGCATTATTATCCTCCTTAATACGCCCATGCTTAATACTCCCATGGCTCCTTAATACGCCCATGCTTAATACGCCCATGGCTCCTTAATACACCCATGCTTAGGTCTACCCATAGTGCTTAGACGATTATCTTTCCTTCTATATTTAAAATGAACTCCCCCCCTCTTACTTATATCCACTGGAGGGAACTAATGAAGAATATCTGAAGTATGATCCCCCACCCCCGTCGACAATTTCATATAATCATATTGTTACAACGTATCCTCTGAAATCGTGGGTGTGCAATCAGGATTCAAGAATGAGTCTAAATTTTCACAAGCACAGGGTGAACAGGAACACTATACAGTAAAACAACAATTAAATGTTCCACTAATTTCACAAAACAGCCGATACTATTCTCATTGCATTCACATACCTCACAATGCAATGCAACTCGTATTACGTCAACTGCTCGCCAACTGAGTGATGACTTCTTTTACAGACTCTATAGAAACTTCTAGAAATCTCTCACATTTCGTAGAACGTTTGTTATTTCGAAATGTTTCTCGAATATTCGAAATGTTCCCAAATTGGCGATAAATCGTCGCGTCTGGCAACCCCTCTGGGCTTCAAATCATAGCAACTCTGGGAAAGGTTGCCTGTATAGGTGTTTAATCCGTTTTGTTTTCAAAAGACACTCCAGTGAGAATATTTTGCACGTTCGTTACAATATTCAAATTGTTGAAGTCTACTTCTATCATTAAGAATCTTATGTAAGCAGCACATGGCTTTCCCTACCTATATCAATGACTACTTCCAATGGGAATTAATGGTGCACAGTACAAGATCCACAGAACAATGGTTTTAGCATTGAATTAACACCCCGTAAATTAAAATTGAAAAAAGTCCAGACCGAGTGACTTATTCGTACCCCTTACCAAAACGCAGTTAACTCTTATTGGAAATGCAGTTAAATAAATGACTATTGGCGGATTCTTAGACGTCGAATACAAAACTGGTACGTAAAGTATCTTCTCTCGTAAGTGGAAAGAAATATCAGACCCACGAGAATAATATTAACAGATTCGTTGCATAATATTACACGTGGAAAGTGAACATGTCGGATACTTACTGCTTTTTTACTTTCCCTGCAATACATGGTAATGTATAGGGAAAGTATTGGAATCATGCCGAAAATCACAACTCGAGTTTTCGACGGATCTACACGTTTCGAGACCTCTAGAATACGAAAAAACCATTTTTAGCGTGACGTCTGTGTGTGTGTCTGTGTGTCTGTCTGTGTGTCTGTCTGTCTGTGCAGATATTGTATCCACTCTAACTAAAAAACTAATACACCGAATTTCACAAAATTTTGTAGGTAAGTCACTTGTGGGCGGGGCTGGTGCTGATTAGTTTTGAGTACGATTCAGAATAAAAGAACCCGCCTTTTTTGTGAAATGGCCCGCAAAAGCTTGTATCCACTGTAGTGGAAAAACTAATGGACCGAATTTCACAAAATTCGGTAGATGAGTCACGTATAGGTCGCCCTGGTGCTGATTAGATTTTGGTACGATTCAGAAAAAAATAACCTGCCTTTTTTTGCAGAATGGCCCGCAAAAATCGTCCAAATCTAAACTAAAGAACTACGTATGCTCAAATATATCCATTAAATGCTTGTTTAATACGTAATTTTTAGCGAAGAAAAGAATAAGACCAACCCCATTACATTAGGACTAGCCGTTCTCGAGATATTTTAGTTTTTCGTATTTTCTATACGCCACCTTTGAAAATAAGTCCGGTTACCGAATGAGAACGAAAATTGAATTAAAAGTGAAATAAATTTAATTAAAATAAAGAGAACATGGATATAAGTCTGCAGGGAAAGTCATGTGCTGCCCACATCAGATTTTTAAATATTATGTTATTTTTTTTTTGGAAACTTAATTTAAAACGGCGCAATATTTCGAGAATTGTTCATGCTAGTGTTCTAAAATGCAATCGTTTTCTAATGAAAAATTACATCGAAAATAACTTAATAAATAAAGCCATGAGGCACGTGGTTCGTCTGGCTATTGAGCAAAATAAATTCATGACGAATATGGTTCGTCTGGCTGTTGGGTAAAATAAAGTCATGATGAACGTGGTTCGTCTGGCTATTGTGTAAAATAAAGTCATGATAAACGTTCTTCGTCTGGTTATTGGGTAAAATAAAGTCATGATGAACGTGGTTCGTCTGGCTATTGGGTAAAATAAAGTTATGATGAACGTGGTTCGTCTGGCTATTGGGTAAAATAAAGTCATGATGAACGTGATTCGTCTGGCTATTGGGTAAAATAAAGTCATGATGAACGTGGTTTGTCTGGCTATTGGGTAAAATAAAGTCATGATGAACGTGGTTTGTCTGGCTATTGGGTAATATAAAGTCATGACGAACATGGTTCGTCTGGCTATTGGGTAAAATAAAGTCATGACGCACGTGGTTCGTCTGGCTATTGGGTAAAATAAAGTCATGATGAACGTGGTTCGTGTGGCTATTGAGTAAAACAAAGCCATGAGAAACTAGGAGAAGATTACTTACGAGAGTTTTGTTGACGTATACAAACTTTTCCTCTACCCGCATGTCGTAACTCGTGTACCTGTAAGAGAAAAAGACGTATTTATCAAATGAGATCTGAAATCAACCCATATTTAATAAAAATATACTCCCTTTTAGCAAACTATGCAACTCCATAGTTAGTGTTATATGAACGAGTACAGCCGATTTCAAACTTTTAACATCAGTTACGAGTGAGGTCCGCAACTTATGGTGAATTTCTTTAGTAGTCACGATTAACGGCAGCAGAATTGAAAATGAAAATTTCTTTCCTTTGCTTTGCAAACCGCAATAAAACAAAAAATTAACTGCAGCTAACTGGCTCAACTTTTCTTATACCAAAAAAATTTTTTTTTCCTTTCAAATTTTACAAGAAAATTTTTGAAAAATCGGTATCGTGTGTCCAAATGATTACAACTATAGTATGCTACCCTTTACTTTAAAGGACTTGAAAAAATATTTCGATTGATACCATGCTTGACCCCGGGGGGGAGATGATTTACACCTTAAGGGGGCTAATGACGCCACGAACAAAAAAATTGTATCGCGGCTATTTTTGATAACAATGATTGAAACTATTAAATTTCGGGATCAGTGAGCCATAAATGAACTCTTTTATGCATGCTTATATCAAATTTTTCCTATACTGCCATGTTAAAAAAATATTAAATTTCAAAGTTTTCTCTCGAATTTAAAAAAAAAATTCTATCTAGTTCTAGACTTTGTGATAACAAAGCCGGATATAAAGTTTCGTGAGAATCCATTTATATCTGTAAACCGCTATCTTGTACTCAAGAATCAACCACATACATACAAACAGACAGATATCACACCAAAAATAGTCAAAACGTGTTTAGGAGGTCTTAAAAGATATATTGGCATCAAAATTTCAAAATAAAAAATATTCATGAAAACAATACTTTCTCAATATTGCGTACAAGAAAGAAAAATTCTGATGTGGGCAGCACATGACTTTCATTATATCAGTGTTTCCCAAACCGTGCGCCGCGAACTATAGTTGGGTTCGCTGCGAAAGAATTAAAATTATATTAAAAATGAGTAAAATATGAAATAAAACTCTTAATATAAATCATTATTAAAATAATATAAGATCTTGCATATTTGTTGTGTAGTGCTTGGTTCAGTACGAATGTTAGTTTCCTATAAAAAAAATGACATACCGTATATATATACACTCAAACCTGTTTTTGTGCGGTCTTTTTTTGTGCGATTTTTTATTTGTGCGATTTTTTTTGTGCGGTATATGAAAATTTCAATCAAATTGGAACATAATTGACGAAGTTATCAATAAAAAAAATTTAGTAGGTTTGATCGGCCATTTAGTTTTTTCGATTTTTGATATGTATTTCATCACATTACATAAGTATTGCGTCAGCCAATTACATTACATATGTATTGAATTCTATAATCGCATAATTTAATTGTTGACCGCACAAGAATTTCCATGTAAATAAATGAAATGTGCAATAGCATATTGCGATGGAATTCTTGCGTAGCAAAGCAAAAATGCATTGATCGCTAATAAACATTGAAGGACATCTGCATCGTGTTAGTTCGTGTTTTCCTGAAACGGACTGCGTGTCTCGTTAGGTCGCTGAGATGGTTTTTGCTAATGAGATAGTTGGCAACTAGTCTCATGCTTTGTTTTGTTTGTTATAACGAGTAGGTAGAAGAAGTTTACTTGAAGGGAGCAAAAAGTTGCTTTTTTTTATTCGTCTCTGATCTGCGCAAGTGACAATTCCGCTAAATAAAGTGATTTAATTAAAAAGAATATTACGTGTATTTTAATTTTTAAATCTAATATTAATTGACCGCCTTCAAAGTGCTTTCACATTCCTATTGTCAGACTACGAAGGATAATGGTTATACGTTTTGAAAAGTTTTGTATGTGTAAAATAAGTACATATGTAAATAAAATATTTAAAAATGTTCGCATGTGTATTTTCTAAATCAGATTCCAAAAGGTTTGGCGAGATTCCAAGTAGCTGCCACGCCTCGTGTCTTGATTTCGTGTAAAAAAGCAATTCCTAGTTATTTCGTAAGGTTTTGAGTTA
Source organism: Amaurobius ferox (assembly GCA_951213105.1). Taxonomy (NCBI): domain Eukaryota; kingdom Metazoa; phylum Arthropoda; class Arachnida; order Araneae; family Amaurobiidae; genus Amaurobius; species Amaurobius ferox. The sequence continues at coordinate 26,011,920 of OX578152.1, forward strand.
TTTTCTACGTGAGACTTTTTTTATGCGCTCCCTATTCACCGCATAAAAAAAATACTTTTTAATTGTGTTGCGAAAACTATTTTTTATAGCTACTCGTGAAGTTTTGTGCGATTTTTTTTATGCGTTTTCTTTTATGCGGCCCCTATCCACCGCACAAAAATAGATTTGAGTGTATATATATATTCCTCCAACATATTGTATAATTCCTCCTTGTTAATTCCTCCAACATATTATATAATTAATTTACGTTTATACGGTATTTTGGATACATGTGTTTCTAATGATCACAATTGGTACGTCTGTCTGTGTCGCTGACAATTGTTCTCATACGTTTTAATATTTATTAATTTTGATTAAGAAATTCATGTGGTATTTCCTGGTATATTTATTTTATTTATGTAAAGATGTTATAAGTTAATTAGAAAATCTACTTACTCATTAAAAATAAAATTCATGGAAAAAGCAAATACGAATACAAAATTGTAAATTGAATTATTAGCAGCCGTTGGTATGCAAATGGCGTCTACACTTTGAGGGTCGAATCCTCATTGGCTGATAGGCATTCTGTTGTCCACTCGTCATTGACTCATTTACCTTAGTTTTATAATTGATTTCGATCAGATTGGAAGTGTTTCTTGTTTTGTTTTTCTTTTTGTGAAAATAATGCTTATTTAGTGTGAATGTTTAATAGCAGTATTTCATTTTTACTTTCCTTATATACATAATGTATAAGGAAAGTATTGTGACGGGGTCGAAAATTCGAATTCGAGTTTTCGACGGGAGAGCACGTTTCAAGCATCCCTGATCACGAATCAAACATTTTTGAAGTGATGTCTGTGTGTGTGTGTGTGTGTGTGTGTGTGTGTGTGTGTGTGTGTGTGTGTGTGTGTGTGTGTGTGTCAGTGAGACTGTGGAGACGATAACTGACGAACGAATGGACCGATTCGAACGAAATTTGGTACAAAAATCACAATCCATAAACACTGGAAGCCGATTGTTTTTATACGCAATCGAATGTTCAGAATCCCCCTAAATTTTCGAGTGAAATTTTGAAAAAATCGTCAAAAAATCAAAACCGCTAATAAAGTTACGCAAATAGGCATTTCTTATGTAATTTTTCATTAGAAAACGATTGACATAAATTTTAGAACGCTAACATGAACCGTTCTCGAGATACTACACATTTTCCAAAAAAATTATCAAAAAGTCATATAAAATAAAAATAAAAATTCCTATTGAGAAACATGTTCACTTTTCAAATGTGTTACCATGCGATAAATTGGGTGACATCATTCTTGTGGATCTAGCTCGTACCATTCATGAAAAAAGATTCTTTGAGTAATACTTTTGTATTTGAACGCCAATAGTCATTTATCTGCTGTAAGAATAACTTATTTCTTCGTCCATAACACTTGGCGGGATTTTGGCGACGAATTTGGGGAATGTCGCCAACTTGACGATTTTTGTTAATGTTGCCAAATTAACGAAAATCTCGCCAAATGGATAAAAATGACGCTAAATCAATGAAAATGACGACTAATTGTCGAAAATTCAATATCTTGGAAAGAATATAAGTATCTACTATAAGAAAATCCTATTTTTTTTACTGTAAAAGTAGTAAATTTATTACATTATATAAGGAAAGTCATGTGTTGCCCACATCAGATTTTTCTGTAATTATTTCTTAGGTAAAATATATTTCCCATAAAAATGGATAGGTTTATTAAGAGGAAAAATAACATTGACGATTGTGAACGTGAACACGAACTTTTGTCAAAAGTAACTAAACCTTGTACTAGTAATATGGTAAATGCAAGGTCTAATCGTCAGTACTGCAATACTTATTTAAAGTTTGGTTTTACTTGGACTGGAAACGATGATCATGCATTCCCTCTTTGTCTTGTCTGTGGCGAGAAAATGTCGAACGAAGCCATGTTACCTATCAAGTTAAAAAGACATTTCACAACTAAACACCAATATCTTCAAGGAAAAGATTTGAATTATTTCGAAAGACTGTCTGAACAACAACCAAAGCTGGGTAAATATTTAAAAAAAAGGTTACAATTTCAGAAAAGGCTCATATTGCTTCTATTGAGATAGCCGAAATGATTGCATTAAAAATGAAGTCTCATACTTTACCCGAGTCTATTATCTTGTCCGTATGTAGAAAGATGATTAAAACAATGTTTGGGGATGAGGCAGAACAAGAAATTAACAAAATTCCTCTCTCAAATAATACAATTCATAGGCGAATTATGGATTTGTCTGCTGATATAGAAGAAAATGTGCGGAATAAACTTCAGAACTCAGAATTTGCTCTGCAAGCTGATGAATCAACTGATATTACCAATAAAGCCCAATTACTTACATTTATTCAATTTATTAATGGCGATCAAATCATAAATCATTTTTCTGCTGCAAAGAAATGTCAGGCACTACAGGAGGTCAAGATATATTTGATATTTTATCTGGCTATCTTAAAAAATGGAATTTTTCATGGAAATCATGCGTTGGAATATGTACTGATGGTGATCCATCCATGGTAGGCTCGATGAAAGGTTTTGCATCATTAGTAAAACAAGAAAATCCAAATGTTATCTGAACTCATTACTTTCAACATAGAGAAGTATTAGTTTCGAAAACATTACCAGTTGAATTGAAAAACGCATTTGATCAAGTTGTTGAAATGGTGAATTATATAAAAAGCAGACCGTTGAAGACTCGCTTATTTGAACAAATTTGAGTAGATATGGATTCCCAGCATAAATGCTTAATTTTATACACGGAAGTCAGGTGACTATCAAGAGGAAAGGTTTTAAGACGCATACATGAACTCCAGAAAGAATTACATCCTTTTTATGATGGAGAAAAACACCAACGTTTCTGTGACTATTTAAGATGGAAATTTTGATTTCTAGACTATTTACACATCTTAATAGTCTTAACACAAGCATTCAAGGTAAAAATGAAAATATTCTTATTTCTACAGATAAACTGATTGCATTTCAGAAAAAAATAGCAATTTGGAAAACTAGAGCTAAAAATGGTAACATTGAAGCGTTTTCATTACTTGGTAAAACCAACATAAAAGAAATGACTCCTATTGTAGTAGAGCATTTGGCAATTCTAGAAAACAAATTAAACTATTATTTTCCATCACTTAATACAAAAGATTATGACTGTGGCCGAAATCCTTTCATAAAAATTTTACCTGATATTGGTTTGAACTTAAAAGAAGAAGAAGAATTGACTTCTATTTCCAGTGATCGGGGACTTAAAATGAAGCATGCAGATTTTCCTATTGATGGATTTTGGATTTCTATTAGGGAAGAATATCCCTCGGTTGCTAAAAAAGCATTATCCATTTTGATGTAGTTTTCCGCGTCATTATTTTTGTCCGGCCGTCCATTTCGCTGCTCCATGTCTTTGGACGAGTCTGGCGGTCTGGGCTTTCGACATCATATTTTTGTGAATTAGGATTTTCTTCACTCACTAACATTAAGTGTAAAAAATGAGAAAGACTTCATTGCATTGAAGATGAAATGAGGGTCTGTTTATCTAAAATACGTCCAAACATAGAAAATGTGACGAAAAAACACCAAGCCCATGTTTCACATTGACAATTTTTTTTATTTACCGAACAAAAAGTAAGTACTGTACTTAATAATTTTCTTTAGCTTCATTTTTTATGTTCATATGGGGTTGTTGTTGTTGAGACCCAGACCGTCCGACCTACCAGAAAGGTGTAAGGTAACTGTTTGGACGGCCGGGAAGTGCCACCCAATTTAGACCGGAATCCAGTGGGGGAGGCATCCACAGAGACCGTACCCTCCTTCCCCTACCACCAACCTCTCGGAAGGACTTACGGATCCACATGTTTAACGTGATCGTACTCCGCATGAACACGGCGGCAGTTGTGACAACGTGAAAATACAGCGCGCAAAACACCGGGCTACCGCACCCGAAATGTGCCAACAGCACTCGGTGTTGGCACATTTCGGGAGATACTAACCGCGCCCGATGTTGCTTGACCTCGGTGATCTAACGAGAACAGGTGTTTTGAGCACGGTAGGGCCGTTGGCTTATGTTCATATGTATAAATACTCATTTTACATCCATTTTAGTATATATATATATATATATAATAAGTGCGCCTCAAAATTTTCATTTGTTGTAAAGTGTTAATAAAGTTTGGGAAGCACTGCACTATATAGTGCAATGAATTTATTTCTTTCAGAGCGAAAAAATAATGTATAAGATCAACGGCACAATGTTTTAAACGTTGAGTTGTACATTTTGCGATTTTCCGGATAAGAGCATGTAAAACTATGTTGAAATACCCGATTAACTTATATTTTTAGCGTCTTTGAATTGACAATTATTAATCCTGATAGCCTCCAAAATAAGCAATATAATCTATATATTAAAATATTTTAATAATTAATTCATCAATTTGAATTCATTTCTGATACTTTAGCGTCATTTTTGCAATCTGGACAATATATTCGCAATCTAAGGCGATATATCGCTACGTTGGCGATATTTAGCTGAGTGAGTCGTCAAACTCGCCAGATTTATAGTCAGGCTTTACACATAACCGGAGAGATTTTCCTATATAAATGACTATTGGTGATTTGTTGGTCGTAAAAATACAAAATTATTGCACAAGTATCTTTTTTAGTGAACAGAACGAACTAGATCCACAAGAATAATGTTAACAAATTTACATAAAATTGCATTAAAAGTGTTTTTTACATAATATTGCGTAAAAAGTTAACATATTTCACGATAGTTAACATATATTTTTTAATTTATATAACTTGTTTGATAAAAATTATTACAAAAGTGTGCAATATCTCGAGAACAGTTCATGCTAGCCATCTAAAAAGTATATCATTCTTTTTCTAAAGAAAAATTACATAAGAAATAATCATTTACGTAACATTATTAAATATTCTAGTTTTTTTTAATTTTTTTCAAAACTTCATTCAAAAATAGAGGGAGGGGGGATCTTCCGAATATTCGACTGTGTTTAAACCTTCAGTATTCACCGATTGTAATATTTGTGCCCAATTTCACTTGAAACGCTATTTTGTCATTTTTTTCTAAAAATTTTGAGAGTATTATGCAAATCAAACTATATGTTTGTTCAAGGTTAAATAATTTAAAACTTGTGACCGTTTGTTATTTCCGAATTGAATGTAATGTGATTTTGTTCGTGAGAGTCACCTATCTGGGTCTTCTTTCTTTTTCCTTCTTCTTCGACCTAAACCGTCTGACTTTCCCGAGGGTGTAAGGTATCTTTTTGGACGGTTCAATGCCGAAATCATTGTGGTGTGGATCTTGCACACCATTATTTGCTCTGTGAGAGATGTAAAGTCGCTGCATTATGTAGCGAAAGTCATGTTCCGTCCGCATCAGATTATTTTCTTTACCACAAAGTCATAGTAGGCTAATTATTACCATGCTAGTCAGTGTACATGCAGTGTGAAAAGAATTAAATTCAAATAAATTATGTATAAAATACACTTACTCACAAGGTTGATTATAGGCATCTAGTAGTTTTGAACATTCGTCTGCAATGTCTGTCATGTCTATTAAAACAAAAATTTCAATCAGACTAATCACTAATTTGTAAAGGAATATTACACATTCTAAAGGACCCATGCCCCAACCGGGATTCGGGCTAAGAATTTTGGTTGTTCAAACGACAGAGCTTCACTAATTCAGCAATTTTAGCGAATGTTCTGTAACTCAAGCTAACATGTACACTCTATAACAAAAAAATCGATGCACCAAGAAAGAGTTGTCCGATTGTGATAAAAATTGGTGGATGTAAAAAACATACATAGAAAAAGAAACGATAAAAATTTCAGAACAATTTAATGATTTAGTGTTTGACCGTATGCAAAGGGAGGAAGTCAATAAGGCGTTGGTCCACCTCTGACCTGGATGCAAGATGTCACCCAGCGTGGTATAGACTGATAAAGTTCACGGATGGTGTCCTGCGGGATGTCTTGCCAAATTGTCTCCAACTATTGGGCTAAATCGTCAACATTCCGGGATGGTTGCAATCGCCTTCCCATAACGTCCCAAATGTGCTCTATGGGAGAGAGATCAGGAGACCTAGCTGGCCAAGGAAGCATTGGGCAAGCTTGAAGACAATTCATAGCAGCACATGACGTGTGCGGCCGGGCATTATCTTGTTGAAAAGTAAATCCGGGGTGTCGTAAAAGGAACGGTAACACAACCGGTCGTAGAATGTTGTCTACATACCGCTGTGCTGTCAGTGTGCCATAAATTACTACCAAAGGGGTCCGGCTATCAAAGGAGGTGGCACCCCAGACTATAGCCACCTGCAGATATACACCTGCCCAGATATACACCTGCTGAATACGCAGCTCCGATGCGCTGGAGCTCCCACTATTTATTCATTGGACACCGAATTTTATTCATTTGCATGTTCGCTCAAAATGTCTTTGCATACGAAATTTTATTACAATCCGACAGCTCCTTCTTGGTGCGTCGATTTTTTTGTTATAGAGTGTATTTTGTTGTTTGAAAAATGAGGGCTGTTTCGTATGACGTTTGACATGCTGAGTTCGAAACAGACATTACTTTTTGCCTATCACATGCAGTATTTTTTTTCTAAAAATTAAGTTTTTGAATAAGTCAAATCATATGCAATTTAAATAATAGTATGGCGCTCTTTTAGGTTTTCGCACATTTTTTTAATGTAAAAACTGTTTTAAATATTGAAAAATCTATACTATTAAAATGTTATCGCGAATGTATGAAAGTTATTGCGTATGTATAAAGACCCTACTCGACCTAAACGTTCACGTTTTTTTTTAATGTACACATCGAACCGAAGATGTGCCCCCTACCTTAATAGATATTTTAATTTGAAACATTTTTATAAATATTTGTAAAAATCCTATTTTTCCCATTGACACCTGTATAGTATGTATGTAGCCACTATTCCTCAGCCAAGAAATTCGCGACTTTTTTTTAAGCATGGGTATCAAACCAAAAATGGCGCCGAATCTTTTCAAAATTCGGAAAATTTGATAGATTTTTAAATGTGCGTAAAAAACCACTTTTCCCATTAAAACCTGTGCCATTATTCCAAAGCTCTTATTAGGCCTAAAAGCTCGGTTTTTTCCCCTTAACGTAGGTATCAAACCGAAGATGGTGCCGAAATTTTCGAAAATTGGAAATATTTGATAGGTTTTTAAATATTTGTAAAAACTTATTTCCCATTGAAACCTGGATTGTATGTATGCAGCTACTATTCCGAGGTCGCTTTCGGTTTAGAAGCTTTCGAGTTTTCTTTTTTTTTAAACGTAGGCATTAGGTCGAAGACGTCGCCGAAATTTTCAAAAATTCGAAAACTTTAATAGGTTTTTAACTATTTCTAAAATAACCTCTTTTTTCAGGGTAAAAAGAAAAATGCGGGAAAAACGTATCTTCTTCTGAAAAAATAGAACTTTATAAAATAGAACGTTAGGAAAAAAATAGAACGCTTTTTTCTTTTGTTTTGTTTTGTTTTTTTCAACGGGAAACAAATAAATTTGAAAATCTCTCTAGAAGCCGGAATTTTGATAAAGTGGATAGTTCTTTTATACAGATTTTTTAAAACCGCAATAAACACCGTAAAACACGTTCTAAACAAAGGGATGGGACCTGAGACGGGCGAGTCTGTCTGTTTTTCTGTAATGGGAATCGGAAATCATTTTTTTTTTCTCAAGATGGCTGGCGCCAAGTGGTATTGGGAATATAAAAGCAGAATTTTAAAATCGCGAGATTTACAGATGGAGATTTGAATTTTTAAATATACGATTGTAACAGTGTTATAAGTATTCCCTGAAAAAAAAACACCAATTTTTGAAGAAAACTTCCACTATTACGCCAATTCGATGCATTGTTCAAAATTTAAATTTGACAAAAAAAAGTTTTCTAAGTAAGGTCAACATTTGTCATCGTGAAATATCAAGTCTTATCTGCAGGAAACTTCCGCGCTTTATGTCGTAACTTTATTTGTTAATTTCTTGCAATTAAATTAATGATTCAATAACTTTCATTTCAAAGCAATTTAATGCTTAAAGTTATAATTTCGTCTAAAATATAATGTTCCAGGTATGGTCTTAAAATTTTGTCATCGTGAAATGTCATGTCTTAGCTATGCAAAACTCCAATTCGTTTTGCTATGACTTGTTGATTTGTTATTTTTTTACAATAAAATTCATGATCCAGTAACTTTCATCCGGAAAGTTTCTCTGTCCCTCAACTCCACTTTAAGATCTTTATCATTTCCCAGTAGGTGTGAGTGGTAAACATGATCTTTGACTGTTTGAAGGAGAAGCTTTTCAATGGAGCTCTGAAGGAGTGATTATGATGCTAAAATGTAATTTTGCGAATTTAACAAATTCAGATTTGGTATTTTTAAATATAAGGTTGTAGCATATAAACATGTCCTGAAAAAAACCACGCTTCTACAATAAAAACTTAAAATGTTAGCAATTAAGATTAATATTCGACTTCAACTCGGAATCGAACGTTTTTGAGGTGTGTCCGTGAAACTGTGCTGCAAGAAATCTTTTGAAAATTTATGAGAAGTTTTACTTAAAAATTCATAATTAATGAAGGGATGGCAGGATACACATTGTATTTCATATGAAGCAGTGTGTAGTACTAAAAAACATCTTTTAAATTATGAACATTGGAATGTCAGTAGATATTTTTATATCAGGATTTTCAAATGAATTGCGTCTCTAAAACACGAAAAGTATATATTTTCAAAAATTCACGAAATTCGTATATTGACAATACGGATTCCGTTTAAAGTTTGTTTGAAATAAAATTCCCCGACCTAAGGCGGATACTCTGCGATAATAATTTCAATCGTAAAGAATCCGATTTGTGCGAAAATAGCGCAAAATGAAGCTTCAACATTTAAAAACTAAAAAACACTAATTTGAATGTTGAAAAAAATCTCGATGAGGTGATTCCTCTCGGGAGACGAGGTACCTCTGTACCACATTTCACATCCGTTAGATTTTTCGCTACAGACGACACAAACAGACAGACAGAAAAACACCTAAGCATATTCTTTTATTATTGATTAGCAGCATTCGGCGACTAGTTACACGCTTTCTTAAAGAACCTCTAACTTGCAATAGCTGCAGATAGCGCAATCGACGGCTACGATGAAGTGGAGCGCCTAAATACGCCTTACGTAGCCTCTTCACGTGGTAGCTGATACCTGCAATAGCAGTTAAAATATTGCTATACAGGGTGTCCCAAAATGATTGAAACGCGCTTTAATTCTTTACCTGCTGGACATAAGTGAGCAATGTAACTTGCAAAAATGTTGAAAGTAAGGTATGAAATAAGACTACGTTAATGAAATAGTCCTCCCATTCATTTTCAAAAAGTTGCACTTTTTAAATTTTTATACTACCCCCTTAGACAAATTTAGTCAATCAGAAAATTTGTATTTTTAATGCAAAAAGATCATTTAAAAAAACCCGCATATCTGTATCTTTAAAATTGAGCCAATTACATTTAATTGAAAATTGAATATTGTGAATTGGAACCCTATATCAAATTATAAATGTAAATTTGTGAAATATCACAAAAAAGATAAAACTGGATGATAATACATAGGATACCCAACCGCGTAGCGAGTACCACTGCTTTATATGATCTCTGTCTGTTGTTGTTTTTGTTGTTGAGATCCAGACCGTCCGACCTACCAGGTGTAAGGTAACCATTTGGACGGCCGGGAAGTTCCACCCTATTTTGATCGGAACCCAGTGGGGGCGGCATCCACAGCGACCATACCCTCCTTCCCCGTGTTATTTTGTGCAATTATTCTCAATTTAACGAATTATAACAAAAGAAAAAGAAATAGAAAATTATTTTGAGCCTGTATGGTAATTTTATAGATAAGATATTTAATTTGTAGATAAGATTTTTATAGATAAGATTTTTATATCAGATTATATATAGATAAGATTTTTATAGATAAGATTTTTATATCAGATTATATATAGATAAGATTTTTATATCAGATAAGATTTTTAATTTGTTATCCAACAGAAATGCAATATTTCGCTGAGCAAATAGAAGCAAAATATTTCTTACCAGTGCAATCTTTACAATATTTGCATGTAGTCAGCTCATGAGGAAAGTCAACGGAGAATGGAACACATCCCATTGAAGCAAGCGCTTTGGTGAATTTACATTCCTCTATCACCATCTAGGTGGATGAAAAATGACTTTAGAGAACAGAATTAGACACCAATTGGATAAAAAAATATGTAAAATACGCATGCGCATAATGCGACCAACACGAATCAGAACTTTGAAAACCGTCCCATTGCTTTCAGTATCGTTGAAACCCAGACCGTACGATCTACCAGAAAGGTGTAAGGTAACTGCTTGGACGGCCGGGCTTTCAATATCGTTGTTGTTGTTGTTGAAACCCAGACCGTCCGACCTACCAGAAAGGTGTAAGGTAACTAACTGTTTGGACGGTCGGGAAGTGCCACCCAATTTAGACCGGAACCCAGTGGGGGAGGCATCCACAGGGACCGTACCCTCCTTCCCCTACCACCAACCTCTCGGAAGGACTTTCGGACCCACATGTTTAACGTGATCGTACTCCGCATGAACACGACGGCAGTTTTGGCAGTGGCTGGAATCGAACCCGGGCCTACCGAGTGCAACTCCAGCACGCTAACCAATGGGCTACCGCGCCCGGGCTTTCAAAAATATTACACGATATTGACGCGGTAGCCATTTAGGGGGTTCTGAGCATTCGATTACGTTTCAAAACAATAGGCATCCAGTAATCACGGATTATGATTTTTATACCAAATTTCATTCGAATCGCTTCATTCGTTCGTGAGATATCGTCTCCCCAACACACACTCTCACACACACTTTCATACGCACACACGCACGCACACACAAACGCACACACACACAAACGCACACACACACACACGCACACACACACACACACGCACACACAGACATCACCTCAAAAATGTTTGATTTGTGATTAGGGACGCTTGAAACATGCTCTTCCGTCGATAACTCGAAATCGAATTTTCGACCCCGTTACAATACTTTTCTTATACATTATGTATATAAGGAAAGTAATAATTAAACATAAGCAAGTAATAAATAGAGTTATAATGAAAGGTATTACTTCTTTTATGTACTCATCATACAGAGCTTAATATAAAAAACAAAATGTGTATCTCACTTTTTTTCGTAACACTTTACAACATAGTTGAAGAGTGTTTATGACTTTGTTCTTTCTGTCTGTCCGTTCGCACGCTAACTGCCGTAAAAATGACTTTATCAAAATGAAATTTTAGTATGTTGTTCAGAAGGTCTGTGGGACCTATGGGAATATAAATGAATAATATCACCCAATTAGTTTTGGATTGAACCCGGGTTGAAAAAATGAAATACATTGAGTCCTATGGGACCTAATTTTTCAAACATTTTTTAAGCGAATTTAAAATTCACAAATTGCTTCGAAAGTTTTAGGAAATATTCAAATTATCCCATAATATATATAAAAAAAAATTTCAGCGAAATATACTCAGTTTTTTAAATGAAAATTAAAATAATAATTACACCTCTTATATGAAACGATCACGTGACCATTATATGAAGACATCACGTGACCCACTTCAAAATAAAATGTGGCATCCATCTTGTGTCAAAATCGTGATTTTTAAAGTTCTTTTTAATTCATATTCAGTGTTGTATCCCTCCTAAAACCGCTTTATTCTTACTTAAATTCTGTGCATCTACATACTAAAACAACGCAATTACAATATATTTGAGTTTAAATGATCATCCAACTTTGATTATTTCTACAACAAAGCCTAATTTTCACTTATGGAGAATGTAAATACCAAAAGATGTAGAATGAGTTGTATAAGAATTGCTACATTTCTTTAACGCAAAATTATTTAGCTCATGGAGTCTGCAATGTAGCTGATATGAATGAAACCTTCATTGATTTTACACAAAGAACCAGACGATTTTTTCGATGAAGCTTTAAGCATAGAGTTAAATTACTTGTACCTCCATGGTTTTAAATTCTTTAATAAAATAAATTATTATAGTATTGTGATGAATGAAAGGAATGGAAAAATATTATGAATGAAATGCTACTTTTATATAGAGACGATTTATATTTTGATGACGTCATTTAATAAAGTTCATTTGTTTTCGATGAAGTTTTCAAATATAATAATTTAATGTAGTATTGTGATAATTTTAAAAATATTACCGAGGAATGTATCACATTTTAGAGATGTTTAAATAAAATTGCATTGAAGTTGGAAAGTGTTTTATAATCAATGGTTTATGCAAGATTGATCATTCTTGTTATATAATTGATTTAATTCATATAGAAAGAGCGCTTGAATCCATATATAAAAAAATCTGTTGTGGGAAACACATGACTTTCCTTATATAATGCAATGAATTTACTACTTTTACAGTTAAAACAAGAAAGATCAATCATGCTTAAAGCATTGATTAAGAAACACTTTCCAACTTCAATGCAATTTTATTTAAACATGTCTAAAATGCAATACATTCCTCGGTAATATTTTAAAATTTATCACAATATTACATTAATTTATTATATTTGAAAACTTAAACCTTCATTGAAAAAAATGAACTTCATTCAAATGACGGCATTAAAATATAAATTACCTGGTTTAAACATCTCCAAAATGTGATATATTACTCGGTAACAATTTTAGAATTATCATAATACCACGATAATTTATTATATTTAAAAACTTCATCGAAAACAACTGAAATTCATTCAAATGACGTCATAGAAAAAATAACACGCCTGGCTCTCTCTAAAAAAGCAGCATTTCATTCATAAATAATTTCCCATTCATCACAATACTATAATAATTTATTTTATTTAAAAATTAAGACCATGGAGCTATAAGTAATTTAACTCTATGCTTAAAACTTCATCGCAAAAAATCGTCCTTCTCTCGGTAAAGTCAATGAATATTTCTTTCATATCAGCTATGCAGACTCCATGAGCTAAATTCTTTTGCATTAAAAAAATACAGCAATTCCTATACAACTCATCCTACATATTTTGCTGTTTACATTTCCCATAAGTGAAAAATAGGCTTCGTTAGAGAAATAATCAAAGTTGGATGGTCATTTAAACTCAAATATATTGTCATTGCGTTGTTTCAGTATGTAGATGCACAGAATTTAAGCGAAAATAAAGAGGTTTTACGACGAATACAACACTCAATATGAATTAAAAAGAACTTTAAAAATGACGATTTTGAGACAAGATGGATGCCGTATTATATTTTGAAATGGGTCACGTGATCGTTTCATATCATGGTCACGTGATCGTTTCATGTAAGAGGTGTAATTATTATTTTAATTTTTATTTAAATAACTACTGAATATATTTCGCTGAATTTTTTTTTATATATTTTATGGAACAGTTTGAATATTACCTAAAATTTTCGAAGCAATTTGTGAATTTTAAATCCGCTTAAAAAATGTTTGAAAAATTTGGTCCCATTGGGTTCAATGTATTTTATTTTTTCAACCCGGGTTCAATCCAAAACTAATTGGGTGATATTATTTTTTTATATTCCCATAGGTCCTACAGACCGTCTGAACAACATACTAAAATTTCATTTTGATTAAGTCATTTTTACGGCAGTTATCGTGCTAACGGACAGACAGACAGACAGAATGAACAAAGTCATAAACACTTTTCAACTTTGTTGTAAAGTGTTAAAAATGTTATTCTTACAGTAGATACTTATATTCTTTCCAAGATATTGAATTTTCTTCAATTAGTCCTAATTTTCATTGATTTATCGTCATTTTTATCAATTTGGCGAGATTTTTGTTAATTTGGCAACAATGAAAAATGTCGCCGAGTTGGCAACATTTCGCCAAATTCGTCGGCAAAATCTCGCCAAGCGTTATGGACGGAGAAATAAGTTATTCTTACAGCAGATAAATGACTATCGGCGTTCAAATGCAAAAGTATTACTCAAAATATCTTTTTTCATCAATGGAACGAGCTAGATCCACGAGAATAATGTCACCCAATTTATCGCATGGTATTACATATGAAAAGTAAACATGTTTCTCAATAGGAAATATATTTTTTTTTATTTTATATAACTTTTTGATATTTTTTTTTAAAAATGTGCAATATGTCGAGAACGGTTCACGTTAACGTTCTAAAATTTATGTCAATCGTTTTCTAATGAAAAATTACATAAGAAATGTCCATTTGCGTAACTTTATTAGCGGTTTTTACTTTTTGACGTTTTTTCCAAAATTTCACTCGAAAATTTAGGGGGTTCTGAACATTCGATTGCGTATAAAAACAATAGGCTTCCAGTGTTTACAGATTGTGATTTTTGTACCAAATTTCGTTCGAATCGGTCCATTCGTTCGTCATTTATCGTCTCCACAGACTCACTGACACACACACACACACACATACTTTCACACACACACATACACATACTTTCACACACACAGCCATCACTTCAAAAATGTTTGATTCGTGATCAGGGATGCTTGAAACGTGCACTCCCGTCGAAAACTCGAATTCGAATTTTCGACCCCGTCACAATACTTTTCTTATACATTATGTATATAAGGAAAGTAACAATGTATGTATATATCTTTCCTATTCAGATCACCTAGCACTCTTAATATCTTAACGTGGACCTTCGCTCAATAAGTTTGTTGACTTATTGGGCTCTATTATACAATAGTGCGATAAAGCCGAATAGGACGAGTAATAATGGACTTACATATGGGTTTAAAGGACCTTTGCCGTTTTTCTTGTACCAGATCGGCATGTACTCAGTGCAGTTTGTTTGATAAGGTGGAGGCAGCAGGTGCTTGTTTTCCTAAAAAGGAAAAAATATGCACAATCAATACACATACTCTTTACTTCCGGAAGTCCCAGCAGCAGATCTATCCCTCGGCTGAGTCGGACGGTCTGGGTCTTCAACATATTCTATACTGGTGGTTAAAATTTATAAAAAAAAACGAAGAAGCCGTCATTCATCAACTAATCAACTTCAGAGACCAGTCCGACTGCGTTTCGGAAAAGCCTTTAATTTGCAATAGATGTGATCCGTGCAACAGTCTAACTTCTCGCCACGAGTGCACGAACGTCACTGATGGTTGTAGCACACGTAGTGACCTAGTACATACCGGGCAACATCCGGTCAACCGGTTGCAGCAAACATTAAGGGTGAGCGTCAGTAAATCTTCTGCCCTATCCGCGCTTTGTTAACTTTCGCGGCACACATTTTTCGCCGAAATTCCGCTCAAACAGTTGCGAAATATTTCCTGAAAAATAAAATGCAATGCTTAGATTATATTAAAACTAAATTTAATACCCAATAAAACATAGAATATATTTTTTATTTTAATTCAAAATATTTTTGGTGCTGCCATCTGTTGTCGTAATTTAATTCATACCGACTATTTTTATTTTTATAATGAACATTTTTAAATGTATATTCCTTCTAATACGCTATTAAATACAACAACAGATCATATATAATAATGCCACAATCACGGAAACGTAATTGAACTCGGACTTGAAGACAAAGGAACTTGAAAGCGAGGCTGCAGTCCTCAGTGATGTACATTCAGTTCCCTTATCAAATTCATAGAATGTGAAATTACGTTTCCGTGATTGTGGCATTATTATATATGATCTGTTGTTGTATTTAATAGCGTATTAGAAGGAATATACATTTAAAAATGTTCATTAAAAAATAAAAATAGTCGGTATGAATTAAATTACAACAGATGGCAGTACCAAAAATATTTTGAATTAAAATAAAAAATATATTCTATGTTTTATTGGGTATTAAATTTAGTTTTAATATAATCTAAGCATTGCATTTTATTTTTCAGGAAGTATTTCGCAACTGTTTGAGCAGAATTTCGGCGAAAAATGTGTGCCGCGAAAGTTAACTAAGCGCGGATAGGGCAGAATATTTACTGACGCTCACCCTTAAGTTGCTTTTTGTAAAAACTTTTAATTTGCAAAAGATGCGGCCCGTGTAGCTGGCTTAAGGTGTTATTACACGGAGCATTTCCTTTCAGCAATTTTTCAGCAACATACATTTCAATGGGAGGAAATCTTGCCTCTGAATTGCCGCAATTTTTTCGAACTCAGCAATAAAAATTGCTCAATTTCTGAACGCGAACCAATCAGAGGACGACAAGATTGGACGTCACTCCGATCGGCCTTTCTTCTTCTCATTTACATTAAAGATAGCGATGGCTACTGCAAGCACATCTCAAGCAGCTCAACTACGTTGGAATCTGGAGATGGAAAAAAATTAACAAAACTTCTATCAAATTACAGACACCTGTGGGAAATAAAAAAATTCAATTTATTTGAAAACAACACTAAAGAATGCTTCTTAGAATGAAATCGGCGGCATTATAGAGAAGGGGTCTAAAGTATGATTGACCGACGGAAGTACTAAAGTTCTGCAATAAAAATTGCCCTGTGTAATAACACCAGCTCCCGCTACTAGTCAGCGTACGTCAATGCTGGTTGTATCTTACCTAGTACCCTAGTACATCGGATAACCGTTTTCGGTAAACAACCCGGTTGCTTTTTAAAAAAGCTCTTAACTTACAATAGTTGTGGGTTGTATTTAATAGGTTAGCGTGGTGACCTGCTAGACTCCTCTACATTACCGCACACGAACATGCGGCCGCTCACTCAAAATCCTCTGATTCAACAAATATCGCCTTTCATTCTAATTCATGGTTACACCCGCTTCACAGTTGCTCTTGGAAATGTACCTGTACGTCAGTAATATTCATAACAGAAGTTGGAGTGGTTGATCATTTTTAGAATTCCTAGAGAGTCATCATATTTGACCGTCGTCATGGAGGTGTTGAACCAAGGAGCGCATTGGAATCAGGCCTTTGCATACCGCATATACAAATACGCATGCATATGTCCAAATGCACGCAAAGCAAGCACACGTCTGATCTGAGGAAAGAAATCTATCCACAATGTTAAATTTTCCTTTGAATCTCCAAACCAGAGTGCGCATGCGTGTAGGGATAGAACAGGGGAAAAGTTAAGGGTGAGCGTCAGTAATCCTTGTGCCCTATCCGCGCTCTGTTAATTTTCGCGGCACACGTTTTTCGCCGAAATTCTGCTCAAACAGTTGCGAAATATTTTCTGAAAGATAAAATGCAATGCTTAGATTATATTGAAACTAAATTTAATACCCAATAAAACGTAGAATATATATTTTATTTTAATCCAAAATATTGTTGGTGCTGCCATCTGTTGTCGTAATTTAATTCATACCGATTATTTTTATTTTTTAATGAACATTTTTAAATATCTGTTCCTTCTAATACAGTATTGAATACAACAACCGATCATATATAATAATGCCACAATCACGGAAAGGTAATTTCTCATACTATAAATTTGATAAGGGATCTGAATGTACATCACTGAGGACTGTAGCTTTGTCTTCAAGTTCCTTTGTCTTCAAGTCCAAGTTCAATTACGCTTCCGTAATTCTGGCATTATTATATATGATCTGCTGTATTTAATAGCGTATTAGAAGGAATAGAGATATAAAAATATTCATTAAAAAATAAAATATATTCGGTATGAATTAAATTAAGATAATAGATGGCAGCACCAAAAATATTTTGAATTAAAAAAAATATATACTCTATGTTTTATTGGGTATTAAATTTAGTTTTAATATTATCTAAGCATTGCATTTTATCTATCAGAAAATATTTCGCAACTGTTTGAGCAGAATTTCGGCGAAAAACGTGTGCCGCGAAAGTTAACAAAGCGCGGATAGGGCAGAAGATTTACTGACGCTCACCCTTAAACAAGTATGGTTTATCAAAGCACTCTAGACATATCTAATCAATCTTTTTTTTCCCCTAAAATTAGCTAAAAGCTAAAATAATCATTTTCTAGTGTACATATGGAAGGGAGAGGGTTCAAATTCCGCCAGCGGGCATGGATGTTGTCATGTCGAGGCCAAGTCAGACTTCCGCCCTTCAGGGAGCCTCTATAAAAGTGCAGCTGCAAATTTTCTCCCCTTCGCCATGGGGGCATGGGGGTCTTGTGGACGTGGTGCGTAGGCGCCCCTTCACGGGGGAATTAGTAACGAACATACAATAAATTAATTCGAATTTAACGTTGGAAACTATCTAATAATACAAAGTACTTATTGAATAAAAAAAAAGAATAAATTTAACATGTATAAAACACAATTCAGTCACCCTGATCTTTCGTTAATTTTTCCCTGCGTCATTCCCCAACGCTGATTTTATAGCCATTATTTTCCCTACACGCATGAGAGGAAAACTTTCAAAAGTCCCATAACGTGTGGATATTAACCTCTTCCCAGACGCTAGTTTTTCACTATGGACAGGGGCTTTTATAAATCCACAGACGACCCGGAATGCGCAGCAGATACCGCCCGCTCTCTATGGGGAATACAACGGAGACGGTCGGAACGCCCACTCGGCAGCCCATTGCCTCGCCAGACCAGAACCAACCAGACAAATGCGCTACAACCAGAACGGCAAAACGCACACCTCAATCATGGTCCGTAGAATATCTATATAAATAAAAATGAAAATCTGTCTGTCTGTCTGTCTGTCTGTCTGTCTGTCTGTCTGTTTGTCACACCATCACGGGAGAACGGCTGAACCGAATTTGATGAAATTTTGTGGGTAGCCCAGAAATAGCCCCACTTAAAATTATATCCGTGTTTTGAGTTTCTACGACCAGTGGTTCTCGAGATATTAGTAAAAAACGAAATTTTCGTTTGTCTCATCGTCACGGAAAAACGGCTGAACCGAATTTAATGAAATTTGGTGAATAGCCTTGAAATATCCCCCCATAAATTTGGTCCAAGTTTCGAGGTTCTAAGACCTGGGGTTGTCCAGATATTAATGAAAAACGGAACTTTTTCCTAGGAGTTCTACTCCCTAACTCCGTGGTTTATCCAAACGAAAAGCTTGAAAATCGTTTGAAAGTGAATTAAAATTTAATCTCTGAGTTTGATGGGAGATTTTTTGCGTTAATTAGTCACTTTTTGAAAACATGAATTGTTTGAAACATGATTTAAAGGGGAAATCTATCTCCATGGTTCATGGTTTATTTAAAACAAGCTTTTACGGAACAATGAGAAGTACAGAGAAATCAAAATCGTTATTTAATTTCGCAGTTTATGTTATAAGACATGACATATTTAACATGTTATAAGATTCTATCTTATATCATGTTACTCAGAAACGCAATTAAATTAAATCTGTCTGTTAATTTTAATAATTATTTTTTCGATTTGAATAATAAATAAATGGGTATAAAAATATATTTTTGAAAAGAACGATTTGATTTTTCTTATAGCATTTTTGTCTGGATAATATCAATTACGGTCTTCAGGTTTAAAAATTATTATTATTTATATTTTCGGGGATTATTGATTCAAGGATTATTGATATTTTCAAGTTATTATGCAATTATTTTGTTATGACAAAAATTGTTTAAACTCATATATTGTATGTTGTACGAATCTGCTACAAATACATGTGTATATCTTTTAATCTACGAGAATATAAGTAGTACAGGTATATTGACATATGTTTTGATATATATTGGCATATATTGGAATCAATTACGACCTTCTGGTATAAAGAGTACGGATATTATTGATGTTTTCAATTTATTACGTCATCTCTTTTATTTTGGCAAATATTTGTGAGACGCATATTGTAATACGGGTAATCTTCTACTAACACATTGGCATATTTTCGGATCTGCGACAATATAATTAGTACGGGGTTGCATATATTCATTCAATTCCTATTTTTTCTTCTGTAAATTTGCTTACAAAAGGGGGCAGGATGTTTTATTCTTCAGATCTGATCGTGAAGATAATTTTGCATAGTGAGAACATATATTCTTAAACTTCTCTTTAGGAGCAATAAATTTAATATTTTAACAGAATTTGCACATGATTGCGAACTTTAAGTTTCTTTAAATTATACACTCCGTACGAATAACGGGTGTGCTGTTAGTGGTTAATAAATTTTAACATTTTAGGAGGATATATCATGTTGCTCGGCATCGCAATTAAATTAAATGTGTTTGTTAATGTTTTTATTATTTTTTTTTCGATTTAAATAATAAATAAATGGATAAATGGATATAAAATATATCTTATGAATGGACGGTTTGATTTTTCTTTTAATTATATTAATTGCTGACTGCGTACATCAATTTCATTTATTTTTGCAAAGAGTTTTCAAGCTTATATCGTATTTAGCTACTAAACTCATATATTGTGTTTAGCCAATAAATTCATATAGCCGATTGTTGAAACGGAAAAAGAGTAGAGCGGGTATATCTTATAATACAATTGTAGTGTTTTCATTTAGTATATTGAAACGGGATAAGAATGTTTCATTCAGATCTGCAAATTCAAAGCTACGAATTTGGAGGGATATCGCTAATTTGACAACTTTTCTTAAACTTTGCCAAATTGACGGAAATGTCGCCAAATTGATATAAACGACACACAAACAGCTGCCATAAACCTTCGGGTTGGTCGTGTGGCTTGGGTCTTCTACATATCAATGAAATTTCTTTTTGTTTTGTTAGAAGAGAGTACTGAAATGATGTTTGGTTAGCATTTATCTGTCAGACCAACCATCCTACTTAGTAATACATTTAGCGAATTTTTAAAATGTCACCAAATTGATAAAAATGTTTTCAAATCTATAAAAATATCTTGAAATTGATAAAATTGCGCTACATAAATGATATTAATTCTTTTTTGTTAGGGGATAGTATTGTGATGATATTTCGTCAATTTGTCGCAAAGTGGAACTGTCAGTTCTACAGTCCCACTTGGCGATAAATTTGGCGATTTTTTAAAATGTCGCTAATTTGACGAAACTGTCGCCAAATGTTCCATAGAAATATAACTATTTAGACGATATTTTTTCTACCAATTTATTTGAAGCAAATGATATCATGTCGCTTAGCAACGGATTTAAATCCAATGTGTTTATGCGGCAGACGATTTTTATTATATCCTTTCCGATTTGAATAATGAAGATATGTATATAAAATAAATTTCATTGCCATTTCATTTTGGACTGGATAATATCAATTATACTCTTCAGGTTTAAACATTATTATTATTGATATTTTCCGGAATTATTGATTCAGGGATTATTGATATTTTTAAGTTATTACGCCATTGTTTTATTGCGGCAAAAATTGCTGACACACGCATATTGTACGTTGTACGAGTAATCTTCTAGGAATGCACGGGTATATCTTCTAACCTACGAGAATATAAGTAGTACAGGTATATTGTCATCTATTTTGACATATATTGGCATATATATTGGAATCAAGTACAGTCTTCTGGTATGAAGATTAAGGGGATTAATTATATATTCAATTTATTACGTCGTCTGTTGTATTTTACCAAAAAACATTTGTGACTCATATTGCAAAACGGGTAATCTTCTACTAATAATCGGACATTATAAGTAGTACGTGTATATCTTCCCATATAATTTTAGCACTTTAATTTTGACATATATTGGAATAAATGACTGTCTTCAGATTTAAAGATTACGGGTTTATTGGTATTTTCAATTTATACATGTAATCTACTAATACAGGTTATATTTTCTAATATTCGCGTATATAATTAGTACGGGTCCCATACAATTTTAACGCTTTTATTTTGCATATATTGATTCAATTCCATATTTTTTTTTATATTTGCTTACATAAGGGGTCCAAGATGTTTTATTCTTCAGATATGTCCATGAAGATAATTTTATATAGCGAGAACAGAGATTCTTAAACTTCTTTTTAGGAGCATTATATAAAATATTTTAACAGAATATTTTGATTAAACATGTCATTTAGTATACTATAAGAATTTGGGCATGATTATGAATTTCAAGTTTCTTTATATTATATACTCCGTACGAAGAACGGGTATGCTGCTAGTCTATATAAATAAAATTGAAAATCTGTCTGTCTGTCTGTCTGTTTGTCCCATCATCACGGGAGAACGGCTGAACCGAATTTGATGAAATTTTGTGGGTAGCCTAGAAATAGCCCCACTTAAAATTTAGTCTATGTTTGAAATTTCTACGTCCAGTGGTTCTCGAGATATTAGTAAAAAACGAAACTTTCGTTTATCTCATCATCACGAGAGAACGGCTGAACCGAATTTAATGAAATTTTGTGGGTGGCCTTGAAATAGCCCGCCATAAATTTTGCCCAAGTGTCGAGTTTCTAAGGCCAGGGGTTGTCGAGATATTAATGAAAAACCGAACTTTTTTTATAGGAGTTCTACTCTCCAACTCCGTGGTTTATCCAAACGCAAAGAATAAAAATCGTTTGTTTAAAACGTCAAAGGGAATTAAAACTTTATTTTTGAGTTTGATGCAGGATTTTTGCATTAAATAGTCACTATCTGAAAGCATGAATTGTTTGAAACATGAATTTAATTGGAAAAATCTACCTCCATGTTTTGTATTTCACAAGCTTTTACTCAACGATTAGAAGTATAAAGGTATTAAAATGGTTATTTAATTTCGCATTCTATGAGGAAGATTCTATCTTATATCGTGTTGCTCGGCCAAGGAATGAAATTAAATATGTTTGCTAATGATTATTATTATTTTTTCGATTTGAATATTAAATAAATGAGTATTGAAATATATCTTATAAATGAACGGTTTGATTTTTTTAATTATATTAATTGCGAACTGCATACACCACTTTCATTTATTTTAGCAAAGAGGTTTTAAGCTTATATATTGTGTTTAGCTAATAAACTCATATTTTGTTTACCCAATAAATTCATTTATCCAATTGTTTAAACAGAAAAATAGTGGAATGGGTATTTCTTCTAACAATATTTTAGTGTTTTCATTTAGTATATACAAACTGGATCACGATATTTTATTCAGATCTGCGAATTTAGAGCTACGAATTTGGCTGGATATCGCTAACTTGGCAAATTTCTTAAAAGTTACCAAATTGATTGAAATGTCCCCAAATTGATAAAAATGACGGAAACCAATGAAATTTATTTTGTTTTGTTAAAAGAAAGTACTGAAATGGTGTTTCGTTAGCATTTGTCTGTCAGTCCAACCGCCCTACTTAGTAACACATTTAGCGAATTTTTGAAATGTCACCAAATTGATAAAAATATTTATAAATCCATAAACATATTTTGAAATTGATAAATTGCCCTAAATAAACGAAATTGTGTTTTTTTAGGGGATAATATTTTGATGATGGTTCGTCAATTTATCGCCAAGTGGGACTATCAGTTCTACAGTCCCACTTGGCGATAAATTTGGCGATTTTTCAAAATGTCACCAAATTGATAAAAATATTTATAAATCCATAAAAATATTTTGAAATTCATAAATTGCCCTAAATAAACGAAATTGTGTTTTTTTAGGGGATAATATTTTGATGATGGTCCGTCAATTTATCGCCAAGTGGGACTATCAGTTCTACAGTCCCACTTGGCGATAAATTTGGCGATTTTTTAAAATGTCGCCAAACCTTCATTAGAGATTTTCAGACGATATTTTGACCACCAATTTATTTGAAGCAAATCATAACATGTCGCTTAACAACGGATTTAAATTTAATGTGTTTATGAGGAAGAAGGTTTTTATTAAATCTTTTCCGATTTTAATGATGAAGATATGTATATAAAATAAATTTCATTGCCATCGTATTTTTGACTGGATAATATCAATTACGATCTTCATGTTTAAACATTATTATTATTGATGTTTTCGGGGATTATTGATTCGGAGATTATTGATATGTTCAATTTCTTATGGCATTGTTTTATTGCGGCAAAAATTGTTGAAACTCATATATTGTACGTTGTACGAGTAATCTTCTACAAATGCACGGGTATATCTTCTAATCTAAGAGAATATAAGTAGTACATGTATATTGGCATATATTGGAATCAAGCCTTCCGGTATGAAGATGGCAGGGATTATTGATATTTTTAATTTATTAAGTAATCTGTTATATATTGGTAAAAAATTTTCAGACTACATATTATATTACGGGTAATCCTTTACTAACACTAGGACATATCTTCTAATGTATGACATTATAAGTAATACGTGTTTATCTTCCCATATAATTTTAGCACTTTCATTTGAGCACATATTGGAATTAATTATTGCCTACTGATTTAAAGATTACGGATTTATTGATATTTTCAATTTATATATGTAATCTACTAATACAGGTTATATCTTCTAATATTCGCGTATATAAGTAGTACGGATCCCATACAACACGCTATTGTTTTGCATATATTGATTCAATTCCATACTTTTTATAAATTTGCTTACAAAAAGGCCAGGATATTTTATTCTTCAGATCTACCCGTGAAGATAATTTTGAATAACGAGAACAGCAATTCCTTAACTTCTTTTTAGGAGCATTATGTTAAATATTTTAACAGAATATTTTGATTAAAAATGCCATTTAGTATACTATAGGAATTTGCACATGATTGTGAATTTTAAGTTTATTTATATTATATACTCCGTACGAAGAACGGGTATGCTGCTAGTCTATATAAATAAAATTGAAAATCTGTCTGTCTGTCGGTCTGTCTGTCTGTCTGTCTGTCTAACTGTCTGTTTGTCTCATCATCACGGGAGAACGGCTGAACCGAATTTGATGAAATTCTGTGGGTAGCCTAGAAATAGCCCCACTTAAAATTTAGTCCATGTTTGGAGTTTCCATATCCAGTGGTTCTCGAGATATTAGTGAAAAACGAATATTTCATTTGTCTCATTATCACGAGAGAACGGCTGAATCAAATTTAATGAAATTTTGTGAGTAGCCTTAAAATAGCCCCCCATAAATTTTGCCCAAGTTTCGAGTTTCTAATACCAGGGGTTGTTCAGATATTAATGAAAAACGGAACTTTATCCTAGGAGATCTACTCTCTAACTCCGTGGTTTATCCAAACGGAAAGGATGAAAATCGTTTGTTTAAAACGTCAACGTGAATTAAAACTTCATTTCTGAGCTTAGTGCAGGATTTTTGCATTAATTAGTCACTATCTGAAAGCATGAATTGTTTGAAACATGAATTTTAATGGAAAATTTAACTCCATGGTCAAGCATTTACTAAACAATGGAAAGTATAAAGAAATCAAAATGGTTATTATTTTTGCATTTTATGGGGAAGAGATCAAAATGGCTATTTAATTTCGCAGTTTATGAGGAAGATTCTTTATTATATTATGTTGCTCAGCAACGCAATTAAATTAAATGTGTTTCTTAATATTTGTTATTATTTTTTCTATTTGAATAATAAATAAATAGATGTATAAATATATTTTGTAAATGAACGGTTTGATTTTTCTTTTAATTATATTAATTACGGACTGCGTACATCACTTTCATTTGACAAAGAGTTTTTAAGCTTTTATGTTGTGTTCAGCTAATAAACTTATATTGTGTTTACCAACAAACTCATTTATTCGATTGTTGAAACAGAAAAAGAGTAGAAAGGGTATATCTTCAAATACAATTTTAGTGTTTGCATTTAGTATATACAAACGGGATCAGGATGTTTTATTCTTCAGATCTGCAATTTCAGAGCTACGAATTTGGCGGAATATCGCTAACTTGGCAACTTTTCTTAAACTTTGCCAAATTGACGGAAATATCGCCAAATTGCTAAAAACGACGCAAATCAATGAAATTAAATTCGTTTTTTTAGAAGACAGTACTGAAATGATGTTTCGGTAGCATTTGTGGGTAGCATTTATCGAATTTTTAAAATATCATCAAGTTGATAAAAATGTTTGTGAATCTATAAAATGTCATGAAATTGATAAAATTGCGCTTAATAAATGAAATTAATTGTGTTTTGTTAGGGGATAATATTATGATGATGTTTCGTCAATTTGTCGCAAAATGGGACTATCAGGTTTATAGTCCCACTTGGCGATAAATTTGGCGATTTTTTAAGTTATCGCTAAATTGAAGAAAATATCGCCAAACCTTTCATGGAGATAGCATTATTCAGACGATATGATTTCAATCAATTTATTTGAAGCAACTGATATCACGTCGTTTAGCAATGAATGTAAATCCAATGTGTTATGTGGCATACGATTTTAATTAAATCTTTTCCAATTTGAATAATAAAGATATGTATAAAATAAATTGGCATTGCATTTTTGACTGGAAAATATCGATTACGGTCTTCAGGTTACACATTATTATTATTGATATTTTCGGGGTTTATTGATTCAGGGATTATTGATATTTTCAAATTATTATACCATTGTTTTATTATGATAAAAAATGTTGAAACTCACATGTTGTACGGTGCACGAGTAATCTTCTATAAATGCACGTGTTATCTTCTAATCTACGAGAATATAAGTAGTACAGGTATATAGGCATATATTTTGATATATATTGGCATATATTGTAATCAATTACGACCTTCTGGTATAAAGATTACGGGGATAATTGAAACTTTCAATTTATAATGTCATATGTTTTATTTCGGCAAAGATTTTTTAGACTCATATTGTAATAAGGGTAATCTTCTACTAACATACAGGCATATTTTCTAATCTGCGACAATATAAGTAGTATGGGTATATATACATATATATATATATATATATATATATATATATATATATATTCCCATATAATTTTAGTGCTTTCATTCTGGCATATATTGGAATCAATTACGGGTTTATTGATATTTTCAATTTATACATGTAATCTACTAATACAGGTTATATCTTCTAATATTCGCGTATATAAGTAGTACGGGTCCTATACAATTTTAATGCTTTCATTTTGCATATATTGATTCAATTCCTTTTTTTTTATAAATTTGCTTTCGAAAGGGGCCAGGATGTTTTATTCTGCAGATCTGCCCGTGACGATAATTTTGCATGATGAGAACAGATATTCATAAGCTTCTCTTTAGGAGCAATAAATTTAATATTTTAACATAATTTGCATATGAATCTGAATTATAAGTTTCTTTATATTTTATACTCCGTACGAAGAACGGGTATGCTGCTAGTCTTATATATAAGGTTGTCTCGTTCGGGGAAAAAGTTGTCCCGGGAAGGAAGGACGAGTGACGTCACTGCTAGACCCATTCTCTGACAGAGGCGAGAAGAACTATTGAGAAACGTTGATCGGAAACTATTTAAATATTTATCTAATAGTAACGGTGTGCAAGCAATATAGAATAAAATAAAACAGTACATGCATAGTAATGTGAAGTTTATGAAAATAAATTCCGTACATATGAAAAGAAATAGCAATTTTTTTTATGAGAGTGGAAGCTATTAAAATTTTAACATAAGTGAAGTTTATACAAAGATTACTGAATGCTATGTTGAAAGATAATTGAATGAGCAAAAGTTATGTATAAAAAAATAGTGAATGATCAGAGAAGAGCCAATAGGTGTTAGTTGTGTTATGTGAATCGGTTTGAGAAGGATATAAATATATATTTCTAATCTAAATGTGGCAAATCAGTCATCATTTAAATATTGACTGTATTCCGAAGTTTACAGGCATGAATAACGCAGTATAAATTAGAATAAATATTATTTCCAGGCAATGAATGCATAGATTTTGTCTAGTTCAAAAATTTTACATGTTTTAGAAAAAATATATCGTCTGGATTTGAGAGAAGGTCAGGAAACTTTTAAAATCATCTGAAGAAAAAACAGTAATTGATTTAAATTTGAAAACACATATTTTATCAAATCATTGCAATAATAATTATTAGTCACGTCAAATGTAGTTTGTTAAGATTTTTTTTGTTAGTAAATTTGTTAATAAAGTTTTTGCTAAGGCATTTATATCTTGATTCGTCAAATTGAAGGACTTCATCATGAGTAAGACGGAGTAGTTTCGATTCAATAAAAATGGTTTTTGTTCGAAAAAGGAATATTCATAAGTTAAAAGAAACAAGTGTAATTTTATGGATAATTTTGTAAAAACAAAATAAATTTATAGTCGCATTAAAATGATACATTTACCCCTATTTATTTTAAAGCAAACGGTGAATGGAATCTTTTTAGTTTGAAGCTCCTTCCCCATAAATATTGGACAAATTTCGGAGAAAAAAAATTCGTCGTCGAATAAAATGATAAAAATAGCCTTTGTTTCTTTTAGCATAAAATTCTGGATGATACTCCCTAACCCCCCCCCCTTTATTTTCCACGATTTTCTGTCGTATTTTAAAGTGCCAATTGACTGAATTCTACGGTAATATCTATACCATAAAATAAATTAAATTAATTCACAAAGACTTCAAATAAGCAAAATTAAACAACAGATTTATATAATTAAATATATAGAAACGGGGTTTTCTTTAAGCATATAAAATGAAAATATTAATTACATGCATTGTGCATGCAATGATACAATCTAAATATTTTAAAATCAAATCGATGACATTTTTCAGAAAATTATAAAGTTCAAATATTTTTTGTATAGGAACTATTAGGAACGGAATGGTACGCTTACTCGATAGAATAAGTGCCATAGCATTTATATGCAGGAAATTTTAAATTATCCAATTTTTAAAGAAATAGAAATTTAATTGCAAATTGATAAAGATAATATGGAGAGTTTTATAGAAATAAATATTATTTAATTCTATTTTTACATATTTCTCATCAGTTGCATCCTATTTCAAACCTTTAATAGAAAATACAGACAGTAAAGTGCACAGTCTCTATTTAATGAATTTGAACGGGATATTTCGTTTAAAATCTTTAATGTGTTGTAAAAGTAATTGTTAAAAAATACTATATTAAAATCCATATTCATGCAATATATTTGTGAGTAAAAATATTAATAAAGATTATCAATTTACACATGAAATATGTAAATTTTGTGTAAAAAAAAAGATGAATGTATTTGTTATACGAAATCACCCGGAAAATCATATCCTTGTCTTAATATATAATTTGTCAAACGGCTGTTTTTGACTTTTTCATCCGTTAATTACAGCAATTTAGTTCGTTTTGAATTCAAATTTGAGTTCATTTGTCATATTTCAGTATTAGCAGATTATTTTAGGAAACATTTCATGTATCTCGTTGATGTTTAAAGCAAGGCATTTTTAAACAAAACCGTGCTGTTTTTCAACGAAGCGCCGCTTGTCAAACGGAACGGAAGGTCTAGCAGTGACGTCACAGCTCGCCCAGAAATGGTACCATGGGGGGAATAGCGAACGAGACAACCTGTTAATTCTATTAACCTTGCACCTCAGTACAGATTTATTAATAGACAAAAACTGTGAGGATTAATAAATTCTATCCTAGACTTCTTTTTCAAACAGTGTCTTCCCCGGCGAAAGAAGAAGCCAAAAATTTAAATTATAGCCGCGCAGATTGTAAACGGCAGGGAGAGCTGGCAATCATGTTTTTTGATGCAAACTAGCAGAGCACGAAACGAAATGCGGCTTGTGTGGCTGCATCCAACAGAAAAGATAGAAGGCTGGAAAAAGAGATGGCAAATGTACCTTTATGAATTGTAATTTATGTTAAATGATGTTTTATTTTATGGATTTATACAGGTTAAGAATAAACTTGTTAATTTTATGAAAAACGTGAATATTTATTCCGCTACCTTGCAAAACAACTTGAAAACATTAAGAATGGGCAATACAGAAACTTCCACTACAGGGTGGAAAACATGGCAAACAGTACTAGGGAAATAATAATTTACTTGTAATAATATAAAAGAAAAAATTTGATGTGGGCAGCACATGACGTTCCTTATATAATGCAATGTATTTACTACTTTTACAGTAAAAACAAAATAGGTTATTCTTATAGTAAATATTTATATTTTTTCCAAGATATTGAATTTTCGTCAAATAGTCGTTATTTTCATTGATTTAGCGTCATTTTTATCCATTTGGCGAGATTTTCTTTGATTTGGTAACATTTAAAAAAGTCACCAAGTTGGCCACATTCCGCCAAATTCATCGCCAATGTCTCGCCAAGAGGTATGGACGGAGAAATAATTTATTCTTATAGCAGATAAATGACTATTGGCGTTCAAATACAAAAGTATTACTCAGAGTATCTTTTTTCATGAATGGAACAAGCTAGGATCCACGAAGATGATGTCACCCAATTTATCGGATGATATAACATATGAAAAGTGAACATGTTTCTCAATAGGAAATATTTTTATTTTATTTTATATAATTTTTTGGAAAAATGTGCAATATCTCGAGAACGGTTCATGCTAGCGTTCTAACGTTTATGTCAATCATTTTCTAAGGAAAAAATTACATAAGAAATGTCTATTTGCATAACTTTATTAAAGGTTTTGAATTTTTGATGATTTTTTTTTAAATTTCACTCGAAAATATTGGGGGATTTGAACATTCGATTGGGTATAAAAGCAAAAGGCTTCCAATATTCACGGATTGTAATTTTTGCACCAAATTTCGTTCGAATCGGTCCATTCGTTTGTCAGTTATGGTCTCCGCAGACTCAGTGACACACACACACACGCACATTCACACACACCACAGACATCACCTCAAAAATATTCTATTCGTGATCAGGGATGCTTGAAACGTGCTCTCCCGTCGAAAACTCGAATTCGAATTTACGACCCTATCACAATACTTTCCTTATACATTTTTGTATAAAAGGAAAGTAATAACATGGCTAAATAAAACATATCAATATCAATTAACCACAAAGTACAAAACAACTTACAAGAAACAGCCTAAAACAACTTAAAATAAGCAGTTATAAAATACGTATCATAAAAACAGCTGTCAATTTAGTACATACAGCAAAATGCTCTTTTTCTTGTTCCAGAGCAGTTCAGTTCCTATGCATGTATGATATCACATCTCTTATTGTTTATATTGGAAACAGTAGATTTTGATATGCCGAACTCCTCTGCCAACTTTCTGTGGCTGTCACCTTTGTCTGGGCGATCAAGAATTATTATTTTCCTTTCAATAGTTAGCTCAACTAATTTACGTTTCCTCATTATTAAAAACTAATGTGCACGTCACTAAAATCACAGTCACCTTTCCAGAATGCACTGAGAAACAAATGTGACTTTTGAGGGTAGAGAAACCTTTTTATTCAGAAGATGCAGAAATCTAATTGGAAGGGAGGAAGATGCAGAAATCTGATGGGGTAGGGAAGCTACAAATGTCCATTCTTCAATTGTGTTGTTGTGTGTGTGTAAACAAACTGATAACAAAGAGGTTGTGATTCATAATTAAGGTCTGTGGAATGGTGGGGAAGGACGGCCCCTTAGCAACAATAAGAAAGAAATGTGGGCAGATAAGAGCTTCCTGGAAGTGATAACAACAACATAGGAATACTTCTGCGGATCAACAACAAATGATAATCCCTGGGGATAGATAAGGAAAATCAAAAGTGGTAGGTTACTTCCTTTATGCAAATGCCAAATTTAAGGAACTTGTCCAACTTAGTAATGTAAACAGCGTCCAACTTCCAAAATAGACAGGTGTCCAAGTTAGACAGTATTATATACATGTTAAAACATAGGAATTCGTTCCGCTCCACCGAATTGTGTTCAAGATAGACAGGTGTCCAACTTTACAGGTTTTACTGTATATATATATATATATATAAACAGGCTACGGCTCTAAAAACAGTGTTATCCATACTTTAAATGTTTTCGATAATAGTGGTCACTTCTCGATTAGTTTCTGAACGCTTGGATTTGCCTCACCGCAATTATGTACAACTACTTCCACTTTCTCTGGTCTGGTTTATTCCAACGCGGTATTTCGCGTAGTGAGCATTTAGGCTGGAGCACGTGATACTCCCATGAAGATTATTCACGCTGGCGATCTTCAGACTTGTGAGTTGCCCCTCTTTTTGCATGTTTGTGCATTTGTGCGCTCTATTTTTCATATATATTTGTCATAATTATGTGGTATTTTATGTTTTAAAGTTGAATTTTGTCGTATTTGGTATTTTTTCTGTTATCCTCGTTTATTCCGTTGTTGGGCACAGATTGCATAAAATTTTAACCATGTGTTTTTATGCAATCATAAAAACAACGGATTTTAGTATATCTGTCTAGAAGGTGCCCCTGAAGAAGCTTCTGGCAGATATACTATTCTTTAATGCATTTTTTTTCCCCTGGCCTTTCAGTGCTCTGCTTTTCCGGCCCTTCCTCGTTGCTTTTTTGCTATTTAATACACGCTATTTTATTGCCCGCGGTTTGATACTGTGTTTACTGATTTGCACTCCTACACTTTCGTATTTGTTATTTTAATTTATATATATATATATAACAAACTTACCATTTTGAGACGTATGTGGTATCTCTTTCCTCCCAAGAAGGATGGACCAGATACATAGGGACTGACCATGATGTAAGGAGAATGGATGGAGAGTTGAATAGCCGTGGTACTTGGATAGTTGAATCTAGGCTGTTGCACCAGGTGTATATCGTCGATAAGTCCACGATCAGTCACATCCACGAAGAACTCCAAAACAATTTCTGGAAATTGAAAATATGATAATTGCGAGAAATTATTCGACGGTAGTGTGTAGGGATGGCAATCCCGTGAACCTGACCAAAATTGGATTCCGAAATCCCGGTATTAGAAATGCTGAAAGTCAGGAATTATCTCAATTATTTTAATTTATGACATGATACTTCCACAGTTATGTCAAAATCACTATAGAGAAAGATTTCCTCAATTGAATTTAGTAAGGCTCCACCAGGATAGTACATAATTTTTTAAAAAGTAAATATCCCGAAATACACGGTTCAAATTACATCTAATTAGTTCTAATCAGTTATATATATATATATATGTATATATATATACGTATATATATATATATATATATGTATATATATATGTATATATATATATATATGTATGTATATATATATATATATATATATATATATATATATATATATATATATATATATATATATATATATATAAATTGAAAGATTTTAAGCGAAAATTAGGCATAAACTACTGTATGTACAAAAAAACCCATCACTAGCATATCTGTTACAAATGAGTAACTATAGACCAAGACTAAGGATAAAGATAGAAGGTAACATATCACTACAATGGTAAAGGGGGATGAGAAGAATATTAGGATATAAAATTCACAAGTAAAAGTATATAAATATAAATAAAAATAAAAATAAAACATGGCAAAAATGAGAAAAGGCAATAATAATTAGCTCAAGATAAAATATTAAGACATAGAGAACATTCAATTGAAACTACACAAAAATGGCGGTTAGTTCGAAATTGCATTCTCATCAGGACAGCCATACAATTCGAATTAAAACCGATAGAATAGCCAGTTTCTGACAATGGCGATTGTATTTAACTATAGACACCATATATATATATATATATATACATATCTCCAATCATCACATATCTCCATTTCTCTCACATATCTCCATATTTACATCACATATCTCCAATTATTCTCATTTTATTTCATTGCATTCTGCAGGTTTCAAAAATTTTTTTTAAGATAGTGTATTATGAGTTACTTCTTCCATTCTACCATTGGATTTACTATTTAATATTTTTTATACATACATACATATATATATATATATATATATATATGTATATATATATATATATATATATATATATATATGTATATATATATATATATATATATATATATATATATATATATATAAATATATATATATATATATAATATATATATATATATATATATATATATATATATATATATATATATATATAAATATATATATATATATATATATATATAATATATATATATATATATATGTATGTATGTATAAAAAAATATTAAATAGTAAATCCAATGGTAGAATGGAAGAAGTAACTCATAATACACTATCTTAAAAAAATTTTTTGAAACCTGCAGAATGCAATGAAATAAAATGAGAATAATTGGAGATATGTGATATAAATATGGAGATATGTGAGAGAAATGGAGATATGTGATGATTGGAGATATGAAATAAAATGAGAATAATTCTGGAGAATAATGGGATAACTGTGGATTTAATTTTAATCTTATATGTTTACTATGCTATATAGGGACACTGTGTCTTGCAGCATTGCGCGGATATGTCGTCTCGTTTTTCTTGTTCGATGTTTTATGACCTGAATTACTTCTCGGACCATGCATGTGCTGTGGTGGTCTTCCATGTGTTGTTGGATCGGCATTTAGGTTAAAACTGGGGAAGCACTATGGTATGTTGTGTTATTTTGATTCCATGTTGTTTTCTTATATCATGAATTGTAACTCATTTAGCATGTTTTTAACAAGGCAGTATTTGCCTTTTAAGTGTTTTATTGTGTTTTAAAGTTATCTAACACGGACAATACCTATCTACGTCCATTTTACATATAACGTATTTCAATGAAATGATATTTATGTAAAATCCAAAAAAAGTTTAAAATGTTCTAAAAGTCACTGAGTCATGCATTCGCACATCCAGGCCATTCTAGTATGCTTTATGAAGATATAGAGTTTAATGTATGTTTTATATACTTTCTCCACAGCTTTAATGAGCAAGATGGTGGATATAGTGAAAACAATCACGTTTTACGTTTACTCCTCAATAAGAGATATAAACTGTTGAAATGATACTTTATGAATGAATACAACTATATTATTTAGCGACTGGCAATTACACTGTTATAAAGTATATGCCCGGTAATACAACAATACAGGGTAGTAGTATTATCGATAACCAGTTACCCTCAAGCTTTGTATATGATGCCTAACATAAAGAAATATTTCAAGCCTGTGCAACATGCTATTGCCAACTCTGTGACAAATATAAATAGCGTCTGTAGTGTTTCTCATTGTTCTACCGACTCCACCCTTTTTTAAATATTCATATCGTCATTATTTTAATAGAATACGTGATTTCAAGTTTAAAAAATGCCAATCCCATCGATGTAAACTCTGCTCAGTGGCAGACCCTCTCCAAATATCTACTCAAGATCCCAGATACGGTACATTCTGCAAAACTTATAATGTCATCTACTGTATAACTTGCCAAACATGCCAAGCCAAATATATCGGCCAAACCAAAAATCGTTTACATTTGCGAATAAACTTACATCGAAGTCAAATCGGCAAATCTCTTCTCACTGATGCAACTATCACCAATTTGGAACTCCGTCATTATGGAAACCATGATTTTTCACAAATAATTGTTACAATCATCGATGTAGTACCTAACCTGTCTGAAAGACTTTGGCGGGAAAATACACACATCCAACAAGATGGAACAGCTTTCCCGAATGGACTCAATACGTTCATATTTAATGACAATTATAATTTGGAATCTTGTAAAAATGAAAAGCGTAACCCTATATTACAAGATATCCATTGTACTATAAAAAAGAGATGGCAAAGGGGAACAAGAAAAAAAAATATCAGTTATAAAGCAACTCTTGAAAAGATCGAAACGTTTAAAAAAATCTGATGTGGGCAACACATGACTTTCCTTATATAATGAAATGAATGTATTACTTTTACAGTAAAATAAATAGGTTTTTCTTCTAGTAGATACTAATATCCTTTCCAAGATATTGACTTTTCGACAATTAGTCGTCATTTTCATTGATTATCGTCATTTTTATCCATTTGGCGAGATTTTCGTTAATTTGGCAACATTTCAAAAAGTCGCCAAGTTGGCGACATTCCGCCAATTTTGTCGCCAAAATCTCGCCAAGCGTTATGGACAAAGAAATAAGTTATATATATATATATATATATATATATATAACTTATTAGATATTGAATTTTCGACATATATTATATAACTATTATTATATATTTATATATTATATAACTTATTAGATATTGAATTTTCCACAATTAGTCGTCATTTTCATTAATTTAGCGTCATTTTTATCCATTTGGCGAGATTTTCGTTAATTTGGCAACATTTCAAAAAGTCGCCAAGTTGGCGACATTCCGCCAATTTCGTCGCCAAAATCTCGCCAAGCGTTATGAACGAAGAAATAAGTTATTCTTACAGCAGATAAATTGGCGTTCAAATGCAAAAGTATTACTCAAAGTATCTTTTTTCATGAATGGAACGAGCTAGATCCACGAGAATGATGTCACCCAATTTATCGCATGATATTATATATGAAAAGTGAACATGTTTCTCAATAGGAAATATTTTTTTTCTATTTTATCTGACTTTTTGATAATTTTTTTTGAAAAATGTGCAATATCTCGAGAACGGTTCATGTTAGCGTTCTAAAATTTATGTCAATCGTTTTCTAATGAAAAATTACATAAGGAATGTCTATTTACGTAACTTTATTATTGGTTTTGATTTTTTGACGATTTTTTCAAAATTTCATTCGAAAATTTAGGGGGGTTCTGAACATTCGATTGCGTATAAAAACAATAGGCTTCCAGTGTTTACAGATTGTGATTTTTGTACCAAATTTGGTTCGAATCGGTCCATTCGTTCGTCAGTTATCGTCTCCACAGACCCACTGACACACACACATACACACACACATACTTTCACACACACACACAGACATCACTTCAAAAATGTTTGATTCGTGATCAGGGATGCTTGAAACGTGCTCTCCCGTCGAAAACTCGAATTCGAATTTTCGACCCCGTCACTATACTTTCCTTATACATTATGTATATAAGGAAAGTAAAAAAGTGTGTACAGGAATAATAATAAAACCCGGTTGGATCAAAAATCTTATATTTAGTATAAAAAAAACGTTATATTCAACGCATCTGGTGTTATTTGAAAGTGTATCAACTCGAAGAACAACTGATTGTTTATAATAATGAAAATACATGTACAAACTACGCTATAATGATGGATTTACTTAAACTAAAAGCCAGTACATTAAACATAGTATTGATATCCTGTACTCAGAAGAAAACTACTACAGCATAGCCTTTTGTTACAACCTACAAAAATAAAAATTATGATGGATTACCAATCAAAACATATATAAAAAACTTGGCACATCTCTTTCCAATACCTAACATCGAAGTAAAGCTGATTTACAAATTTGTGCAAACCAATGGTAGAAAAATATTTAATTATAACCGCATAAGTAGAAACATCAATGTATATAAATGTGAAGTGTTGTTGTTGAGACCCAGACCGTCCGACCTACCAGAAAGGTGTTGAAGACCCAGACCGTCCGACTCGTCCAGAGGACTAAGAGCAACTATTTGGACGGCCGGACAACCACCAGAAAGGTGTAAGGTAACTGTATGGACGGCCGGGAAGTGCCACCCAATTTTGACCGGAACCCAGTGGGGGAGGCATCCACAGGGACCGTACCCTCCTTCCCCTACCACCAACCTCTCGGAAGGACTTACGGGCCCACATGTTTAACATGATCGTACTCCGCATGAACACGGCGGCATTTGTGGCAGAGTGCAAATCTAGCGCGCAAACCACGGGAATACCGCACCCGAGATGGCCAACAGCACGCGGCGTTCCGAGGTGGTCACCCACCAAGTACTAACCGCGCCCGATGCTGCTTCACTTCGGTGATCTAACGAGAACCGGTGTTTTCAGCACGGTACGGCCGTTGGCCCTAAATGTGAAGTGTTGTTGTTGTTGAGACCCAGACCGTCCGACCTACCAGAAAGGTGTAAGGTAACTGTTTGGACGGCCGGGAAGTGCCACCCAATTTGGATCGGAACCCAGTGGGGGAGGCATCCACAGGGACCGTACCCTCCTTCCCCTACCACCAACCTCTCGGAAGGACTTACGGACCCACATGTTTAACGTGATCGTACTCCGCGTGAACACGGCGGCAGTTTTGGCAGTGGCTGGAATCGAACCCGGGCCTACCGAGTGCAACTCCAGCACGCTAACCAATGGGCTACCGCGCCCCCTAAATGTGAAGTGTTGTTGTTGTTGAGACCCAGACCGTCCGACCTACCAGAAAGGTGTAAAGTAACTGTTTGGACGGCCGGGAAGTGCCACCCAATTTTGACCGGAACCCAGTGGGGGAGGCATCCACTGGGACCGTACCCTCCTTCCCCTACCACCAACCTCTCGGAAGGACTTACGGACCCACATGTTTAACGTGATCGTACTCCGCGTGAACACGGCGGCAGTTTTGGCAGCAGCTGGAATCGAACCCGGGCCTACCGAGTGCAACTCCAGCGCGCTAACCAATGGGCTACCGCGCCCCCCTAAATGTGAAGTGTGGAATTGTTGTGTATATTTATATATTTATATAATTATATATTTATATGTGTAGTTATAATTATATATTTATAAGTTTTCATGTATAACATTACATTTTTAGTATATATGCGAATCTTAATGTAAAAATTATATAGTTTTGATATACAGGGTGATTATAAAGAAACTTTGCCGGTATGTGAGCCCCTAGCGATCATACCGTTTAAGGAAACGGAAAGAAATTTTGGATGCAGGTATTTTATGGTGTACGCTCAAGAATGATGCGAAAAACACAACAGTCCTGCTCTTACAGTTAGAGTTACAGTGATACAATTTCGAAATTTTAAAATAGCAAACCTACTTTTTTTTTTTTTTTGGAATGTGATCTTCACAACGAAAAACCATAAATGGCTTTGAAACGTTACCTGCAGCAAGAAAAAAGCCGACGTTAGACAGAGATTAAGAAAAAAGTGAATACAACCAATAAGGACAGACCAACGACAGAACAGCAAACCATTTTCTTGTGTTTCACAAATTTTCCACGTGTTCGCCTTCACACATGATGACGCTTTGCATGCGACAGATGGTGGATAACACTGAAGCACGTACCATGGCAAGAGGAATCTGTTGAACGGAACCTCACGTGTGATGGCATCTTTCAAATCAAATAGAGTTTGCGGATTGCCCGTATACACATTGGATTTCATGTATCCCCACAGCCAGAAATCCATTGGAGAGAAATCGGAGGACCTGGGTTGCCACGGAAACATGAAATGGCGGGATATAATTCTGTCACCAAACTGTTGTGTCAATAAACGTTTCATAGAAGACCCCACATGTGGGGAAGCGCCATCTTGAATCCACACGACCTCAGATAGAGCATTTCGCTGTTGCAATTCGAGAATGACGTAATTGGTCAACATTGCTTCACAGCGACCACTCTTTACCGTACACGGCGTAGACCTGCGACAGTAACCTCTTCAAAAAGTAATGGCCTAGAATGAAGGTACTTATTATCCCGCACCACACAGTCACTTTTGCTTGGTGTAACGGAAGTGAGACCTCATTATAGGGATTTTGGTTTGCTGGTGCACGCAGTTCTTCGAATTCACGTCACCATTTAAAGAGAAATGTGCCTCGTCTGTCCACAGAATACGTAAAGTCCATTTGTTATCGTCATACCGGATGAGGAATTCATTAGCAAAATCTAAGCGTAATTGGTTATCAGCCATTTGTAACATCTGGACACGCTGGAACAGATACGGAAACATGTGGAGAACAAAGCGCAGAATCTTGCTGACCGTAGAATTCGGCAAATCCAGCACGCGTGAAACACCGCGTGCACTTGCAATACGACCTTCGCTTATCGTCTCATACACTTCTGCAACAACCTCCTCAGGAACGGAAGGTCGTCCAGGCCGAGATCGATCGCATGTGTAATCAGTTTCTTCAAATTTCCGTATCAAATTCCGTACAGCTTGTACAGAACACGGGCTTCGTCGTAGCCGATAGTTTGCGCATAGGCACGCAATGCCTCTGCAGCATTTTGTCCATTCAGGTAATGTTCATTTCGCCTCATTGTTTCACTATAAACGTCATGTTAGTCAGGTCAGAGTGCAAGAAAGCAAGCGGCACTCAAATCACAATGTCTTTTGTTTCTCCTACAGCGATGACGTCAGCCATGACGCGGTCTTACGCAAAACCTGGAAATCTGCATACTTTGGTCTCTTCTTCACCTTCTCTTCCTTTGTCTTGGGCTTTTTATCAGATGATTGACTCGTATACCAAATATCAAGCCTCTATCACATA
The DNA here is from genome assembly GCA_951213105.1 of Amaurobius ferox. Taxonomy (NCBI): domain Eukaryota; kingdom Metazoa; phylum Arthropoda; class Arachnida; order Araneae; family Amaurobiidae; genus Amaurobius; species Amaurobius ferox. The sequence goes on from OX578152.1 coordinate 26,052,141, forward strand.
TAAAAGGAAGCGTGCCTCATTTATTTGAAAAATCGAACATCTTAGTCTGCGGCACCCCTTAAAGTAGCAAATATTGGAAATCTCAAATTTCACACCTTCTTCCTTTCAAACTATCTACCCGTACACCAAATTTAAAGTCTCTATCCTATCGAGTAGCATGTTTTTTCTATCACTTCACCTTTCGAACGTCTTTCTGTGTAGCTCCCTTTAATGAACATTTTTGTCAAACCGCACTAATCTTTGGTTTTTTGTCAAATGATTAGCCCATATACTAAATTTCAAGCCTCTATCACACTGTAAAGGAGGAGTTTTTCATTTCTTCTGCAAATCGAACATTTTAGTGAGCGGCACCCCCTACAATAGCAAATGTTGGAAAATTGAAATTGTACACTTTCTTTCTTTCCAACTTTTTACCCGTACACTAAATTTGAAGTCTCAATCTCATGGCGAAGCATGTTTTTCTAGCATTTCACCTTTCGAATGCTTTTGTGTGAAAGCCCCAGGCCGTCCGGCTCGAATGCTTTTGTGTGTAGTACCTACCCCCTTAAATATACATTTTTGAAAAACTCTATTCGTTTTGTGATTTCTATCAGATGATTCGTCTATATACCAAATATCAAGCCTCTATCACGTTTTAAAAGGAGCGTTTCTCCTTTATTCCGAAAATCGAACATTTTGATGTGCGGCACCCCCTAAAGTAGAAAATATTAGTTAACTGAAAATGTACACTTTCTTCCTTCCAAACTATCTACCCTTACACCAGATTTGATATCTCTATCTCATTCCGAAGCATGGTTTTTTATCAATTCACTTTTCGACCGTTTTCCTCTGGGGCACCCCCTTAAACGAACGTTTTTTAAAAACTATATTCGTTTTGGGTGTTGTCCTCAAATGATTAGTCCATATACCTCATTTCAAGCATCTAACAAATTTTAAAGTAACCTTTTCTCATTTATTCAGTAAATAGAACATTTTGGTGTGCGGCACCCCCTTAAGTAGCAAATATTGGAAATCTGAAATTGCGCACTTTCTTCCTTTCGAACGATTTACCCATACACCAAACTTGAAGTCTCTATCTTATCGCAAAGCATGCTTTTCTATCATTTCACTTTTCGAACGTTTTGGTGTGGAGCACCCCGTCTAGAGAACGTTTTCTAAAAATTCGATTTTTACAGGAGGGGTTATCGAACGACCGAGCCGTGTACCAAATTGCAAGTCTCTATCTATTCAGGAAGTGCTTAAAAAACCGGGACAGACAGACAGACGGACATTTTACAATTAGTATATACTAGCCGAATACCCGTTGAAAATCAACGTTCTCGCAATAAACAACACCTGAATATTGTAATTTTTTAATAATTCGTGTTTCACACTTATTCGGCAAATCGAATATTTTAGTGTGCTAAACCGCTTAAAGAAGAAAATATTGGAAAATTTAAATTGTACACCTTTTCCTTTCGAACTATCTACCAGTACACCTAATTAAAGTCTCCATCTCATCACGAAGCATACTACCTTATCATCTCCCCTTTCGAACGTTTTTCTGTGGATCACACCCATAAATGAACATTTTTGAAAAATTCTGTTCGCCTTGGGTTTCTTATCAGATGATTGGCCCATATACCAAATATAAGCCTCTATCACATTCAAAAGGAAGAGTGTCTCATTTATTCCAAAAATCGAGCATATTGGTGTGCCGCACCACTAAAGTAGCAAATATTGGAAATCTGAAATTGCACATTTTCTTCTTTTCAAACTATCTCCCAGTACACAAAATTTGAAGTCTCTATCCTACCGCGAAGCATGTTTTTCCATCACTTCACCTTTTGAACGTCTTTCTGTGTAACACCCCCTTAAATGAACATTTTTGCAAAACCGTATTCATCTTGGGTTTGTTCTTCAAATGATGAGCCCATATACTAAACTTCAAGATTCTATCACATTGTAAAGGGGGCGTTTTTAATTTGTTCGGCAAATCGAATATTTTAGTGAGCGGCACCCCCTACAATAGCAAATGTCGGAAAACTGAAATTGCACACTTTCTACCCTTCCAACTATTTACCAAATTTGAAGTCTCTATCTCAGCGCGAAGCATGCTTTTTCTATCATTTCACCTTTCGAATGTTTTTCTGTGGCGTACCCACTCCCCTTAAATATACATTTTTGAAAAACTCCATTCTTCTTGGGTTTTCTATTAAATGATTGGCCCATACACTAAATATGAAGCCTCTATCACGTTCTAAAAGGGGTATTTCTACCTCATTCCAAAAATGGAACATTTTTGCGTGCGACACCCCTTAAAGTAAAAAATATTGGAAAACTGAAATTGTACACTTTCTTTCTCTCAAACTATGTACCCGTACACCAAATTTCAAATCTCTATCTCATCCTGAAGTATGTTTTCCTATCAATTCGCCTTTAGGAAGTTTTCCTCTAAAGCACCCCCTTAATCGAACGTTTTTGAATAACTATATTCGTCCTAGGTGTTTTCATCAAATGATTAGTCCATGTACCTAATTTGAAGACTCTATCAAATTTTAAAGGAGCCTTTTTTCATTTATTCGGTAAATCGAACATTTTGGAGTGCGGCGCCCCCTTAAGTAGAAAATATTGGAAATCTGAAATTGCACACTTACACCAAAATTGAAGTCTCTATCTTATCGCAAAGCATGCTTTCCTATCTTTTCACTTTTCGAAAGTTTTGGTGTGGGGCACCCCTTCTAGAGAACGTTTTCAAAAAATTTGATTTTTCCAAGGGGGGAGGGGTCGAACGACCGAGCCGTGTACCAAATTGTAAGTTTCTATCTATGCTGGAAGTGTCTAAACAAAGTGTGACAGACAGACGGACACTTGGCAATTAGTATATATAGACTATCTGAATACCCGTTGAAAATCAACGGTCTCGCAATAAACAACCACTAAATATTGTCATTTTCTTAATAATTCGCGTTTCACATTTATTCGGCAAATCGAATATTGTGCGGAACCCCCTAAAGAAGAAAATATTGTAAATTTTATATTGGGCCCGTCTTCCTTTTGAACTATTTACCAGTACACCAAATTAAAGTCTCTATCTCATCCCGAAGCATAATATTTTATCATCTCCCCTTTCGAACGTTTTTCTGTGGAGCACACCCATAAATGAACATTTTTGAAAAACTCTGTTGGCCTTAGGTTTCTTATCAGATGATTGGCTCATATGCCAAATATTAAGCCTCTATCATATTTAAAGGAAGCGTGTCTCATTTATTCCGAAAATTGAACATATTGGTGTTCGGTACCCCCCTAAAGTTGCAAATATTGGTAATCTGAAATTTACACACTTTCTTCCTTTCAAACTATCAACAAGTACATCAAATTTATGTCTCTATCCTATTGTGGGGCATGATTTTCTATCACTTCATATTTCTAACGTTTTTTTTTGTGTTAAATGATCATTAAATGATCATTTAAATGATCATTTCCTTAAAATGATCATTCCCCTTAAATGATCATTTTTGAAAAACCGTAATAAACCGGGTTTTTTATCAGATGATTAGCCCATACACTAAATTTCAAGCTTCTATCACACTCTAAAGGAGGCGTTTTTCAGTTGTTCGTGAAATCGAACATTTTAGTGTGCGTCACACCCCCTACAATAGCAAATGTTGGAAAACTGAAATTGCACAATTTCTTCCTTTCGAACTATTTACCCATACACCAAATTTGAAGTTTCTATCTTACGGTAAAGTATGCTTTCCTATCATTTCACTTTTCGAGCGTTTTGGTGTGGAGTACTCCCTCTAGAGAACGCTTTCAAAAAATTGGATTTTTTCCAGCGGGTTTTATCAAACGACCGAACCGTATACCAAAGTGCAAGTCTCTATCTATTCGGAAAGTGCCTAAAAAAAGCGTGACACACAAACAAACGGACAGACAGACGGTCAGACGGACACTTGGCAATTAGTATATACTAGCCGTATACCCGTTGAAAATCAACGGTCCCGCATTAAACAACCACCGAATAAGGTGAATTTTTAAATAATTCGCGTTTCTTATTTATTCTAAAATTCGAGCATTTGGTTTTGAGGCACCCCCAAAAGTTGAAGATATCGGAAAACTGAAATTGCACATGTTCTTCCTTCCAAACTATCTACCCGTACACCAAATTTGAAATCTCTATCTCATTACGAAGTATATTTTTTTTATCAATTCACCTTCCGAACGTTTTCCTCTGGAGCACCCCCTTAAACAAACATTTTTGGTAAACTATTTTCATCTTGGGTGTATTCATCAAATGATTAGTCCATATACCAAATTTCGAGCGTCTATCAAATTTTAAATGTGCCGGTCCTCGTTTATTCGGAAAATCGAACATTTTGGTGTGCGGCACACCCTTAAGTAGGAAATATTGGAAATCTGAAATTGCACACTTTTTTCCTTTCGAACGGTTTACCCATATACCAAATTTGAAGTCCTTATCTTATCACAAAGCATGCTTTTCTATCATTTCACTTTTCGAACATTTTGGTGTGGAGAACCAACCCTTTCTAGAGAACGTTTTCGAAAAATTCGATTTTTTCAGGGAGTTTTATCAAACGACCGAGCCGTGTACCAAATTGCAAGTCTCTTATCTATTCGGGAAGTGCCTAAAAAAAGCGTGACGGACAGACAGACAGACGGACACTTGGCAATTAGTATATATAATAGATACCCGTGTATTAGTAGATTACCCGAACTACAATATATGAGTTTCAACAATTTTTACCAAAATGAAACAGATGACGTAATAAATTGAAATATATCAATAATCACCTTTATCCTGAAGGCCGTATAATCCAGTTAAAAATGCAATTGCGATCATATTTATTTTATATACATTTCTTTATTATTTAAATTGGAAAAGATTTAATAAAAATCGTCTGCCGCATAAACGCATTGGATTTAATCCGGTGCTAAGCGACATGATACAATTTTCTTCAAATAAATTTGCAGAAAAATATATCGTCTGCATAATGCTAAGCCTATGGAAGATTTAACTATATGTTTTTAACAAATATCTAGATAACCCCTGGTCTTAGAAACTTGATAGATGGACTAAAGTGATTTCAAGGCTACCCACAAAATTACATGAAATTCGATGCAGTCATTCTCCTATGATGATGAGACAGAAAGACAGACAGATTTTCAATTTAATTTACATAGATATTAATTGTAATTCAAATTAAAGCTATTTTAAACCTATCACGTATATTTGTATGTGCTCTGTATTCTGAACTTCCCAATTTGGTGTAGAAGCTGGTGATACTTCAATTTTTATTATCCATTAGATTACATAATATTTGTACATGAGAATATGGAAAGATACGCACTGTCGTACTTCTTGATTTTTTCAATCTTTCTTTCTGGTCTACCCCACAAAGAGTTCAAAGTCCAGCATAAATTCGGCACTTCATTGTTGCTGTAGAAGGAAGCAATTATGATGTCATCTACCCTAGACCAATTGAAAGAGATAAGAATAATAAGATAATATAGTATAGCAAACATACTTTTTTAGACATTTTTAAGGTACGAGTGAAATAATAACGCTTGTGCCCAAGGTATTTTTGACTTTGTATTTAAAACATACTACAGTCGACCCCGCTTAATTGCTTATAGTTTGTTCCACTCTATTGTATTCGATTAAGCGGGGTATGTGATTAATAGGGTACACAGATTAATATTTTTATTATCCCTCCTGATTATATACTACTAGCAGCGATTATCGGCGTTGCTCTGGATTTACCATGCGAAACTATGATAAAAATTACACCGGAGCATATAAGGCCGATTGTGATATATTACCGCTAAATGTATCGCATTTTAGAGATGTTTAAATAAAATTAAAGTTGGAACGTGTTTCATAATCAATGCTTTATGCATGATTGATCTTTCTTGTGATTTCTTAATACTTTTCGTTGTTGAGTAAGCCTGTGAGAAATAAACCATGGTGATAGTTTCCATTTTAATTCATATCTCAAACCTGCGATTTCAAAAGTGATTAATACGTTCAATAAACTCCCACAAAACTCAGAGATTTAATTGATTTTCACGTTCTAGACCAACTATTTCCAATCTTTTTTGTTGGGAATCATGGAGTTAGAGAGTAGAACTCCTAGGAAAAAGTTTCGTTTTCCATCAATATCTTGATAACCCCTGGTCTTAGAAACTCAAAACTTGGACTAAATTTATGGAGGGCTATTTCAAAGCTACCCACCAAATTTCATTAAATTTGGTTCAGCCGTTCTCAAGTTATGGTGGATCATACATACATACATACATACTTTTCTTCTTTATATATATATAGATAAAGATAATGAATATACAATAATTACAACAATTTCGGAATAAATAGTAATAATTTATTGCTATATACATAATATATCCCTCCTATTTATTATGTATATATAAACTATGTAAGAATTATGTATGTCTGAATGATGGACATAATTATAACGTGATTAGAGCATTGAGAATAATAAGTCCAATAAAACCCAATTTCATCAAATGTGATTGGGCATGATTTCAGTAAACACAATTTCCAATATTTTAGAAATATTATCTTCTTACAAAATAAAAAAATCTGATGTGGGCAATTTTATTTATATAATGCAATGAATTTATTACTTTTACAGTAAAAAAAATAGATTATTTTTATAGTAGTTATTTATATTATTTTCAAGATATTGAATTTTCGTCAATGAGTCGTCATTTTCCATGTCGTCATCATCAATGAGTCGTCATTTTCCATGTCGTCATCATCAATGAGTTGTCATTGATTTAGCGTCATTTTTATCCATTTGGCGAGTTTTTGTTAATTTAGCAGCATTTAAAAAAGTCGCCAAGTTGGCGACATAAAACCAAACTCGTCGGCAAAATCTCGCCAAGCGTTATCGACGAAGAAATAAGTTATTCTTACAGCAGATAAATGACTATTGGCGCTCAAATACAAAAGTATTACTCAAAGTATCTTTTTTCATGAATGGAACGAGCTAGATCCACGAGAATGATGTCACCAAATTTATAGCATGGCATTATATATGAAAAGTGAACATGTTTCTCAATAGGAAATATTTTTTCTTATTTTATATGACTTTTTGATAATTTTTTTGAAAATTATGCAATATCTCGAGAACGGTTCATGTTAGCGTTCTAAAATTTATGTCAATCGTTTTCTAATGAAAAATTACATAAGGAATGTCTATTTGCGTAACTTTTTTAGTGGTTTTGATTTTTTAACGATTTTTTCAAAATTTCACTCGAAAATTTAGGGGGTTCTGAACATTCGATTGCGTATAAAAACCACTACAGTGTTTACAAATTGTGATTTCTGTACCAAATTTCGTTCGAATCGGTCCATTCGTTCGTCAGTTATCGTCTCCAGAGACTCCCTGACACACACACACACACAGACATCACTTCAAAAATGTTTGATTCGTGATCAGGGATGCTTGAAAAGTGCTCTCCTGTCGAAAACTCGAATTCAAATTTTCGACCCCGTCACAATACTTTCCTTATACATTATTGTATATAAGGAAAGTAATAAGTGTTTGAGTGCCCGTGTATGTCGTCTATAGAGAAAAATCGAAGCGGCGAAAACAGCGAAATTTGCTACAGAGGTGCTTCAGATCCTGGGAAGATACACCTCAGCTATATTTTATTAAAATTCGAATTAGTTTAAATGTTATGAACATTTAAAGCCGAAATTTCGATTTCAAAACCATTTTTGTTCCTTGCAGATGATAAAAGATAAAATGGCAGATTTTCGACGAAAAAACAGCTTTTTATCTAACAACGTTTAATAAAGCGGGCGGGAAGCAACTATGCCTTTTGAAAAAAATGAATGAATGAATTAAAATAATCTCTGCTTAAAATCCCAAGCAACGTTGGGAACATTTTCTAGTAATCTATCAATTGAATAATTAATGCATTATTTTCATTCACAGAAATCCATAAAATCGCCCAATTGATTTAAATTGAGTGTTTGGCAATATATATATTTAATCGAATTATTCCAAACGTATTTTTTGAGGCAATTATTTTTAGAATATCTACCAATTTTCAACTATTTTAGAACAGGCTACAATTTTTTCAAGAATATAATTTGGAAAAAAGAGTATAATAATTAGTTTAATTGTAATTGAAAAAAATTATAACTGATGATTTTATTATACATCATCATAACAAAATCATGCCTTATCATATTTCCAAAGAAAAATAAATCATTGAAACGATAATACAGGGTAACCCAAAAGTCCTTGACACATTTTAAAATTGAATATAAACTCAAGTAATTGACGTATGATAGTGAGATTTAGACTAAAATGCTTTTTACGTTGGAAAGTTTTGGTCAAGCAAATAAACAATTTAGTTCCAAACTTTGCACTTAGATGGCTCTACTTATTCAAATGCTTGTATATCTGAGTTGGATATGAAGTACCGTTTGGATGTGGTTCCAGCTACAAAGGACGCACATATTGAAATATGGTAGCAGATAAAAAAAAAATGCTCTGTAACCAGTTTTTATGCATTTTTTTGGTATTTTTAAGGTACAGCGCCATCTATGGGCAAGGTTTGGAACTAAATTTTTACTTTCCTTATATACATAATGTATAAGGAAAGTATTGTGAAGGGGTCGAAAATTCGAATTTTCGACGGGAGAGCACGTTTCAAGCATCCCTGATCACGAATCAAACATTTTTGAGGTGATGTCTGTGTGTGTGTGTGTGTGAAAGTATGTGTGTGTGTGTGTGTCAGTGAGTCTGTGAAGACGATATCTCACGAACGAATGGAACGATTCGAATGAAATTTGGTACAAAAATCACAATCCGTGAATATTGGAAGCCTATTGCTTTTAAACGTAATCGAATGGTCAGAACTCCCCTAAATTTTCGAATGAAATTTTGAAAAAATCACCAAAAAATCAAAACCTTACATAAAGTTACACAAATAGACATTTCTTATGTAATTTTTCCTTAGAAAACGATTGATATAAACTTTAGAGCGCTAGCATAAACCGTTCTCTAGATATTGCACATTTTTCAAATAAATTTATCAAAAAATTCCATAAATTAATAAAAATATTAACTGCTGAGAAACATGTTCATTTTTCACATGTAATATCATGCGATAAATTGGATGACATCATTCTCGTGGATCTAGCTTGTTCCATTCATGAGAAAAGATACTTTGAGTAATACTTTTGTATTTGAACGCCAATAGTCATTTATCTGCTATAAGAATAACTTATTTCTCCATCCATAACGCTTGGCGAGATTTTGGCGACGAATTTGGCGGAATGTCGCCAACTTGGCGACTTTCTGAAATGTTGCCAAATCAACGAAAATCTCGCCAAATGGATAAAAATAACGCTAAATCAATATAAATGACGACAAATTGTCGAAAATGCAATATCTTGGAAGGGATATAAGTATCTACTATAAGAAAAACCCATTTATTTACTGTAAAAGTAGTAAATTCATTGCATTATATAAGGAAAGTCATGTGTTGTCCACATCAGATTTTTTTTATTTGCTTAACCAAAACTTTTCAACTTGGAAAGCATTTTAGTCCAAACCTCACTATCGTACGGCAATTACTTGAGTTTATATTCAATTTTAAAATGTGTCAAGGACTTTTGGATCACCCTGTATAATCGCAAATTGAGAAAAATTGTTGATCGATACCATCCAAATGATTTATATCGATCCACAAGAAGTTTCGTATTTAATTGTATCGATACAAAATATCGATGTATTTGATAGCCGTGTAATCGGAATACATAAGTTGACGACAAGAGAAAATTATAATAATCTTCTTACGAGCAATTGATGTTTTCATTTCCTCTGATTATTTTGCACTTAAAGAATTCATCCAGTGGTTTCTTCAATTCATTCAGCACTGTCATATTTAAGGCATTGCTTCTGAAGTATTTATAGTAAGCCGTGAACTGAAAGATATTACACTATTAGATATAGTTATGCAAAGGATTGTATTATTACTTTCCTTATATGCATAATGTATAAGGAAAGTATTGTGACGGGGTCGAAAATTCGAATTCGAGTTTTCGACGGGAGAGCACGTTTCAAGCATCCCTGATCACGAATTAAACATTTCTGAAGTGTTGTGTGTGTGTGTGAAAGTATGTGTGTGTGTGTGAAAGTATATATGTGTGTGAAAGTGTGTGTGTGTATGTGTGTGTGTGTGTGTGTGTGTGTGTGTGTGTGTGTGTGTGTGTGTGTGTGTGTGTCAGTGAGTCTGTGGAGACGATATCTCACGAACGAATGGAGCGATTCGAATGAAATTTGGTACAAAAATCACAATCCATAAATACTGGAAGCCTATTGTTTTTAAACCCAATCGAATGTTCAGAACCCCTAAATTTTCGAGTGAAATTTTGAAAAAATCATCAAAAAATCAAAACTTTAATAAAGTTACATGAACAGACATTTCCTAAGTAATGTTTCCTTAGAAAACGATTGACATAAACTTTAGAACGCTAGCATGAACCGTTCTCGAGATATTGCACATTTTTCAAATAAATTTATCAGAAAGTCTCATAAATTAAAAAAAATATATTAACTGTTGAGAAACAAGTTCACTTTTCATGTGTAATATCGTGCGATAAATTTGGTGACATCATTCTCGTGGATCTAGCTCGTTCCATTCATGATAAAAGATACTTTGAGTAATGCTTTTGTATTTGAACGCCAATAGTCTAGAATCTGCTATGAGAATAACTTATTTCTCCGTCCTTAACGCTTGGCAAGATTTTGGCGACAAATTTGGCAGAATGTCACCAACTTGAGGACTTTTTTAAATGTTGCCAAATTAATGAAAATCTCGTCAAATTGATAAAAATGACGCTAAATCAATGAAAATGACGACTAATTTAAGAAAATTCAATATCTTGGAAAGAATATAAGTATCTACTACAAGAAAACCCCATTTTTTTTACTGTAAAAGTAGTAAATTCATTGCATTATATAAGGAAAGTCATGTGCTGCCCACATCAGATTTTTTTGAAGTTAACAGTAGTGCAATTTATTGAGTAGCATTATGTTAATTATTATTCTATTACAGGAACTCGCACTGAAGATCAAACATAGTGGGTTTTAGTAGCCGCAAACAAAGCAATGTGTTTAATGTTTAATATTATAACGATCAATGAGTTACGATAATTTGGCTATGGCTTAAATAATTTAAATAAATATTTATGTTAAAGTTAAGAATGCACTTTGCATACTCGTTTACTGCGCCACAATATGGAGATTTTGACAACGAATTTGGCTGAATGTCGCCCAATTGGGGACTTTTTAAATGTTGCCAAATTAGCGAAAATCTCACCAAATTGATACAAAATGACGCTAAATCAATGGAAATGACGACTAATTGATGAATGTTCAATATCTTGGAAAAAAGATAAGAGTAGACAATAAGAACAACCCATTTCTCCGTCTGTCTTTCCGTAACTCTTGACGAGAAATTTAGCGGGACGTCGCTAACTTGGTGACTATTTTAAATGTTGCTAAAATGACAAAAATGTCGCCAAATTGATAAAAATAGCGCCAAATGGAAAGTAATGTATCGCAAATTTTGATTTCCGTCATATGACGGGCATACTTTCTAGTATATACGAAATACTCTTCTTTCCGTTTGTTTGTAACATTTGGTGATGTATTTGGTAAACTCAGCGACTAATTTAGCAAAGTATTGCCAACTTGGCGATATTTCGCCCCAGATTGACAAAAATATCGTTTAAATTGAAAAAATGACGATAAATTAATGAAAATTACACCTAATTGATGAAGTAATTATTAAAGTATTTTAATATATGGACTATATATAGCTTATTGAGGATGCCCACAATATTGATGATGGTTTATTTAGATTTGTGCGAAGTATAAGTTAACTGAGTATTTTGAAATATTTTCACATATTGTAATCCGGAAAATCGTCAAATGCACAATTCAGCGATACACACCGCCGTGGATCTTATACATTATTTTTTGACTGTAAAACTAGTAAAGCCATATATAAAGAATGCCATGTGCTGCCCACATCAGATTTTTTTCCGCTGTATAGTCATACATATGTAAAATGACGAATGTCTTTACCACTGTTCAAGAAAGTTTGTTAATAATTTCGTTCGTTGAAATTGGACATAGCTCCCCTCCTAATTGACCCCCCGGATAACCGATGGGCGGTTTTTGTAGGGGACTTCAACCTGTGCAAATGGGCCCAGTTTGGTTCCCCAAAATAAAATCCCCACGTGATATTTCAAACTTCAGCCAGATAAATGCGAACACACACAAATGGATAAACACACACACACACACACACATATATATATATATATATATATATATATATATATATATATATATATATATATATCATAGTGAAAACAATCTAAATGCAAATAAAAGCGTAATTATAAAAGCATATAGTAATTACAAAAGCGTATAGTTTCCCACATTCACGTTGGTGCTTGCTTCGGGCATGTATAGTGGTTTCTGGAAGTGTTTCCCGGGACTCATGCTTTAACCAGTAATGTTTTCTTATATTTGTTTTTACCTTTTATCCTTTTGGAATTTTATATATATATATATATATATATATATATATATATATATATATATATAATAAAGATGAAATAAATTAGAATTTGAAGAGAAATAGTGATGCATCCATAATAAACAGTAGAATTCTATTACTAACCAGAAATAATTCAACAGAATGTCAGTCATATAGTAGAGAAATCAGGAAACTACAAACAATATAAAATATCAATCAAAAGAAAAACTTGTATGTTAAACAATGAAATGAAGCTGATGTAATAGTAAAATCTTCAGGGGGCATCTACCACACACCAGCCTCATAGTAGCACATTTCAATTAATGATCTGTTACTGTGAGAACAAAAGACCGTTTGATTCCCTATATGTGCCACATTTGAAACAGATTGAGAAAATTGGAAAACTAAAAAGATAAGAAAAATAGTTGGGAAAATAATTGACTTACACGTATAGAAGTTGATGAGTATAAGTCAGCACTACATGTGAAATAAATGTTGTAAAGAAGGTATTGCCAATCCATGAGTGTAAAGTCTACGTTGCCATTCTCAAAAATTGTAAAATGTAATTCCATACTAAAGAAGAAAGATATAACAACCAAATAAACTGCATTCAAAATAAAGAAAGTACTCAATATTGCAAATATAAAAAATCTGATGTGGGCAGCGCATGACTTTCCTTATATAATGCAATGAATTTTCTACTTTTACAGTAAAAAAATAGATTATTTTTATAGTAGTTATTTATATTCTTTCCAAGATATTGAATTTTCGCAATGAGTCGTCATTTTTTCTGTCGTCATCATCAATGAGTCGTTATTGATTTAGCATAATTCTTATCCATTTGGCGAGTTTTTCGTTAATTTAGCAACTTTTAAAAAAGTCGCCAAGTTGGCGACATTCCACCAAATTCGTCGCCAAAATCTCGCCAAGCATTATGGACGAAGAAATAAGTTATTCTTACAGCAGATAAATGACTATTGACGTTCAAACACAAAAGTATTACTCAAAGAATCTTTTTCCATCAATGGAACGAGCTAGATCCACGAGAATGATGTCACCCAATTTATCGCATGGTATTACATATGAAAAGTGAACATGTTTCACAATAGGAAATATTTTTTTTTTATTTTATATGACATTTTGATAATATTTTTGAAAAATGTGCAATACCTCGAGAACGGTTCATGTTAACGTTCTAAAATTTATGTCAATCGTTTTCTAATGAAAAATTATATAAAAAATGTCTATTTGTGTAACTTTATTAGCGGTTTCGATTTTTTGACGATTTTTTCAAAATTTCACTCGAAAATTTAGAGGGGTTCTGAACATTCAATTGCGTATAAAAGGAATAGGCTTCCAGTTTTTACGGGTTGTGATTTTTGTACCAAATTTCGTTCGAATCGGTCCATTCGTTCGTCAGTTATCGTCTCCATAGGCTTACTGACACACACTCACACACATACTTTCACACACACACGCACACACAAACATCACCTCAAAAATGTTGGATTCGTGATCAGGGATGCTTGAAACGTGCTCTCCCGTCGAAAACTCGAATTCGAATTTTCGACCCCGTCACAGTACTTTCGTTATACATTATGTATATAAGAAAAGTATTGATAATCATTATTTACCCTATGAAATTATTTAAAGAGTCAATAAGTAATAAATAATGAATTGAATAAACAATCAAATGTATTATTCGATTATAGAAATTAGTGTAGACATAGCACGAACACTTCGCATCTATCTCCTGGCAAAATGCATGTTAGATGATGCAAGTGTATAGAAAAGTAGCCTCCAGGGGAAATTTTGTACTGCAAATTTATTGTATAGTATTGTGAACAATGAAGGAGTAAATGCCAAATGAGACAGTACACATCAATTTTGTTAGCAATGCATGACAACGTTCATTGTTATTTACAAATAAGATTCAATATGACCACCATTGTGATATTCCAAGAACTACATGCGTCCATATTTTCCACGGCAACTCTCAACATATCAGAAGTGATTTGTCTCACTTGTAACATTATTCGGTCTTTCAACGTTGCAATATCGGGGACATATCCTTGATACAAAAAGCGCTTTTAAAACCCTTTCGGGACGATTGGCACGCTCGCGTGTCGGCTGCGAACTTGCATTTCAGGCCGGACGGCACGCACTCGTGACGGAGGAATCTTTACCGTAAACGGCGAGTGGCACGCATGCGTGCTTTAAAATGAACGTTTTAATTTGCCTACTAGATGGCGTTAAATGTCCGTGGAGCTAACTTCAATGTATTTTGCAGATACATGACCTTGGCATAAGGAGGATCCAATGAATTATTTCTCCATTTGGAGCGGTGAAACATGATTTTGTAATATAAACAGACAGAGCAATTCTGCAACATCAACAATTTTATAATTGAGTTTCGGGTTTTGTTTTTATTTCAGCATTATGATTTCGTTGGTGAATCATAGGAATATAAGAGAGTATTTTTTTGGGTGGGGATTTAGAGGCAGTGAAATTAATCGTTTATTTCGGATAAAAGAATGGGGGCAACTAACGAGTATTTTGTATTCAGATTTGTATGAAAAATATACATCAAATAGAAAATAAATATTTCTTTTATTCCTGAAAAAAGTAGATTTCTGTGTTGAATAGGTAATTTTTAGTGAATTTTTTTCGAGAGTTAGGCTTAGCGCAAAAAATTTGCCGTCCTTTGGGAACAGTTCGGAAGCGAAGCGCTCCGTCTTTTGGGCCGCGGCAGTTCCGGAATGCCGCCGTCGCGAATTAAGAAATCCCCACAGCCAGCAGTCACAAGGATTGAGATCAGGCGACCTCGGTGGCCATGCCGTGGGAAATGCACGACTAATGATTCTGCTATCGTCAGAGAAATGTTCGCGTAACAAACGTTGAGTGAAGGTAGTCGAATCAAGACATCCTCGTTGCTGCAGTTGTGGAACCACGAAGTTGCTCAGCATATCGGCATACCTGTCAGTATTGATGGAACAGGTCACTGGTCCACTTTGCCGACTTTCCTGGTAAAAGCAAGGACCGATGTTAAAAGATGCCGTAAAGCCGCACCACACTGTGACTTTTGTCGAGTGGAGAGGTTTCTGCAGACACGCGTGCGAATTAATCGCAGCCCAAATGCGGCAGCTGTGTGTGTTAATACCACCGTTCAAATGAAAGTGCGCTTCGTCACTCCATAAAATGTGCCACGGCCATGCATCATTCACTTCCATGCCTGCTAAGAATCTAAAAAAAACTCAATTCGGGTGGCCACATCGCCAGGGAGCAGTTCTTGAACAAGACAGATTTTATAGGAGTAAAATTTCAATATATGATGCAGGGTTTTCCACACCTTTGAGTATCGCGCGCAGAATCGGGCGCGATTAGTACTTGGGTGGGTGACCACCTGGGAACACCGCGTGCTGTTGGCACATTTCGGACGCGGTAGCTCGGTGGTTTGCGCGCTGGATTTGCACGCTGCCACATCTGCCGCCGTGTTCATGCGGAGTACGATCACGTTGAACATGTCGATCCGTACGTCCTTCCGAGAGATTGGTGGTAGGGGAACGAGGGTACGGTCCCTGTGGATGCCTCCCCCACTGGGTTCCGGTCTAAATTGAGTGGCACTTCCCGGCTGTCCAAACGGCTACCTTACACCTTTCTGGTAGGTCGGACGGTCTGGGTCTCAACAGCAACACCTTTGAGTATGGGATATCCGTTTGCCGGGATATTGCCCCTGCACTGCTGGTATCCTAAGCATTCGTCATCTCTTGTTCCACAATACCAGTTGTTTTGCACGCTACCACAAATGCCGCCGTGTTCATGCGGAGTACGATCACGTTAAACATGTGGGTCCGTAAGTCCTTCCGAGAGGTTGGTGGTAGGGGAAGGAGGGTACGGTCCCTGTGGATGCCTCCCCCACTGGGTTCCGGTCTAAATTGGGTGGCACTTCCCGGCCGTCCATACAGTTACCTTACACCTTTCTGGTAGGTCGGACGGTCTGGGTCTCAACAACAACAATACCAGTTGCAACTTCTTCAACTTGTTGCAGACTGAACGCTTAGCGTCTACAGCCTGGTTGCTGTACTAGAGTTCCGGTAGTTTCAAATCGTTGAATCCTGTTTCGTAAGTTTGTTAAGCTCATCGGTCCTAGTCGTAATTTCTTCAACCGCAGAAGTTCACGAAGGGCAGTATTGGCATTCTCGTTCCGCTGATAATACAGCTTGACTAACAAAGCGCGGCCACGAAAGGTAAGAACCATCGAAAGGTTCTAGGCAGTTCACCTGCGAATGATGAGAATTCTTCTAGTCTTTCCTTTTATCCACGTGATCGCTACACGGATCGCGATTATGCAAATTAGTGCATTTTACTCAGTAAACAGAGCCAAGGGGAGGATGTGGTTGGGAATCGGAGGAAGGATGTTCCCACCTGATTTTCGGAGAGCACCTCTACTCTTGCATGGCACTCCGACACTGGAAGGTATTTCCCTCAGTGTTCCCTACTTCGGTAGGATTTTCCCTTCTTTCTCATCTCCCTCCTATCTTTTCCAATCTCCTCTCTGCCAGTGGGGCCTTCTCCCTTTTCTTTTCAGGTCCATCGTCTTTTTTCTGGGGGATTGTCCCTGCTGTGTATTTTTGTGTTTGGTCACCTCAGATGTGGCCCTTTCTCATTCTTAGGTTTAGGTTTATTCTTGGTGCTTTGCCTCTGTATCAGGGGCTTTCGCACCTGTTGGCTCCTTGTTGGGTTTTCCTTGCCACTGGCCAGCAGGGGTATTGTCCCTGTGACCAGCCGGGCGCTCTACCTTCCCACCCTAGTAGTGGTTGTTCTTTTCCCACC
This sequence comes from Amaurobius ferox, assembly GCA_951213105.1. Classification (NCBI taxonomy): domain Eukaryota; kingdom Metazoa; phylum Arthropoda; class Arachnida; order Araneae; family Amaurobiidae; genus Amaurobius; species Amaurobius ferox. The sequence goes on from OX578152.1 coordinate 26,069,568, forward strand.
TTAGTTGTGGATGTGCTTGTTGGGTCTCTGAGTTAATTCTCCACCGTGCTGTCGGGGTATTGTCCCGACCCTTGTATATTTGGTGTCTCACCCCAGTGGTGCCTCCAGGCCTAGGACTCGCTCCTACCTGTGAGTATCTAATACTTCTTCCTTTTCAGCTCTAACTGCATTTTCCTTTCCACCCTAATAGTATTTTTCCTTTCAGCTCCCCCCAGGACACGTTCCTTTCCAAGTTTATAGGTACCTCCTCCCTCCTTTCCAGGAAGAAGACGGCAGCCCCCCCCGGTTCAGGACAGCTTCGCCTCAGGTAGTATTTGGTAGGTGAGGTGCTTTGATCTCCCCTTGGGGTCTCTCGTTCCTAACATTTCTTTTTCAGCTCCTGTGGCCGGCGGTCCAGCCCCCGGGTAAGTGTTTTCGCGCGTGTTAGCTAGTAGTCTAGGATGTAGTGCTTCCTTTTTCTTCGCCGTTCGGAGCTGCTGTGTTTTATCCTGTTCCTTGCTTCCTCTTTTCCCTTGGGACGCTCTTTTCCTCCCTGGTTTTTACTCTCTCCTCCCCGGTTCCTCCCCCCACCTTCTGGGGGTCTCCTCCTGGTGTGTTTCCCCCGTATGGGGTTCCTTTCCTTGTTTCTCCCGTCCCCGGCATGATATGCCTGTCAGCTGGAACTCTTCGCCGCGTCGTGCTTCTGGGCCTCCTGAGGCCTCCTTTGTTCTAGGTTTTTCAGTTAGGTTAGTTAGCTAGGTTAGTTTCTCTTTGCCTGTCTAGCTTATCGCTCTTAGTGTACTTTACTTTAATTTTATCCCCCGTCTTAGGCTACCGTTAGTATTCTTCCTCTGCTCTTCTCTCTTCTTCTGGTCCGCTCCTGTGGCACACGTGCCTCTCCCGGCTTCGGCTGTTACCTCTTCTTCTCTCCTTCTTCTCTTCTCTTTCTTTTCTTAGGTTAGGCTAACCCGGCAGTACGGGTATAAGTCCGGGTTGCGACGTCGCCTCTTTAAGTTGCATACTGCCTCTGCATAACTACCGAGGGGTAGAAAGTTGGAATTCTCTGCAAATCACACTCAAAACTATCTTCTGCCATAAGCATGGCTCCTCTTGGCTCTTTAGGGCGGTCACTGCATTTGTAATAATTTCGTTCACGCACCTCTTCAGTGCCCCACTTTCTCCAGCTGGAGTAGGGGGCTTGGCTCGGGTCGCCTCGACTGGGGGAATTCCAGGCCGGGGCGATCAGGGCTCTGTTCACATCTTCTGGCTGCTCTCTGGGTGCGGTGTGTGTGGTCAAGGGTCCTTAAGCTGTCTTACCTAACTTTGACGTTAGTCCTGCCCTGAGTCTTCGGTCTGATTTTTAACCACTTTAACTCTTCTGGACCTCAGCCGGATCGTCTGTAGACGAATCGTAGCGGTGGAGATTCAAACCCGAAGGCCATGCGGCGGAACAGGTCTCCACTTAGCTGTCTGCCAGTAAACAGAGCCAAAATTTACTCTAGAGGTGACTTTTGGAACTCTTTTTTCGAAGCCGAATGTTCCACTGTATACACACATCGAATTTTGTTACGTTTCTTCCAATGCATTACTCGCTAGAGGGCTCTGAACACTTCACGTATATATATATATATAAATACAATGTAATAAAAAAGAATGACAACAATGTATCGAAATTAGCCGGGGGGATTGTGACCCCCACTTCCCGGTTAAGCCAGCTTTATGTCACGACGACACTCCCGGAAGCTGATACACTGTCGAAAACCAAGTACATAATACTTAAAACACAAAAATTGTATATGAAAAGTCCAAAGTTTAAGACGATGGAACAGATATTTATAAACAAAGATATGGCATTCCTATGGGGGGAGGTTGCTCCTCTATTCTTGCCGATATCTATTTAAATAAATATGAAAAAAGCACGAATATATTAAATGAAATGTTATATATTCGTTATGTAGATGATATTCTTTGTGCTTGCCCAGATAGTCAATATACCTTAGACTTCACATTTTATCCATCCTACTTAACTCTAACAGAAATTGCATGTAATCAAGATCAAGGCATTAATTTTCTGGACTTAACAATATACAAAAATTCAAATGGACCAGTGGGATTTAGACTATATGATAAAAGAAAATATTTCAATTTTAAAATTAATTACATCATAAATTGGAATACATGTTTGCATCGTAATGTATTCAGAAACATAATATTAAACTTTTTGATAAGAAGCAAAAGACTAAATAGCTGCGAAAAAAATCGATATGAAAGCTATCAGTGTTTCCTGAATGAGGCTATTGCAAAGGGTTACCCTAAGCGTTTCATTAGTGACGTCATTAGAAAGTTTTATAATATAACCGTAACGGAAAGTTACAGTTTATATTTATATAAAAGCACACTTAAAGTTTAAACAGATTGCGATGTGGCATTGCATTGGAAGTATTAGTTGTGAGGTTGATGGGTGTTTTAATCTGTAAAATATTAATAAAGGACACTAAGCCGAAACGTGCTTTTGTGTTATGATGTGGGTGCGAGGTTGGTTTATATTATTGTCTTCTTGATGTTTTAGATACTGTCATTTGTCTTGCAGTTTAGTGGCATTTGGAATTTAGATATTTAAGTATTGGTGGTGTCAGTATAAGTCTTTCAGTTTTTGGACTTTTCATATACAGTTTTTGTGTTTTAAGTATTGTGTACTTGGTTTTCGACAGTGTATCAGCTTCCGGGAGTGTCGTCGTGACATAAAGCTGGCTTAACCGAGAAGTGGGGGTCACAATCCCCTCCGGCTAATTTTGATACATTGTTGTCCTTTTTTATTACATTGCATTTATATAAATATACTTGTTTGAGCTGCTTGGGGCCTTTAGGTATATTTTCAGCTTTTTATTTTGTTGATGTAGCTATATTTGGATATATATATATATATAGATATATATATATATATATGTATATATAATAAAAAGGTTTGAAGGTCCAATGAAAGAAAAGTGAGAAGCTGTAACTCGAAAAACCTAACTTTCTAACAAGCTTACAAAATAAAAGTATAAATCAGCAAATCGTCAAGCAAATAGAAAAAAATACAAATTTCGGATCATCAAGTCAAAGAAAAGTATTAAAAAACAATGGTATGGAATCAATAAAAGAAAAACAGACGAAATCCAAGCACAAATGCTATACACATAGACAAGGTCTAAACCTAAATCAGGATTTGTTCTCTTCTTCAAAACTCTTTTTCAAGTCCAAGTGTCTTGTAGAATCAAATACACAATATATATATATATATATATATATATATATATATATATATATATATATATATATATATATATATATATATATATATATATATTTATATATATATTCAGCTTCGTGATCATATTACAGTAAATAAAGACCTACTGCTACCTTGGGACTATGCTAAAGGCCCCCGAGAATTGGGCTATATCAAGTCACGCATATTGTACCCGTACAAACAGCAGATTTGGACCTGACAACTTAGCAAGAAGGAAAGCTACCATATTATTGAAATACGATTTCTTTTTCTTGCAATTACGAGAAAGTTCATATTGCGGAAAGCATAAATGAATAACCTCCCATAGTGTCAAACACTTTCACCTGTTACCTACCTCACTTAATACGGATTCTTACCGAGTAGCCAATGGGAGTGTCATTCATGTATCCACACAGTTGTTTGAAGTGTTTACAGAGCTGTATGAATCTCAACGTATAGTAGGGAAAACAAAGCCCATTCTTGGCGCAGAATTTTTCTGGATAAAATCTGAAAAGAAGAGGAAGAAGAAGAATAGAGCTAAATGTATATGTTCATCTAAATAGGTTAAATTCATAGAAAAATCGGATGTGACTAAATTTTACGTTTCGCGGTAAATTTATCGTTGCACAAATTTATGGAAGCAAATAAATTCAAAGTATTTTCTAAGAATATAAGAACATTTTTAATGTTACAAAATTTTTTTATATTTTGTTACATTTTAAATATTTAATTATATTTAAAAAATAACAAAATATATATATATATATATATATATATATATACTAGCAGCATACCCGTTCTTCGTACGGAGTATATAATATAAAGAAACTTGAAATTCATAATCATGCCCAAATTCTTATAGTATACTAAATGACATGTTTAATCAAAATATTCTGTTAAAATATTTAATATAATGCTCCTAAAAAGAAGTTTAAGAATCTCTGTTCTCGCTATATAAAATTATCTTCATGGACATATCTGAAGAATAAAACATCTTGGACCCCTTATGTAAGCAAATATAAAAAAAAAATATGGAATTGAATCAATATATGCAAAATAAAAGCGTTAAAATTATATGGGACCCGTACTAATTATATACGCGAATATTAGAAAATATAACCTGTATTAGTAGATTACATGTATAAATTGAAAATACCAATAAACCCGTAATCTTTAAATCTGAAGACAGTCATTTATTCCAATATATGTCAAAATTAAAGTACTAAAACTATATGGGAAGATATACACGTACTACTTATAATGTCCGATTATTAGTAGAAGATTACCCGTTTTGCAATATGAGTCACAAATGTTTTTTGGTAAAATACAACAGACGACGTAATAAATTGAATATATAATTAATCCCCTTAATCTTCATACCAGAAGAGTGTACTTGATTCCAATATATATGCCAATATATGTCAAAATATATGCCAATATACCTGTACTACTTATATTCTCGTAGGTTAGAAGATATACCCGTGCATTCCTAGAAGATTACTCGTACATCGTACAATATGTGAGTGTCAGCAATTTTTGCCGCAATAAAACAATGGCGTAATAACTTAAAAAATATCGATAATCTCTGAATCAATAATTCCGGAAAATATCAATAATAATAATGTTTAAACCTGAAGAGTATAATTGATATTATCCAGTCCAAAATGAAATGGCAATGAAATTTATTTTATATACATATCTTCATTATTCAAATCGGAAAGGATTTAATAAAAATCGTCTGCCGCATAAACACATTGGATTTAAATCCGTTGCTAAGCGACATGATATCATTTGCTTCAAATAAATTGGTAGAAAAAATATCGTCTAAATAGTTATATTTCTATGGAACATTTGGCGACAGTTTCGTCAAATTAGCGACATTTTAAAAAATCGCCAAATTTATCGCCAAGTGGGACTGTAGAACTGACAGTTCCACTTTGCGACAAATTGACGAAATATCATCACAATACTATCCCCTAACAAAAAACAATTAATATCATTTATGTAGCGCAATTTTATCAATTTCAAGATATTTTTATAGATTTGAAAACATTTTTATCAATTTGGTGACATTTTAAAAATTCGCTAAATGTATTACTAAGTAGGATGGTTGGTCTGACTGATAAATGCTAACCAAACAACATTTCAGTACTCTCTTCTAACAAAACAAAAAAAAAATTTCATTGATATGTAGAAGACCCAAGCCACACGACCAACCCGAAGGTTTATGGCAGCTGTTTGTGTGTCGTTTATATCAATTTGGCGACATTTCCGTCAATTTGGCAAAGTTTAAGAAAAGGTGTCAAATTAGCGATATCCCTCCAAATTCGTAGCTTTGAATTTGCAGATCTGAATGAAACATTCTTATCCCGTTTCAATATACTAAATGAAAACACTACAATTGTATTAGAAGATATACCCGCTCTACTCTTTTTCTGTTTCAACAATCGGCTATATGAATTTATTGGCTAAACACAATATATGAGTTTAGTAGCTAAATACGATATAAGCTTGAAAACTCTTTGCCAAAATAAATGAAATTGATGTACGCAGTCAGCAATTAATATAATTAAAAGAAAAATCAAACCGTCCATTCATAAGATATACTTTTATATCCATTTATCCATTTATTTATTATTTAAATCGAAAAAAAATAATAAAAACATTAACAAACACATTTAATTTAATTGCGATGCCGAGCAACATGATATATCCCCCTAAAATGTTAAAATTTATTAACCACTAACAGCACATCCGTTATTCGTACGGAGTGTATAATTTAAAGAAACTTAAAGTTCGCAATCATGTGCAAATTCTGTTAAAATATTAAATTTATTGCTCCTAAAGAGAAGTTTAAGAATATATGTTCTCACTATGCAAAATTATCTTCACGATCAGATCTGAAGAATAAAACATCCTGCCCCCTTTTGTAAGCAAATTTACAGAAGAAAAAATAAGAATTGAATGAATATATGCAACCCCGTACTAATTATATTGTCGCAGATCAGAAAATATGCCAATGTGTTAGTAGAAGATTACCCGTATTACAATATGCGTCTCAAAAATATTTGCCAAAATAAAAGAGATGACGTAATAAATTGAAAACATCAATAATATCCGTACTCTTTATACCAGAAGGTCGTAATTGATTCCAATATATGCCAATATATATCAAAACATATGTCAATATACCTGTACTACTTATATTCTCGTAGATTAAAAGATATACACGTGTATTTGTAGAAGATTCGTACAACATACAATATATGAGTTTAAACAATTTTTGTCATAATAAAATATTTGCATAATAACTTGAAAATATCAATAATCCTTGAATCAATAATCCCCGAAAATATAAATAATATTAATTTTTAAACCTGAAGACCGTAATTGATATTATCCAGTCAAAAATGCTATAAGAAAAATCAAATCGTTCTTTTCTAAAATATATTTTTATATCCATTTATTTATTACTCAAATCGAAAAAATAATTATTGAAATTAACAGACAGATTTAATTTAATTGCGTTTCTGAGTAACATGATATAAGATAGAATCTTATAACATGTTAAATATGTCATGTCTTATAACATAAACTGCGAAATTAAATAACGATTTTGATTTCTCTATACTTCTCATTGTTCCGTAAAAGCTTGTTTTAAATAAGCCATGAACCATGGAGATAGATTTCCCCTTTAAATCATGTTTCAAACAATTCATGTTTTCAGAAAGTGACTAATTAACGCAAAAAATCTCCCATCAAACTCAGAGATTAAATTTTAATTCAGTTTCAAACGATTTTCAAGCTTTTCGTTTGGATAAACCACGGAGTTAGGGAGTAGAACTCCTAGGAAAAAGTTCCGTTTTTCATTAATATCTCGACAACCCCAGGTCTTAGAAACTCGAAACTTGGACAAAATTTATGGGGGGATATTTCAAGGCTATTCACTAAATTTCATTAAATTCGGTTCATCCGTTTTTCCGTGATGATGAGACAAACGAAAATTTCGTTTTTTACTAATATCTCGAGAACCACTGGTCGTAGAAACTCAAAACACAGATATAATTTTAAGTGGGGCTATTTCTGGGCTACCCACAAAATTTCATCAAATTCGGTTCAGCCGTTCTCCCGTGATGGTGTGACAGACAGACAGACAGACAGACAGACAGATTTTCATTTTTATTTATATAGATATATATATATAATACTTAATTACAAAATTGAATTTATATATAATACTTATTGCTATAAATATAATTTATATACAGGGTGAGTCGGAATTGCTTTTACAAAAGCAGTGGGGTGATAGTACCCCACCAGACGAGCAATAATTACCATGGAACATAGGGTCGCATTGCACTCTGAGAGACAGAAAAGAGGCACGTCGAACCGCGTCGTGCATGACATAGTCAGCGCCTCGGACGTCATTGTGTACCTGCCTACGTAATATCTCCTACTCCAGACACGAATGCAGGTACCGTATGCAAATGTCCAGGGAGCAGAATCAGCATAACTGGCTCCTAGTAGGTTCCTGCAATAGCCAATCAGAGCCCATGTTGCCCTTTAAAAACCGGCACAACTTCAACGCTGCAAGTTATTTCCGTGATAACATCGTCCGACACGTTGCGTGAATGGTATGGCAGAGTACACCTACGAAGAATTGGTCGACATGCACCTCACATACGGTGAAACCAAAGGGAATGGACGCGCAGCACGAAGATTGTACGAGCAGCCGTCCTTCGCCGGTGTGAACGGTGCAACGACACGCGTGGTCGCCACTTTGAGCACTTGTTGTGAGTTTGTTGCTGCACAATAAATCTGTTTGTGCAATGTTTGGTATCATTTATTCGCTTTCCCAACACTGGTGTACGTGCAGGTTCGTATTCTAATTTTACTCTTTTCTGCCTCTCTGAGTGCAATGCGACCCTATGTTCCATGGTAATTATTGCTCGTTTGATGGGGTACTATCACCCCTCTGCTTTTGTAAAAACAATTCCGACTCACCCTGTATAATACTTATTGTTAAAAATATGAGATATATATAACACTTATTGTTATATTTATACTTATTTTCATATACTTATTGTTTATTGCTAAAAATACAATTTTTATATAATACTTATTGTTCATTGTTAAAAATACAATATATATACAACATTTATTGTTATATTTTAAATATTTTTTCTAAGAATATTTTTTGGATATAATTTGAAAAGGAGAATAAATGTAAGGCTAAATGTATGTCTTCATATGAATAGGATAAATACATAGAAAAATCGAATGTGACGAACTTAAATGTTTTGCAATGAACTTATCGTCGCGCAAATTTTCCCCAATTACTCGATTTTCCTGAATTTTCTCGAAAATGGAAAATTTTTAATTTGCTAAGATAATTTTGTAGATTTACATTAAAAATATTGGTGATTATGAAAAAATATTGAGTTGTAAATTTCGCTTTTAAATATTTAAATAAGAAATATCAATCATGCATAAAGCATTGATTATGAAACACTTTCCAACTGAAATGCAGTTTTATTTTAGCAGGTCTAAAATACTATACATTCAGCACTGATATTTTTTAAATTATCACAGTTTTACAATAATTTATTATATTTAGAAACTTAAAACTTCATCAAAAAAGGCAATGCTACAAAATCGTCTGCTTCTCTATGTAAAATCAATGAATATTTCATTCATATCACGTATATTCCAGTCTCCAGAGCTAAATAATTTTGCGTGGAAAAAATTCAGCAATTCTTATACAACTCATCTTACAATCGCTTGATTTGTTTACGTTCTGCATGCTACAGACATTAGATTTCGTTGTAGGAATAATCAAGGTTCTGTGATTATATAAAAATAAAAAATATTGTAATTACGTTGGCACATAATTTAAATACACGGGTAATATGCGAAAATAAAGCGGTTTTAGGACGGATGCAACACTAAATATAAATTTAAACGATCTTTAAATAGCATGATTTTTACAAAGTGGGGGAAATGGATACCATATTTTATTTTGAAATGGGTCACGTGATCTCTTCATATAATATGGATGTAATTATTATTTCGAATTTTATTTAAAACACTATCTAACATATTTTGCTAAAAAATTTTTTGCACATTTTATGTGATAATTTGAATATTTTCTAAACTTTTCGATGTAATTTGTGACTTTTAACTCCGCTTAAAAATTTTTGAAAAATTAAGTTCCTATAGGGTTCAATGTATTTCTTTTTAACCCCGTTTAAATCCAAAACTAATTGGGTGATATTATTCATTTTCATTCCCAGACGTTCCACAGACCGTCTCAACAACATAGTAAAATTCTTTTTTGATTAAAGTCATTTTTATAGAAGTTATCGTGCGAACGAACAGACAGACAGACAGGCAGAATGACCAAAGTCATAAACACTTTTCAATTATGTTGGAAAGTGTTGAAACTCACAAAATCATTTGTAGGCATTTAGTTAAGGCACATATCAAGCTTTTATTGCTGTAATTACTGGTATCTTCTGTTCCAAGTCAAACAGCACATAAATGTAAGAAACCAATTCATGGATGCTGCTGTTCTGCAATGAGAGCATCATCTTAGTTTTGGGGAGATCCCCCTGCTTTAGGCGGGTTCTGCGAGTACAGGGATCATAAAATTATATAGAAGATTCTCTCATATTCAACTGGTTGTAATTCTTGCGCTCCTGAAAACTTCGAACCCATTCAGACAGCGTATCAATCCCGATGAACATTACCAATAATTGAGGCAAAATGCCTTAAATGCCAGACCCATTCAGATAGCGTATCAATCCCGATGAACATTATCAATAATTGAGGCAAAATGTCTTAAATGCCAGACCCATTCAGATAGCGTATCAATCCCGATGAACATTATCAGTAATTGAGGCAAAATGCCTTAAATGCCAGACCCATTCAGATAGCGTATCAATCCCGATGAACATTATCAATAATTGAGGCAAAATGCCTTAAATGCCAGACCCATTCAGATAGCGTATCAATCCCGATGAACATTATCAATAATTGAGGCAAAATGTCTTAAATGCCAGACCCATTCATATAGCGTATCAATCCCGATGAACATTATCAGTAATTGAGGGAAAATGCCTTAAATGCCAGACCCATTCAGATAGCGTATCAATCCCGATGAACATTATCAATAATTGAGGCAAAATGCCTTAAATGCCAGACCCATTCAGATAGCGTATAAATCCCGATGAGCATTATCAATAATTGAGGCAAAATGTCTTAAATGCCAGACCCATTCAGATAGCGTATCAATCCCGATGAACATTATCAATAATTGAGGCAAAATGTCTTAAATGCCAGACCCATTCATATAGCGTATCAATCCCGATGAACATTATCAGTAATTGAGGCAAAATGCCTTAAATGCCAGACCCATTCAGATAGCGTATCAATCCCGATGAACATTATCAATAATTGAGGCAAAATGCCTTAAATGCCAGACCCATTCAGATAGCGTATCAATCCCGATGAACATTATCAATAATTGAGGCAAAATGCCTTAAATGCCAGACCCATTCAGATAGCGTATCAATCCCGATGAACATTATCAGTAATTGAGGCAAAATGCCTTAAATGCCAGACCCATTCAGATAGCGTATCAATCCCGATGAGCATTATCAATAATTGAGGCAAAATGTCTTAAATGCCAGACCCATTCAGATAGCGTATCAATCCCGATGAACATTATCAATAATTGAGGCAAAATGCCTTAAATGCCAGACCCATTCAGATAGCGTATCAATCCCGATGAACATTATCAGTAATTGAGGCAAAATGCCTTAAATGCCAGACCCAATCAGATAGCGTATCAATCCCGATGAGCATTATCAATAATTGAGGCAAAATGTCTTAAATGCCAGACCCATTCAGATAGCGTATCAATCCCGATGAACATTATCACTAATTGAGGCAAAATGCCTTAAATGCCAGACCCATTCAGATAGCGTATCAATCCCGATGAACATTATCACTAATTGAGGCAAAATGCCTTAAATGCCAGACCTATTCAGATAGCGTATCAATCCCGATGAGCATTATCAGTAATTGAGGCAAAATGCCTTAAATGCCAGACCCATTCAGATAGCGTATCAATCCCGATGAACATTATCAGTAATTGAGGCAAAATGCCTTAAATGCCAGACCCATTCAGATAGCGTATCAATCCCGATGAACATTATCAGTAATTGAGGCAAAATGCCTTAAATGCCAGACCCATTCAGATAGCGTATCAATCCCGATGAACATTATCAGTAATTGAGGCAAAATGCCTTAAATGCCAGACCCATTCAGATAGCGTATCAATCCCGATGAACATTATCAGTAATTGAGGCAAAATGCCTTAAATGCCAGACCCATTCAGATAGCGTATCAATCCCGATGAGCATTATCAATAATTGTGGCAAAATGCCTTAAATGCCAGACCCATTCAGATAGCGTATCAATCCCGATGAACATTATCAGTAATTGAGGCAAAATGCCTTAAATGCCAGACCCATTCAGATAGCGTATCAATCCCGATGAACATTATCACTAATTGAGGCAAAATGCCTTAAATGCCAGACCCATTCAGATAGCGTATCAATCCCGATGAACATTATCAGTAATTGAGGCAAAATGCCTTAAATGCCAGACCTATTCAGATAGCGTATCAATCCCGATGAGCATTATCAGTAATTGAGGCAAAATGCCTTAAATGCCAGACCCATTCAGATAGCGTATCAATCCCGATGAACATTATCAGTAATTGAGGCAAAATGCCTTAAATGCCAGACCCATTCAGATAGCGTATCAATCCCGATGAACATTATCAGTAATTGAGGCAAAATGCCTTAAATGCCAGACCCATTCAGATAGCGTATCAATCCCGATGAACATTATCAGTAATTGAGGCAAAATGCCTTAAATGCCAGACCCATTCAGATAGCGTATCAATCCCGATGAGCATTATCAGTAATTGAGGCAAAATGCCTTAAATGCCAGACCCATTCAGATAGCGTATCAATCCCGATGAGCATTATCAGTAATTGAGGCAAAATGCCTTAAATGCCAGACCCATTCAGATAGCGTATCAATCCCGATGAACATTATCAGTAATTGAGGCAAAATGCCTTAAATGCCAGACCCATTCAGATAGCGTATCAATCCCGATGAGCATTATCAGTAATTGAGGCAAAATGCCTTAAATGCCAGACCCATTCAGATAGCGTATCAATCCCGATGAACATTATCAGTAATTGAGGCAAAATGCCTTAAATGCCAGACCCATTCAGATAGCGTATCAATCCCGATGAGCATTATCAATAATTGAGGCAAAATGCCTTAAATGCCAGACCCATTCAGATAGCGTATCAATCCCGATGAACATTATCAGTAATTGAGGCAAAATGCCTTAAATGCCAGACCCATTCAGATAGTGTATCAATCCCGATGAACATTATCAATAATTGAGGCAAAATGCCTTAAATGCCAGACCCATTCAGATAGCGTATCAATCCCGATGAGCATTATCAATAATTGAGGCAAAATGCCTTAAATGCCAGACCCATTCAGATAGCGTATCAATCCCGATGAACATTATCAGTAATTGAGGCAAAATGCCTTAAATGCCAGACCCATTCAGATAGCGTATCAATCCCGATGAACATTATCAGTAATTGAGGCAAAATGCCTTAAATGCCAGACCCATTCAGATAGCGTATCAATCCCGATGAGCATTATCAATAATTGAGGCAAAATGCCTTAAATGCCAGACCCATTCAGATAGCGTATCAATCCCGATGAACATTATCAGTAATTGAGGCAAAATGCCTTAAATGCCAGACCCATTCAGATAGCGTATCAATCCCGATGAACATTATCAATAATTGAGGCAAAATGCCTTAAATGCCTCATATTAGGGGGGAAATGACTTTTTATGTTTTAAAGCAGTTTTTTGCTTATATTGACCTCGATTTTTGTTTTAAATTGACATTCATTTTTTTTACTTTCCCTGCAATACATGGTAATGTATAGGGAAAGTATTGGAATCATGCCGAAAATCGCAACTCGAGTTTTCGACGGATCTACACGTTTCGAGGCCTCTAGAATACGAAAAAACCATTTTTAGCGTGACGTCTGTGTGTGTGTCTGTCTGTCTGTGTGTCTGTCTGTGCAGATTTTGTATCCACTCTAAATAAAAAACTAATGGACCGAATTTCACAAAATTTTGTAGGTAAGTCACTTGTGGCCGGGGCTGGTGCTGATTAGTTTTGGGTACGATTCGGAATAAAAGAACCCGCCTTTTTTGTGAAATGGCCCGCAAAAGCTTGTATCCACTGTAGCTGAAAAACTAACGGACCGAATTGCACAAAATTCGGTAGATAAGTCACGTATAGGTCACCCTGGTGCTGATTAGATTTTGGTACGATTAAAGAAAGAGTAACCTGCCTTTTTTTGCAGAATGGCCCGCAAAAATCGTCCAAATCTAAGCTAAAGAACTACGTATGCTCAAATATATCCGTTAAATGCTTGTTTAATACGTACTTTTTAGCGAAGAAAAGAATAAGACCAACCCCATTACATTAGGACTAGCCGTTCTCGAGATATTTTAGTTTTTCGTATTCGAATGAGAACGAAAATTGAATTAAAAGTGAAATAAATTTAATTAAAATAAAGAGAACATGGATATAAGTCTGCAGGGAAAGTCATGTGCTGCCCACATCAGATTTTTTACTTTCCCTGCAATACATGGTAATGTATAGGGAAAGTATTGGAATCGTGTCGAAAATCGCAACTCGAGTTTTCGACGGATCTACACGTTTCAAGACCTCTAGAATACGATAAAACCATTTTTAGCGTTACGTCTGTGTGTGTGTCTGTGTGTCTGTCTGTCTGTGCAGATTTTGTATCCACTCTAACTTAAAAACTAATGGACCGAATTTCACAAAATTTGGTAGGTAAGTCACTTGTGAGCGAGTCTGGTGCTGATTAGTTTTGGGTACGATTTGGAATAAAAGAACCCGCCTTTTTTTGCGAAATGGCCCGCAAAAGCTTGTATCCACTCTAACTGAAAAAATACTGGACCGCATTTCACAAAATTCGGTAGATGAGTCACTTGTGGGTTACTCTGGTCCTGATTAGATTTTGGTACGATTCGGAAAAAAATAACCTGCCTTTTATTGCAAAATGGCCCGCAAAAATCGTCAAAATCTAAACTAAAGAACTAGGTATAGTCAAATATATTCATTAAATGCTCGTTTAATACGTAATTTTTAACGACGAAAATAATAAGACCAACCCCATTACACTAGGATTAGCCGTTCTCGAGATTTTTTAGTTTCCGTATTTTCTCTACGCCACCTTTGAAAATAAGTCCGGTTACCGAATGAGAACGAAAATTGAATTAAAAGTGAAATAAATTTAATTAAAATAAAGATAACGTTAATATAAGTCTGCAGGGAAAGTCATGTGCTGCCCACATCAGATTTTTTTCCTTCCCTAAAGAACTCAAACAATCGCAAGGATGAGTTGCTCTGTCGCATTGTTTAGATGAGGAAGAATCCAGCTCAATACGAATTGCTACGACGCAAACATTTCGCAAGGATGAATTGCTCTGTCGCATTGTTTAGCGGAGGAAGAATCCAGCTCAATACGAATTGCTACGACGCGTCGCACATGTGGATCTAGCTCGTTCCATTCATGAGAAAAGATACTTTGAGTAATACTTTTGTATTTGAATGCCAATAATTTATCTGTTATAAGAATAACTTATTTCTCCGCCCATACCGATTGGCGAGACTTTGGCCTCGAATTTGGCTGAAAGTCGCCAACTTGGCGAGTTTTTTAAATGTTGCCAAATTAACGAAAATCTCGCCAAATGGATGAAAATGACACTAAATCAATGAAAATGACACGACTAATTGACGAAAATTCAATATCTTGGAAAGAATATAAATATCTACTGTAAGAAAAATCTATTTTTTGATTGTAAAAATAGTAAATTCATTGCATTATATAGGGAAAGTCATGTGTTGCCCACATCAGATTTTTTAATTTGCCCCGATGTTATTACTTCTTTCAAAAGCGGAACTTGAAATTATTAAATGATATTTAGTTAGTGAAATTAACTCTGTTCGGACGATAAAGTCAAAACGTGATTGAAAAATTAAAGTTCTTGTAGAAAATCAACTTAAAATTGTTAGAAACTTTAGGGACAGAACTTTAGATTTAGTTATTTCTAACTATAATAATGGTGTTTTAAATACTCAACGAGCCAAAATTGACGATATTCTACTTCCTGATGATTCTCATCATCCTTCTATCATCATTACTGTTATTGATACTAGGGTTCCCAGAACGGGGGTTCGGCGGGGGGCTTTTCCGGATCGTATGCGTCATGATTTTAGAAAAGCTAATTTTGAACTTCTGTATAATAAGTTAAGCGAGTTTGATTGGAATTTTTTAAATTGTTTTAATAATGTTGACTTTGCTGTTAATAGGTTTTATTTTCATTTTAACCATATTCTTAAGAGTGAGCGTCAATAAATCTTCAGCCCTATCCGCGCTTTGTTAACTTTCGCGGCACATATTTTTTGCCGAAATTCTGCTCAAACAGTTGCGAAATATTTTCTAAAAGATAAAATACAATGCTTAGATTATATTAAAACTAAATTTAATACCCAATAAAACATAGAATATATTTTTTTATCTTAAGGGTGAGCGTCAGTAAATTTTCTGCCCTATCCACGCTTTGTTAACTTTCGCGGCACACATATTTCGCCGAAATTCTGCTCAAACAGTTGCGAAATATTTTTTGAAAGATAAAATGCAATGCTTAGATTATATTAAAACTAAATTTAATGCCCCAACAAACTTAGATTATATTTTTTATTTTAATCCAAAATATTTTTGGTGCTGCCATCTGTTGTCGTAATTTAATTCATACCTATTATTTTTATTTTTTAATGAGCATTTTTAAATATCTATTCCTTCTACTATAGTGTTAAATACAACAACAGATCATATATAATAATGCCACAATCACGGAAAGGTCATTTATCATTCTATAAATTTGATAAGGGATCTGAATGTACATCACTGAGGACTGCAGTTTTGTCTTCAATTTCCTTTGTCTTCAAGTCCAAGTTCAATTACGTTTTCGTGATTATGGCATTATATATGATCTGTTGTTGTATTTAATAGCGTATTAGAAGGAATAGACATTTAAAAATGTTCATTAAAAAATAAAAATAGTCAGTATATTTTAAATTACGACAACAGATGGCAGCACCAAAAATATTTTAAATTAAAATAAAACATATATTCTATGTTTTATTGGGTATTAAATTTAGTTTTAATATAATCTAAGCATAGCATTTTATCTATAAGAAAATATTTCGCAACTGTTTGAGCAGAATTTCGGCGAAATATGTGTGCCGCTAAAGTTAACAAAGCGCGGATAGGGCAGAAAATTTACTGACGCTCACCCTTAATCCAAAATATTTTTGGTGCTGCCATCTGTTGTCGTAATTTAATTCATACCCATAATTTTTATTTTTTAATGAACATTTTAAAATATCTATTCCTTCTACTACAGTATTAAATACACAACAGATCATATATAATAATGCCACAATCACGGAAGGGGAATTTCTCATTCTATAAATTCGATAAGGGGAACTGAATTTATATCACTGAGGACCGCAGCTTTGTCTTCAAGTTCCTTTGTCTTCAAGTCCAAGTTCAATTACGTTTCCGTGATTGTGGCATTATATATGATCTGTTGTATTTAATAACGTATTAGAAGAAATAGACATTTAAAAATGTTCATTAAAAAATAAAAATAGTCAGTATGAATTAAATTACGACAACAGATAGCAGCACCAAAAATATTTTGAATTAAAATAAAAAATATATTCTATGTTTTATTGGGTATTGAATTTAGTTTTAATATAATCCAAGCATTGCATCTTATCTTTCAGAAAATATATCGCAACTGTTTGAGCAGAATTACGGCGTAAAACGTGTGCCGCGAGAGTTAACAAAACGCGAATAGGGCCGAAGATTTACTGACGCTCACCCTTAATGAGTGTGTCCCTAGGTGTTCAGTTAAAAAATGCCATTACTCTCTCTGGTTTAGTCCTTGTACTATTAGAAATATTAGGCTGAAGGAAAAGTATCGCAAATATTTTCGAAAGCATGGTTTGACCTATGACTGTATGCAGTATAATTTCCTTAGAACTAGAATTAAGACTGACATAATTCGTGAAATCTTATGTTAGATATGCTGAGTCTTTTTACTTTCCTTATATACATAATGTATAAGGAAAGTATTGTGACGGGGTCGAAAATTCGAATTCGAGTTTTCGACGGGAGAGCACGTTTCAAGCATCCCTGATCACGAATCGAACATTTTTGAAGTGATGCCTGTGTGTGTGTGTGTGTGTGTGTGTGTGTGTGTGAAAGTATGTGTGTGTGTGTGTGTGTGTCAGTGAGCCTGTGGAGACGATAACTGACGAACGAATGGACCGATTCGAACCAAATTTGGTACAAAAATCACTATCCATAAACACTGGAAGCCTATTGTTTTTATACGTAATCGAATGTTCAGAACCCCCCTAAATTTTCGAATGAAATTTTGAAAAAATCGTCAAAAAATCCAAACCACTAATAAAGTTACGCAAATAGATATTTCTTATGTAATTTTTCATTAGAAAACGATTGGCATAAATTTTAGAACGCTAACATGAACCGTTCTCGAGATATTGTACATTATTAAAAAAAAATATGAAAAAGTCACATAAAAAAAAATTCCTATTGAGAAACATGATCACTTTTCATATGTAATACCATGCGATAAATTGAGTGACATCATTCTCGTGGATCTAGCTCGTTCCATTCATGAAAAAATATACTTTGAATAATACTTTTGTATTTGAACGCCAATAGTCATTTATCTGCTGTAAGAATAACTTTTTTCTGAGTGCATAACGCTTGGCGAGATTTTGGCGACGAATTTGGCGGAATGTCGCCAACTTGGCGACTTTTTTTAAATGTTGCCAAATTAATGAAAATCTCGCCAAATGGATAAAAATGATGCTAAATCTATGAAAATGACGACTAATTGTCGAAAATTCAATGTCTTGGAAAGAATATTATTATCTACTATAAGAAAAACCTATTTTTTTACTGTAAAAGTAGTAAATTCATTACATTATATAAGGAAAGTCATGTGTTGCCCACATCAGATTTTTTGAAATATGATCCTAAGCGTTTTTGGGCCTTCAGTAAGATGAAAAATAAAATTTCGTCGAATATGAGGATTTTAAATGAAAATATGTATACTACTGATAATTCCATTGCAAATTCCTTTGTTGAATTTTTTAGTGCAAATTTTATTGACAGTACTCCATTTGATGCTGTTGATGTTCCTGTCAATCATACTATTAATGTAGCTGTTGATGCTCCTGTCAATCATACTATGAATGTAGCTGCAGATGTTGTTGAGGTTTATCAGTTTACAGAGAAGGATATTTTGGACGGTATCAACAGGTTAAAGAGTTCCAGCTCTTTGGGTTTTGATGGTGTGCCTGCCTATATTGTTAAAGCTTGTTCTGATTATCTTGTTTATCCCTTACTTATTATTTTTAACTTATACATCAGGTGCTGTTTGTTTCCTAATGAGTGGAAAATATCTCGTATTGTTCCTATTTTTAAAAAGGGCAACAAGCATTGAATTGATAATTACAGACCCATCTCTATTATTTCGCCATTCGTTAAGGTTTTCTACTTTGTTCTGCATAGGAGTATCTACAGTCAAATTGGGTCTTTTATTTCTAATGATCAGCATGGTTTTATGAGAAGCAGATCCACTGTCACTAATCTTCTCTGTCTTAATTCATTTGTGATTGATGCCATTAATTCCGGGGGAGCAGGTGGATGTTGTAAATACGGATTTCGCTAAGGCTTTTGACTCTGTTGATCACGGTATTCTAATTCAAAAGTTGCGGAATATTGGTTTTTGCTCTGATTTGATTTTTCTCATTAATTCATACTTAACGTCTAGGTTTTCTTGTGTTAATTTCGGTTCTGGGTTAAGTAGGGGTTTTCCAGCTACTTCTGGGGTTCCACAGGGCTCTGTTCTGGGTCCTTTATTATTTATTATTTTCATTAATGATTTGGCGGACTGTTTTAAAAACTGCTTATTGTATGCTGATGATTTGAAAATTGTATGTCTGATTATTGATGCTGATTCGTGTATTAGTGTTCAATCCGAGTTGAATGTCCTTTCTAACTGGTGTGCCAGAAATCGTTTTCATCTCAACATTGATAAATGTAGTATTATGTCCTTTACTCGTAGAGAGGTTCCTATCTGATCACTTTCTTTATATACATAATGCATAAGGAAAGAATTGTGACGGGGGTCGAAAATTCGAATTCGAGTTTTCGACGGGAGAGCACGTTTCAAGCATCCCTGATCACGAATCAAACATTTTTGAAGTGATGTCTGTGTGTGTGTGTGTGTGTGTCAGTGAGTCTGTGGCGACGATAACTAACGAACGAATGGACCGATTCGAACGAAATTTGGTACAAAAATCACAATCCATAAACACTGGAAGCCTATTGTTTTTATACGCAATTGAAGGTTCAAAACACCCTAAATTTTCAAGTGAAATTTGGAAAAAATCGTCAAAAAATCAAAACCGCTAATAAAGTTACGCAAATAGACATTTCTTATGTAATTTTTCATTAGAAAACGATTGACATAAATTTTAGAACGCTAACATGAACCGTTCTTGAGATATTGCACATTTTTCAAAAAAATTATCAAAAAGTCATATAAAATAAAAAAAAAGTATTTCCTATTGAGAAACATGCTCACTTTTCATATGTAATACCATGCGATTAATTTGGTGGCATCGTTCTCGTGGATCTAGCTCGTTCCATTCGAGAAAAAAGATACTTTGCGTAATAATTTTGTATATTTGAACGCCAATAGTCATTTATCTGCTGTAAGAATAACTTATTTCTTCGTCCATAACGCTTGGCGAAATTTTGGTGGAATGTCGCTAACTTGACGACTTTTTTAAATAATCCTAAATTAACGAAAAACTCGCCAAAGGGATGAAAATGACACTAAATCAATGACGACATGGAAAATGACGACTCATTGTCTAAAATTCAATATCTTGGAAATAATATAAATAACTACTATAAAAATAACCGATTTTTTTTTCTGTAAAAGTAGTAAATTCATTGCATTATATAAGGAAAGTCATGTGCTGCCCACATCAGATTTTTTTCTTATTGTATTGGCAATTCAGTTTTGGACAGAAGGTCTTCTGTTGCTGATCTTGGTATCATTTTTACTTCAAATTTTTCATTTTCTACTCATATTTCGGATATTTGAGCTAGAGCCGCTAGGACCTCTACAGAAAGCTAGGTTATATCAAGAAGATTACGCAGGATTTTACTAATGAGGATACAATCATAGTTCTTTTTAATGCCTTGGTCAGGTCTGGACTCGAGTATACGTCAGTTGTGTGGATGACTTCTCATGCTGTGCATGCTGATAAGATTGAAATTGTACAGAATAAATTTTTAAGATATCCCCATTACTAGAAAACTGGTGTATTCTATTACTCCCTTTCTGCTACTTTGCTTCGTGATGTGTTTGTTGTAGAAAGCTTACTTATTCGAAGGAATTTTATTTTACTCTCTTTTTTTAAGTCTTTTCCGTGGCAGAGTTGACTGTGCATCTCTTCTGAATTCTATCGGTTTTCGTGTTCCCAGTTTTAATTCTAGGAATAGGAGTTTGTTTGTTGAGAGAGTTTTTAGAACTGGTGTTGGGGATCAGTGTGAAGTAAACAATTTCTGTAAACTATACAATAGACTATACTATACTGATGATAACTATAGTAACATCATATATATAACATCAGTATTGTATAAACTATACAATACTGATGATTTCGATATTGTTTTTTCTTCATTAACAAGTTTTAAACATCATTCATTGTAATTCTTGTGTGTTTTACTGACTTTTTTTATTGACTTACAAATGCTTATTTGCTGTCGGTGTTTTTTATTCTGTTTCTATATGTATAGTTCTTGTTTATATCTGCCCTCTGCGGATTTCTTCTGTGTATTGTTTTGCCTGCTGTCACTGGGTTTTGCTTCCTATAGCATGCATTTTTCAAAATAAATAAATAAATAAATAAAATATTGACTGGAAAAAAAAGAAGAAACATCGCTAAAATACTCAAAAGTGATGCTGATAATTCATCTTTTATTGAGATGAATCTTTACAAATGTCTTAAGTTTTCAATACGCTCCTATTATCTCCGTATAATTCAAAATTATCATCTCTTTCGATTCTAAAGCACACCAGAACTGACAAAATACAAATTTTAGCTTTTGACGTTAAAAATAAAAAATCTAGTAATTATTTATATCCACTAAAATAAATAAGTGATAAATAAAATTAGCTAAACACCTCTATTTAATTTGAATTCTTTTTCAAATACTATGCACTAAGTACCATGAGTTGGCCACATCCGATGTTTTTTTAACGCTTTACAGCATAATTGAAAAGTGTTTAAGACGCTGTTCATTCTGTCTGTCTGTCTGCCTGTCCGTTAGAACAATAACTGCAGTAAAAATGACTTTATCAAAATGAAATTTTAGTATGTTTTTCAGACGGTCTGTGGGACCTATGGGAATATAAATGAATAATATCACCCAATTAGTTTTGAATTGAACCCTGGTTGAAAAAATGAAATACATTGAACCCTATGGGACCTAATTTTTCAAATATTTTTTAAGCGAATTTAAAATTCACAAATTGCTTCGAAAGTTTTAGTTAAATATTCGAATTATACCATAAAATATATAAAAATAATTCAGTAAAATATGTTAGGTAGTTTTTTAAAATAAAAATATTTAATATAGGGAGAAAAACAATTCAATTAAATTCTGAGTCTTGCTATATCCTCCAGAAAGAAAAATGAGAGATATTATATAATAAATATCTTTCCAAGAGTTTAATTATTTTATATATAAGAGATATTTCACATTTTAAAATAAATATGGTAGATAATAATTTTTTTTCCAATTTTTAAATAAACTAATTATTATGGTATTGTGATGAATCAAACGATTGGAAAAATGTTTATGAATGAAATGCTGTTTTTATATAGAGGCGATTTGTATTTCGATGACGTCATTTGAATAAAGTTCTTTTGTTTTTGATGAAGTTTTCAAATATAATAAATTAATGTAATATTGTGATAATTTTAAAAATATTACCGAGGAATGTATCGCATTTTAGAGATATTTATATTAAATTCCACTGAAGTTGGAAAGTGTTTCATAATCAATGCTTTATGCATGATTGATCCTTCTTGTTTATTTTTAATTTTGCCATTTCCCACCGGAAGCAAAACCTATATACTTACCCATTGCTGTTGCAGAAAGTGATGGCGGGCATGTTAATATCTGTGGGAATGGATTCTTGGATGTCAACCACTGTGGGGTAGGTCCAGTAAAACAAGAGGAACATCCATGTTTGAACAACGAAGCCCACCAGACACAGAGCCACTACTGTCAGCTTCAGAGAATTTTTTGCGAATAAATTCCTTCGCTTCATTCTTGCTTAACTTGAACGTATCTGGAAAAACAAGTCAGTGTTAAAATCCAAATATATGGAGTATCATTCAGCATTTGACTTTTTCTCATATTTATATTCCACAGTAATTAGTTCCATTTGTAACACGATCAGTATTAATAAAAAATATCTGGGATGTGTAGCTCCTCTTGACTTCCTCATGCATGGATACTCTTACTATTTAGGTGCATATGTACCGTAATTAGTGTTCAGTTCTGCAGTATAAAAGTTAAAAATCTAATGTGAGCAGCACACGATTTTCTTTATATAATGCAATGAATTTACATCTTTCACAGTGAAAAAAATATGATATAGGCAACACATGACTTTCCTTATATAATGTAATGAATTTACTACTTTTACAGTAAAAAAAATCTGATATGGGCAACACATGACTTTCCTTATATAATGCAATGAATTTACTACTTTTACAGTAAAATAATCTGATATGGGCAACACATGACTTTCCTTATATAATGCAATGAATTTACTACTTTTACAGTAACAAAAAAAATCGATTTTTTTTATAGTAGTTATTTATATTCTTTCAAAGCTATTGAATTTCCGTCAATCAGTCGTCATTTTCCATCTCGTCATCATCAATGAGTCGTCATTGATTTAGCGTCATTTTTATCCATTTGGCAAGTTTTTCGCTAATTTAGCAACATTTAAAAAAGTCGCCAAGCTGGCGACATTCCATCAAATTCGTCGCCAAAATCTCGCCAAGCGTTATGGACGAAGAAATAAGTTATTCTTACCGCAGATAAACGACTATTGGCGTTCAAATACAAAAGTATTACTCAAAGTATCTTTTTTCATGAATGGAACGAGCTATATCCACGAGAATGGTGTCACCAAATTTATCGCATGATATTACATATGAAAAGTGAACATGTTTCTCAATAGGAATTTTTTTTTATTATTTTATATGACTCTGATAATTTTTTGAAAAATGTGCAATATCTCGAGAACGGTTCATGTTAGAGTTATAAAATTTATGTCAATCGTCTACTAATGAAAAATTTCATAAGAAATGTCTATTTGCGTAACTTTATTAGCGGTTTTGATTTTTTAACGTTTTTTTCAAAATTTCACTCGAAAATTTAGGGGGGTTCTGAACATTCGATTGCGTATAAAAACAATAGGCTTCTGGTGTTTACGGATTGTGATTTTTGTACCAAATTTCGTCCGAATCGGTCCGCTTGTTCGTCACTTCAAAAATGTTTGATTCGTGATCAGGGATGCTTGAAACGTGCTCTCCCGTCGAAAACTCGAATTCGAATTTTCGACCCCGTCACAATACTTTCCTTATTCATTATGTATATAAGGAAAGTAAAAATAGGTTTTTCCTATAGTAGATGCTTATATTCTTTCCAAGATATTGAATGAATTAGCGTCATTTTTATCCAAATGGCGAGATTTTCGTTAATTTGGCAACATTTCAAAAAGTAGCCAAGTTGGCGACATTCTGCCAAATTATTCGCCAAAATCTCGCCAAGCGTTATGGACGGAGAAATTAGTTATTCTTATAACGGATAAATGACTATTGGCGTTCAAATACAAAAGTATTACTCAAAGTACCTTTCTTATGAATGGAACGAGCTAGATCCACGAGAATGATGTCACCGAATTTATCGCATGATATTACATATGAAAAGTAAACATGTTTCTCAACAGTTAATATTTCTTTTTAATGTATGGGATTTTTTGATAAATTTATTTTTAAAATGCGCAATATCTCGAGAACGGTTCATACTAGCGTTCTAAAGTTTATCTCAATCGTTTTCTAAGGAAAAATTACATAAGAAATGTCTATTTGCGTAACTTTATTAAAGGTTTTGACTTTTTTATGATTTTTTCAAAATTTCAATCGAAAATTTAGGGAGTGGGGGTGCTGAACATTCGATTACGTTTAAAAACAATAGACTTCCAGTATTCACGGATTGTGATTTTTGTGCCAAATTTCATTCTAATCGCGCCATTCGTTCGTGAGACATCGCCTCCACACACACACTTACCTTTCACACACACACACACATATACTTTCACACACACTTACACATACACAGACACATACTTTCACACACACACACACACACGCATATACTTTCACACACACACAGACACATACTTTCACACACACACACACATACTTTCACACACGCATATACTTTCACACACACACATACACAGACACATACTTTCACACACACACACACACACATACACACACACACACACAGAGAGAGAGAGAGAGACATCACCTCAAAAATGTTTGATTCGAAATCAGGGATGCTTGAAACGTGCTCTCCCGTCGAAAACTCGAATTCGAATTTTCGATCCCGTCACAATACTTTCCTTATACATTATGTATATAAGGAATGTAAAACTATGTATAAGACTCACGGCACAATGTATTCAATTTTCAATTGTACATTGGGCGTCTTTTCCCGATGACAGTTGTAAAGTACCTTACTGCCCCAACCGGGAATCTAACTGACCAGTCTCCGAACTGACCAGTCGACACTCTACTGTTGGGGACGAAATTGCAAGTTTTTATCCTTGAAGTGGACTCTGCATTCTTCCCCCTCTAATGTCAGATTGTCGAGCAACGGACAATCTGACTGACCATCTGCTGCTATTTTAACCTCTGTTTAGCCTCCTGCCACTATTATTACTTTCCTTATATACATAATGTGTAAGGAAAGTATTGTGACGGGGTCGAAAATTCGAATTCGAGTTTTCGACGGGAGAGCACGTTTCAAGCATCCCTGATCACGAATCAAACATTTTTAAAGTGATGGCTGTGTGTGTGTGTGTCAGTGAGTCTGTGGAGACGATAACTGACGAACGAATGAACCGATTTGAATAAAATTTGGTACAAAAATCACAATCCATAAACACTGGAAACCTATTGTTTTTATACGCAATCGAATGTTCAGAACCCCTCTAAATTTCTGAGTGAAATTTTGAAAAAATGGTCAAAAAATCAAAACCGCTAATAAAGTTACACAAATAGACATTTCTTATGTAATTTTTCATTAGAAAACGATTGACATAAATTTTAAAACGCTAACATGAATCGTTCTCGAGATATTGCACATTTTTCAAAAAAAAATATCAAAAAGTCATATAAAATAAAAAAAAAAATTTCTATTGAGAAACGTGTTCACTTTTCATATGTAATGCCATACGATAAATTGGGTGACATCATTCTCTGGAACTAGCTCGTTCTATTCATGAAAAAATATACTTTGAGTAATAATTTTACATTTGAACGCCATAGTCATTTATCTGCTATAAGAATAACACTTTGGCGGAATGTCGTCAACTTGGCGACATTTTTAATTGTTGCCAAATTAGCAAAAATCTCGCCAAATGGATAAAAATGACGCTAAATCAATGCAAATTACGACTCATTGAAGAAAATTCAATATCTTGGAAAATATATAAGTATCTACTATAAGAATAACATTTTTTTAAACTGTAAAAGTAGTACATTCATTACATTATATAAGGAAAGTCATGTGTTGCCCACATCAGATTTTTTTACCCAGGTTAGTATTCTGCATGGTCGTTATCTCCTCAATTTGAAATCGGCGCTCAATTTTCCTGAGTCGACTGAATCTCTACTAGTCGTACTAAAGTCCCTTTCAGACATCCGACATTTTTGCACTAATCTACAGGGTTTATTTGTTCGGGTGCCATTGCAAAGAACCTTGCTGCCACAGCCGGGAATCGAACCCTGGATCTTCAAACTGGCCATCCGACTTTCTACCGTTTAGCTACTGGGACGGAATTGCAAGCCCTTATAGTCGAAGTGTACTCTGCACATTATGTTGTTGTTGTTGTTGCTGTTTTTAATGACCTCCTGTTTCAGCACATTATGTAAAACCGTTTGGAAGTACCCAATTAACTTATATTTCCTGCAATTCTAAATTGACAATTATCTATAGTAATAAAATATGCAATGACCAATGTAATCCATATATTAAAATATTTTAATAATTCATCAATTTTACGTCATTTTTACGAAGTTGGCGATATTTTCGTACATCTGAGGTAAAATAGCGCCAAATGGAAGATATTTTGTTGAACCGCCAAGTTAACCAATTTGATCGTCAAGCGTTACAAACAGACTGAGAGAAGAATTTTTCTTATAAATTACAATTAGCGAATTATTAAGCGTTAAAACACCAAACTATTACCCAAAATATATTCTCTTGTGAACGGACCAAACTAGATCCACGAGAGTGATGCTAACAAATGTATCGACTAATGTTAAACATTGAAAGTGAACATATATCACAATAGTAAATACTTTTTAATTTTATGTTATTTTTTTTTATAAATTTATTTGACAAATGTGTAATATCTCGAGGATAGAACATGCTAGAGTTCTAAAATTCATATCATTCGTTTTTCAATGACAAATAACACACGAAATGCTCATTTGCGTAACATTATTAAAAGTTCTAATGTTTCAATGATTTATTCAAAATTTCATTCGAAAATTTGGCGATTTTCTGAACATTCGATTGCACTTAAATGCACTGGGGTTTCAGTATTCATCGATTGTAATATTCGTACCAAAATTCGTTCTAAACGTTCCATTCGTTTGTGAGATATCGCATCTACAGACTCACGGACATACAGCCGCACACACATACATCACCTCAAAAGCGTCCAATTCCAGTTCATGGATGCTTGAAACGTGCTCTTCCGTCAATATCTCAAATTCGAACTTTCAAACCCCACACAGTACTTTTCCTATACATTATACTACGTATACTATAGAGAAAGTAAAAACATGTCAATGACCTCCATGCTTCCATATGGAGGTTCGGTTCACAGAAAAAAGGCCACCCGGAACTTAAGCATGATATGGGAGCTGTGTGGTATTGACACTTGAAACATCGACATAGGAGTTTAGTACCAGATGAATAAAGGTGCTTGGAATACGACAGACTCTGAGATCTGGCATAATTCTCTTTCGAGCAAGCATTCTGCACAGCAGTCTTCCTGATAATTCCCTGCAGTCTTCCTGATCTTACCTCTCGGTGTACAGGGTGTGCCAAAAATATTGAAACGTGCTTTAATTCTTTATCTGTTGGAGATAAGTAGGCAATGTAAATAGCACAAATGTTGAAAGTAAGGTAGAAGATAAGACTACGTTAATGAAATAGTCCTCCCATTCATTTTCAAAAAGTCACATTTTTAAATTTTTCCCCACTTAAACAAATTGGATCAATCAGAAAATTTTTATTTTTAATGGAACAAGATCATTAAAAAAACCCGCATATCTATCTTTAAAATTGAGCGAGTTATATTTAATTGAAAATCGAACATTGTGAATGGGGACCCTATATCAAATTAGAAATGTAAATTTGTGACATATCACAAAAAAGATAAAACTGGATGATAATACACAGGATACCCAACCGCGTAGTGAGTACCACTGCTTTATATGATCTCTATCTGTGTAATGTGTTATTTAGATGCATTTGTGATAAAACATTTGGACACATATTAACGTATCTAAACAATTTCCATCTTCAATTTGTTTATTTCACTATTTTACTGATGAAACAGCCTTTCATATGGTACGGAAAAGTGGCATAAGTCAGTTGATTTTAAAGATACAGATATGAGGGGGTATTTTTAATGATCTTGTTGCATTAAAAATAAAAATTTTCTGATTGACCTAATTTGTCTAAGGGGGTCGTATAAAAATTTAAAAAGTGTGACTTTCTGAAAATGAATGGAATAACTATTTCATTAACGTAGTCTTATTTCCTACCTTACTTTCAACATTTTTGCGATTTACATTGCCCACTTATCTCCAACAGGTAAAGAATCAAAGCGCGTTTCAATCATTTTGGGACACCCTGTATACCGGGTGGCCATAAAATAACGTGAGGTGAGGTGTTCAGAAGCCTCTAGCGAGTAATGTATCGAACAAAACGTAACAAAATTCGATGGGCGTATACACAGTGGACCATGCGGTTTCGCTTTCAAAAGAATAGTTCAAAAAGTCGCCTCCAGGGGAAATTTTGGAGCTGTTTACCGAGTAAAATGCACTAATTTGCGTAATCGCGTTCCATGTAGCGATCGATCATGTGGATAAAAAGAAAGGCAGGGAAAATTCTCATCATTCGGAGATGAACCACCTAGTACTTTTCGATTAATCTTACCTTACGTGACCGCGCTTTGTTAGTTAAGCTATATTATCAGTCGAACAAGAATGCCAATGCTGCCCTTCGTGAATTTCGGCGGTTGAAGAAGTTACGACGAGGACAGATGAGCTTAACAAACTTACGAAACATGATTCAACGATTTCAAACTACCAGTGGAAAATGTCGTGCAGCGCATGCAGTTCTTGGAACATTACAATGATGGCCATATTGAACCTCATTTGTAATTAACAATAAACGTTGTCACGCATTGTTAACAAAATTGGTGTGTACTATCTCATTTAGCATTTACTCATTCATTATTCACACTACTACACTTTTGCAGCGCCAAAATTTCCCCTGTAGGCAACTTTTGGAACTCACTTTTTTTTTAATTCTTTAGAAATCGAAACCGCATGTTCCACTGTGTACGCTCATCGAATTTTGTTACGTTTCGTCCAATACATTACTCGCTAGAGGGCGCTGAGCACCTTACGTTATTTTATAGCCACCCGGTATTTGGAATAATCTACTGCCAATCGAAATATTTTGTTTAAATAAATAGACTGTGAGTAACACATAACTGTCTCGTAATGCAAGTGCGATAGATTTGTGGGTGGGGTGGGGGGGCGAATCCCCGATGGTTGGGGACAGGTTCGAACTCAGAACCTTTAGTATGCTGATCCCGTACTATGCCATTAGGTCAAAAAGAATTCTTCAGGCCTGAAGGAATAGTTTCTTTCGTAGCAGTGAGTGACGCAATACAGCCCAGCCACAGAACCACCAAATGACAGAACCAAAGTCGTGAAATAGAGTGTATTGCGAAATACCCATTTTGGAGTTACTGCTATTAAAATTGCTGATGTTCTTTAAAGGTCCTTTAAATTATAAAATATATACATTTTGCGGACCAGAATCTTATACTTCTATCAGTCTGTTATTACTTTCCTTATATACACAATGTATAAGGAAAGTATCGTGACGGGGTCGAAAATTCGAATTCGAGTTTTCGACGGGAGAGCACGTTTCAAGCGTCCCTGATCACGAATCGAACATTTTTTAGGTGATGTCTGTGTGTGTGTGTCAGCGAGTCTGTGGAGACGATATCTCACGGACGAATGGAGCGATTCGAATGAAATTTGATACAAAAATCACAATCCGTGAATACTGGAAGCCTGTTATTATTATTAAACACAATCGAATGTTCAGAACCCCCCTAAATTTAGGGCCGACAATTTTCCTTGTTGCGGGTGGAATTAGGGTTGAGGATTGACAATTTTCTTTGTTGCGGGTGCAAACAGGGTTGACGGTCGACAATTTTCTTTATTGGAGGTGCAAATAGAGTTGAGGGTCGACAATTTTCTTTGTTGCGGGTGCAAATAGGGTTGAGGGTATGCTGATAGTATAAAAATGATTGTTAAAATATACTTGTTCGATCGAATATAGGGCATCATTTATAAAGACACAAAATTAATTTCAATATTTTGAATTTTTTTTCTCGGAAAAACTAAAGAAATTTTAATCGAAGGAGTTTTGGGTTTACTTTTCTTATTTTCATTTGAAATATCTTCTAAACTATGAAAGATAGATATAACCAAGAAACAAGAAAACTGTTGAATTGAAAATCTAGCTTTTTAACACTTTACAACATAGTTGAAATAACATCCTGTCTGGCTGTCCGTCCTTTCGCACGATAACTGCCATAAAAATGACTTTATCAAAATGAAATTTTAGTATGTTATTGAGACGGTCTGTGAAACATATGGGAATGTAAATGAATAATATCTCCCAATTATCAGTTTTGGATTGAACCCGGGTTGAGAAAATGAAATACATTGAACTGTATGGGACCTAATTTTTCAAACATTTTTTAAGCGCATTTAAAATTCACAAATTGCTTCGAAAATTTTAGGAAATATTCAAATTATCCCATAAAATATATAAAAAAATTTCAGCAAAATATGTTCGGTAGTTTTTTAAATAAAAATAAAAATAATAACTGCACCCATATTATATGAAGAGGTCACGTGACCCACTTTAAAATAAAATATGGCATCCAACTTGTGTCAAAATCGTGATTTTTAAAGTTCTTTTTAATTTATATTTAGTGTTGCAGTCGTCCTAAAACCGCTTTATTTTTTCTTCTGTGCATCTATATACTGCGCCAACGCAGTTACAATATGTTTTAGTTTAAATGATCATCAAACTTTGATTATTTCTACAACGAAGCCTAATTTTCACGTATACAGAATGTAAACACATCAAACTGTAAGATGAGTTGTATAAGAATTGCTGAATTTCTTAGTTAGGAGATACTTTTCTAGTTAGGAAATACTTT
Organism: Amaurobius ferox; assembly: GCA_951213105.1. NCBI lineage: Eukaryota > Metazoa > Arthropoda > Arachnida > Araneae > Amaurobiidae > Amaurobius > Amaurobius ferox. Next base: position 26,101,013 of record OX578152.1, read on the forward strand.
TAGCTCCATGGTTTTAAGTTTTGAAGTAAAATAAATTATTGTAGAATTGTGATTATTTGAAAATAACGCCGGGGAATGAAAGGAATGGAAAAAAGTTCATGAATGAAATATTCACTGCTTTTATATAGAGAGCCATCCGATTTATATTTCGATGACGTTATTTGAATAAGGTTCATTTGTTTTCGATGAAGTTTTAAAATATAATAAATTATTGTAGGATTGTAATAATTTTAAAAATATTACAGCTGAATGTATCGCATTTTAGAAATGTTTAAATAAAATTGCATTGCAGTTGGAAAGTGTTTCATAATCAATGCTTTATATATGAATGGTCTTTCTTGTTTTCTTTTTAACAGAGATTTTATAACTTTTGTGGAATTATCTCCTGTCTTGAAAATATTGAAAATTATCCGTCTTCAAAATTAGTAATGTGCATATCACAAGAAATAAAAGTGCTAGCTATAAACAATAAGCAAGTCATTTATAGTGCTTTAAAATCCCTTCAATGATATATAATTGGATTTCAGATCGAGCTGTTAGTTTTTTAACTGTATCGGTTATAATTTCGATAGTTTAATGTTTCGACCTGTTCAAGTTTTTCAATGGGAAGGGAATCTGTAACATTTAAAATGATCCGAGTAATAAAGCTCACTGTGCGGTACTTTGGTGAAATTTTGGTACACAACCACGAGATATTTTGTTTCATTTCAAAGATTTTAGGATATGAAGTGAACTTGAAAATGCTTAATGATTGATGAGTTTTGAAGAGAAAATATGGAAGTGCGTATAAGCCGCCAGGCAAGTTTATAGGTTCGTCAAATATCGTCAGAGATATTGTATAGTATAAGTTTAGTTTATATTTCATCAAGCAAATTAGTAAAATATTTCTATATGTTGGCGTGAGGTCTATGGTCGGGAACTGATATCGGAGCGAGAACTGAAAATTTTTGAGCCTTGCAGGTCTTTGAAGGATGTAAAATAATATATAATTAGATATTGGATCAGGTTTTTAGTTTCCAAAATATTGGAAATAAAATTACGATATTTTAATATGTTGAACCATTCTGAAAAGGTTTAAATTTCGATATTTTCGAACTGCTTTGAAAATATCTAACGACGACACACCACTCACAAAGGGAGATATTATTCATGGAAAACCATTTCGGCTCCATCGGACTGGAGCTACTGCCGATTTTTTTATTCATATTATAGTAAATAAGGAATTTAATCAGGACAAGCATAGATGACAAACATAATAAAAGACAGTCCTTGCAAAACGCTACATGTTTCCGTCTAGTTTTGATAACTTAGCAAGTGTTATGGCATTTTTAAGAGATGCCTTTTGAGTATTTATCTCATTTATGTGTATTTTATGTAATTGTTAGAAATCTTTCAGCCTATTTTTGATATCACTTATTTTAGAACTTTTTTCAAAATCAATTTTTATTATTATTATTATTATTATTATTATCATTTATAAGTTTTGTCTTTAAGTGAGGGTTTCCAAATATGTAAAATGTATAGCATATATTCGAAATGCATTTTTTGCAGTAAAAATTCTTCCATAAACTAACTTTTCACAAGACGCTATTTATACACGTTGAATAGTTTTACATATTCAAATAAAATAACTTACCTTTATATCTCAGCAACCCTTTAAATACCTTTACGTATTTTTATTGGAGAACAAAAGGACAGCTTGAATTATCGAAAAATGTTATCTATCATCTATTGAATTGATGTAATTCTACGGCCCGTCATTTGCTCTTCAAAACTCCTAGTTTCTGCCAACCTCTATACATAGGCGTATGCAGGGGGCTACACCCCCCTTCCCCATTGGCGGAGAAACAACATTTGTTGTCCATAGGATCTATATTGATCTTGCACGGTAAATCCTCCATTTGGTTTCCCCCTTCAATTTTTTTTTTTTCAATAGCCTTGCAACACTTTAGCTTTTATATATTTGCTAAAAGTCCTGTTATCGCTTTGGGAGGATTTGTTATTTTCAAAACATATCCTATGCATTATATAAACATCCAGAAACAATTTCATATTCTTTGGTATAAGCAAATAGAATATATAATCACTTAACTCCGTTGTTGTTTTTTCCGAACATGAACATCAATTTTAGGATACAAAGATTTATTCTACCCTGCATTCTTTATTTAGCGATGGAGATGCTTAATAAATGTATGCAACTGCAAGCACAGCCATTATTATTCCACGTCTTGCGTGTATAATGTTGTGCATAATGTAGCCATTTACAAACTTGATAATGCAAAGAAATGAGTTAAATATTCAACGTATATAGCGTGAGAGTGTTAAGTATTCAATTCAATGAATTCAGTTATCATTTAATGCTAGTCTTAAAATCATGTAGGCACTAAGCACTTCGGTATACAGTTCTTTAATTATTTACAAAACACAATTTTCTCTGAGGCAACGTGTAAATAATTAGCTGTAAATATTGTTTTTTAATACCTTAAATCCTCCTCTTCAAATACGGAATAAAAGATAATTGTTTTGAAAGTTTAATGAATTGAAGTTACGATTTCTAGCTGAAGCATAAAGTTCTTTACAAATCTATATATACTAATTGCCAAGTGTCCGTCTGTCAGTCTGTCACGCGTTTTTTTAGGCACTTCCCGAATATATAGATACTTGCAATTTGGTACACGGCTCGGTCGTTCGATAAAAACCCCTGGAAAAATCGAATTTTTCGGAAACATTCTCTAGAGGGGGTGCTCCACACCAAAACGTTCGAAATGTGAAATGATAGGAAAGCATGCTTTGCCATAAGATAGAGACTTCAAATTTTGTGTGTGGGTAAATCGTTCGAAAGAAAGAAAGTGTGCAATTTCAGATATGCAATATTTCCTACTTAAGGGGGTGCCGCACACCAAAATGTTCGATTTACCGAATAAATGAGAAAAGGCTCTTTAAAATTTGAAAGAGACTTGAAATTTGGTATATGGGCTAATCATTTGACGAAAACACTCAAGACGAATATAGTTTTTCAAAAATGTTCGTTTAAGGGGGTGATCCAGAGGAAAACGTTCGAAAGGTGATTTGATAAAAAAAAAAACATGCTTCGGGTTGATATAAAGATATCAAATTTGGTGTAAGGGTAGATAGCTTGAAAGATAGAAAGTGTACAATTTTAGTTTACCAATATTTTCTACTTTAGGGTGTGCCGCACTCCAAAATGTTCCATTTTCGGAATAAAGGAGAAATGCCCCTTTTTGAAACGTGATAGAGGCGTGATATTTGGTATATGGGCGAATCATCTGACAGAAAATACAAGAAAAATAGAGTTTTTCAAAAATGTATATTTAAGTGGGGTGGGTACTCCACACAAAAACATTCGAAAGTTGAAATGATAGAAAAAGAATGCTTCGCGATGAGGTAGAGACTTCAAATTTGTTATATGGGTAAAAAGTTGGAAAGGAAGGAAGTATGCAATTTCAGTTTTCCAATATTTGCTATTGTAGGGGGTGCAGCTCACTAAAATATTCGATTTGTCGAACAAATGAAAAATGCCTCCTTTGCCATGTCATAGAGGCTTGAAATTTAGTATATGGGATAACCATTTGATAAAAAAATCAAAGATGAATACTGCTTGACAAAAATGTTCATTAACGGGGTGCTACACAGAAAAACGTTCGAAAGGTGAAGTGATAGAAAAAACATGCTTCGCGATGGGATAGAGACTTCAAATTTGGTGTACGGGTAGATAGTTTGAAAGGAAGAAAGTGTGCAATTTCAGATTTCCAATATTTGCTACATTAGGGGGTGCCGCAAACCAATATGTTCGATATTCCGAATAAATGAGATACGATTTTTTTTTTATGTGATTGAGGCTTGATATTTGGTATATGGCCAATCATCTGATAAATAATCCAAGAGGAACAGAGTTTTTGAAAAATGTTCATTTATGGGTATGCTCCACAGAAAAACGTTCGAAAGGGAAAATGATAAAATAGTATGCTTTGAGGTGAGATAGAGACTTGTACGGTTAATTACTTTGAAAGGAAGAAGTGAACAATTTAAGTTTTCCAATATTTTCTTCTTTAGGGAGTCTGCACTCCAAAACATTCGATTTACCGAATTAATGTGAAACGCAAATTATTCAAAAATTTACATTATTCAGGGCTTGCTTATTGTGAGACAGTTGATTTTCAACGGGTATCCGGCTAGTAGACACACTAACCCCGCACTGTAGAACATTTTGCAACCTTTGCTCATTTTTCAGCTACTTCGTTGATCATTTCGGCAAAGTAATAAGAAAAACCACAATTACAGGCGTTCATGAAAATTCCAGCTTCATTGCTGAAATATTCAGCTAATTGCCGTCTGCCGAAGCGTTATTTTTGTATTTATATATAGCATATTATCATAACTATCAGGACCCTTACTCCCCATTACTGACAGCTGTTTCCCCTGGAACTCTCAGTTACATGCTTGCAACTGTTTTACAGTATACAGGCATGGCCTGACTAACGCAGGGGCATGCGGGGCAATTGCTCCGGGCCCCCGCATTAAAGAGGTCCCAAATTAAACAATTACAACATCGAAAAATAAATGGCTGCTTAATCAGAAAACAAAATTTATGCCATCGGGCTGGGTTTGTCCAGCGGTTAGATTCATTTTGAGAATGTATAGGGATTAACCACACTAATTTAGCATGTTGGAATCTTGGCTATGATACGAAAGTTGTAAATAATTTAAATTCCAATAAAATATCTAAGAATCACCTTTTGTATATAATCAATTTTTGTAGAATACAATTATGCTTTTGAAAAATATTTTGTTCATTTCATATACAGGGTGTCCCAAAAGGATTGAAACGCGCTTTAATTCTTTACCTGTTGGAAATAAGTGAGCACTGTAAATTGCAAAAATGTTGAAAGTAAGGTAGGAAATAAGACTACGAAAACGAAATAGTCCTCCCATTCATTTTCAAAACGTTATACTTTTTAAATTTTTATACGATCCCATTAGACAAATTCTGTCAATCAGAAAACTTTTATTTTTAATGCAACAAGATCATTAAAAAAAATCACATATCTGTTTCTTTAAAATCAACTGAATTATGATGAAGGAAAAAATGTGACTTATGCCACTTTTCCGTACAATGTGAAAGGCTGTTTTATCAGTGAAAATAGAGATCATAAGCAAATTGGTGATGGAAATTGTTTAAATCAAAAATACGTTAATATGTGTCAACATTTTTTATCACAAATGCATCTAAATAAAGCATTACACAGACAGAGATCATATGAAGCAGTAGTACTCACTACGCGGTTGGGTATCCTATTTATTATCATCCAGTTTTACCTTTTCTGTGTTATGTCACAAATTTACATTTCTAATTTGATATAGAGTCCCCATTCACAATGTTCAATTTTCAATTAAATATAACTCGCTCAATTTTAAAGATACAGATATGCGATTTTTTTAATGATCTTGTTGCATTAAAAATAAAATTTTCTGATTGACCGAATTTGTCTAAGGGGGTCGTATAAAACTTTAAAAAGTTTAACTTTTTTTAAATAAATGGGAGGACTATTTCATTAACGTAGTCTTATTTCCTACCTTACTTTCAACATTTTTGCAATTTACGTTATCCACCTATCTCCAACAGGTAAAGAATTAAAGCGCGTTTCAATCTTTTTGGCACACCCTGTACACCGAGAGGTAAACGGGGGCTCCGGAAGAATATCTGCTCCGGGCCCCAGTTGAGCCCTGCCTGCAGGTTTGATATATTGAACGAGTGAGGTCTAAATAGCACAGAGTTTATATTAGAGCTAAGGTTACCATATGTCCCAATTTATAAGCGATGTCCCGGAGTCCCGACCTGTTTCTCGTTTTGTCCCGGTTAGAAGAAAAAGACTAAGACCTCGTTACTTCGTGTTCTAAACGAGTGGTAAGTGATTGTGAAAAAAAATTCCATCCTTCTGGGTTGCATAAAATTTTCCTTTTTTTTTAAATAAATTCCTTTTGCTGAAACATTTTGTTAATTGTTACTCGGCAAAAGCGTGCTTAGGCGCTTAATTAAGGCATATTACGCCTATGTAGTGAGAGCTTAGGGGTGAGCAGCTGCACGTGTGTCCACGCAGCGGGCGACTACACCTTTTGAAAGACTGAATAAATGAATGTAATTGATTCCTGCTGCATTTTCTTGTCTCAGACGAATTGAGTATTCCGTAGCACCGAGACCCCGAACTTGATTTGCATAAAAGTGTCCCGGTTTGAAAAGAAAAATACTATGGTAAGCCCAATTAAAAACGAAGTAGCGAAATGACTTTTGACTTGTTGTCCGCCTACCTGTTTTTTCATTACGATAACTCCTCTACAAAAGTATGATGTGGGCAGCACTTGATTTTTCCTACATAATGCAATGATTTCACTTGTTTCATAGTAAACTAATAATGTACGAAATCTATAGTACAATATTTTTAACGTTGAAATACTCATTAACATTTGGTGCTCTTCTGGATGACAATGCAATAAACTATTTGGAAGCACTAAATTAATTTATATTTCACCCAAATCCAACTAGACAATTTTATTAACAGACTCATTTAACATTATTGTAGCTTTTGATTTTTAATGATTTTTTCAAATATTCATTCGGAAATTGGGGGATCTTCCAAACATTTGATCGCTTTTAAAATCAGAGTTCTAGTATTCACTGAGTGTAATAATCGTGCCATTTTTTTTTCTAATCGCTTCATTTGTTATTGAGATATCACTTCCACAGTCACACTAACACACGCACACTTAGCACACTTACACACATCACCTCAAAAACGTTCGATTCGAGTTCAAGGATGTTTAAAACGTGCTCTTCCGTTTGAAATTCAAATTTAAATTTTCAAAAGAAGAATTTGGCGAAAATTCATTTTCCTTGAAGACGAATTTGGTGAAATGTCGCCAAAGGCAACTTTTGGTAAGTTCAAGAAACTTGTCGAATTCTGTAGATTGCCAAAAAAATTCACAAATTATGTGCTCTAAAAATATTTTATTAAATTCAACTATACTCGTAAATAATATATAAAAATCTGATGTGGGCAACACATGACTTTCCTTATATAATGTAATGAATTTACTACTTTTACAGTAAAAAAATAGATTTTTCTTATAGTAGATACTAATATTCTTTCCAATATATTGAATTTTCGACAATTAGTCGTCATTTTCATTGATTTAGCGTCATTGTTATCCATTTGGCGAGATTTTCGTTAATTTGGCAACATTTTAAAAAGTCGCCAAGTTGGCGACATTCCGCCAAATTCGTCGCCAAAATCTCGCCAAGCGTTATGGACGAAGAAATAAGTTGCTTTTACAGCAGATAAATGACTATTGGCGTTCAAATACAAAGGTATTACCTAAAGTAACTTTTTTCATGAATGAAAAGAACTAGATCCACGAGAATGATGTCACCCAATTTATCGCATGGTATTACATATGAAAAGTGAACATGTTTCTCAATAGGGAATATTTCTTTTTCATTTTATATGACTTTTTAATAATTTTTTTTGAAAAATGTGCAATATCTCGAGAACGGTTCATGTTAGAGTTCTAAAATTTATGTCAATCGTTTTCTAATAAAAAATTACATAAGAAATGTCTATTTGCTTAACTTTATTAGTGGGTTTGAATTTTTGACGATTTTTTTTAAATTTTATTCGAAAATTTAGGAGGGTTCTGAACATTTGATTATGTATAAAAACAATAGACTTCCAGTGTTTACGGATTGTTATTTTTGTACCGAATTTGGGTCGAATCGGTCCATTCGTTCGTCAGTTATCGTCTCCAGAGACTCACTGACACACACACACACACACACACAGACATCACTTCAAAAATGTTTGATTCGTGATCAGGGATGCTTGAAACGTGCTCTTCTGTCGAAAACTCGATTTCGAATTTTCGACCCCGTCACAATACTTTACTTATACATTATGTATATAAGGAAAGTAAAAATTTATATAAAGGGGATTCTTCCCCCCTTATTTTTTACCTAAAGTCCAGGGTTCGATTTGGTACCGGACCCAAAATCGAATGTCGCGGGGGAGGGAGGGGGCTACTCATGACAATTAGAGGGCAAGTTGTTGCAGAAGCACTTGCTTTCCATGTTGGCAAGTTTTTACTGAGCTACGAGATAAAACTTCGAATACGCTGATGGTTTGCTCTCTTCAAAGTGCTTTATTCAAGGTATTTCAGTTGTGGGTGTAAATATGAAGGTAAATTGCAAATATAGAGTAGAATGCCACTCCTGGAATTTAAAAATGGAACCAGAGAAAAAAATCAGTAGGAAATTTAATAGAAATTTGTTCTATTCATTGCAAATATCATTATATGTATCAATGTAGTATTGAAAGCCATGGAAAATTGTAAGATTTATTTGTATATATTGTACTAGCAGCGATTACCCGGCGTTGCTCGGGATTTACGACGCAGAACTCTGATAAAAATTACATCGGAACATATAGGGCCGTGAATCTTATACATTGTTTTTTACTGTGAAAGAAGTAAATTCATTGCAATATGTAAGAAAAAAAAAATCATTGCATTATATAAGTTATAGCTGCTTCCGGCACGCCCTTCGCAGCTAGACCCTCCAGACAGCGTCACGGAATGTGATTATTAGGTGTCCACAATTGATGTACAGTCAATATGTACAGTTTGAATTATGTACAGTTTGAAAGGAAAACTCAAAGGACTCTTAAACGCTAGGCAACAATGCAAATGTTAACAAATTAAATGGCATTATCCTAATTTGTTAGGTTTTACCGCAATGCTTGCTTGTAAACCAATTTTTTTGATTTTCCTCCCGGAGCTAAAACATACAAATTTTGTGTAAATTTGGTTCCTTCTCTTGAGCATGTCACATACAATTGACCATGAGAGAAGCAAGAACTTTCTAAATTCAAGCCTGCAAACTTAAGGGTTAGTCCTTGAGCTTTGTTGATGGTCATGGCAAATGCCAGTCTAACTGGGAACTGGACTCGTTTGAAGCTAAATGGTAGGTCGGTTGGTATCAACGGTATGCGAGGTATGAATACTTCATCTCCTTTTGCCTTTCCCGTTAATACCGTGACTTCTATGACATTTGATAAAATATTTTTGACACAGAGCCGTGTTCCATTGCATATTTTTGGTGGGTCAGATTCCGCAGAAGCATTATTGGTGATCCTTCCAGTTTCATGCTTCATATGCGCTTATCAGCATAGAATATTCAATACCCGATATGGCAACAAAAAACTTGCTATGTGCCACAATTTGTCAAACTGCATGGATATCAACAAATTTTAGTTCTACTATACAGCAGTATCAACTAGGTATTAATTTTAAAATATAAACATTTTTTTGTGTGTGTTTGAATAGTTTAAATTTTAAAAAAATTGTTCAGTTTGTATAGTTTTAATTGTTTGTATAGTTTAAATTTTAAAAAAATTGTTCAGTTTCCATTATTTAAATACTAAAATGGCTTTGTTTCCTTTTTAATTTTTTTAATTTTTACCACCAAAATATAGTTATCTTTTATTCAATATATATTTACATTTTTAGATTTTTTTTAATAAGCTAAGTTTAAAGCAATTATTTAGTTTTTACAGTTTAAAGGAGAAATAATGTTACACTGCCTAGCCAAAACAAAAGTCGTGCATGCTAATATTTCATTGGACCACCTTTAACGTAAATTACAGCATGCATTCGTCGTGGCATTGTGGCATGTAATGTCTCAACACTTATTTGTGACCAGATTTGCAGTAACATTTTTCAAAGTTTCTTCGTTGATGAAGGAAGAGTAGAATTAATCCTTAGCTGCTTCTCCAGTATATATCCCACTTATCTTCAATGGGGTTGAAATCTGGACTTTGTCGTGACCAATTCAAGTGTGCGAGGTCTTGTGCTCCACAAAGCAATCTTTCACAATTTTAGCTCGATTAATGGTAGCGTTATGGTCCTAGAATACGCTATTGCCCTCAGGGAAGAAAAATACCATTGAATAAGATAATCATTCAATATGCTCAGATATTGAGCTGGCTTCATTTTATTGCTGCATAGTGTTGCTTCACTTAGATTAGCCTAACAGAAGCAACCCCAGATCATAACACTTCCTCCTGAGGCCTGTACAGTGTACTGAGGCCACAACAGGAAGGATCCTGATGCTTCCATCATGTTGGAAGAGAGTAGATCTAGACTCATCAGACCACATGATTTTCCCCCATTGCTCAACAGTCCATTCTTTATGTTCCTTGGCGAATTTGAGTCTTTTTTGACAATTACTCTCAGTAACCATTGGCTTCCATTCCACAGCTGCTTAGTCCCAGTCGTTTGAATTCTCGTCTGATCATACGAGTGGAAATTGTCTTGCTTCCTCTATTGAACATGGTTGCGAGTTCTAGGATCGATTTTTTGCGATTCGATTTTACTAAGCGTTTTAATGATTTTCTGTCACGATTATTCAGAACTGTTTTCCGACAACACATTTTCCGTGAAGTTGGTGATTCGCCGCCATCTTTCCAAGATTTAATAAAGCGCTGGATAGTTCGTAATCCAGTGCCAGATATTTCAGAATTCTCCTTGTAGGTCTTCTGGTCTTGACGCAAGCCAAGAACTAGCCCTTTTTGAACTTCAACATATTTTCCGCGACCGTGTATAACGTATTCAGCCATGATTGCTGTGAACTGATCAGCTGAATGCTGATTCCGTTATATTTAAACGTTGTATTGCCCGCAGAATTATGTAAGTTTTCGAAATACATCACCCCTCCTTCCCTCCTCGGTATTTGTATGTTTCAACTCACACCGCGACTTTTATTTTGGCCAGGCAGTGTATCATTTAAAAATTGTTTTCTTTTCTTGAAATTTAATTTCTATATTTAAAACCTATTATAAATTTCGTTTCGAAATTTGGTTAGCTGTCAGATAGCAGAATATTCCAACATAAAATTATTAGTCGGTATATATATCGACTCCGATTCCACTGCAATAGTGAATCATTCTGCATATAGTTTCATTTCAGAGATTTTATTTATTGATAATATAATGTTTATGGGGAAGGGGGACATACAAACCTACATCACAGTCCCCTTCCTCCATAATTGATTTTTCTTTTTTCTAAATTTTACATATATTTTCATTCATATATATATATATATATATATATATATATAATTGAAGAATTCTAATTTACTTGTATTATATATACTTGAGATTGATCATTTATTGAAAAGTTCTATATAGCAAAAATGAAAAAAAATATGTCTGAAGTGATTATTTGAAATAAATAGTGACTATATACTTACCACAAACTTGTGAAGATGATAAAGAGAATATATATATATATATATATATATGTATATATATATATATATATATATATGTATATATATATATATATATATATGTATATATATATATATATATATATATATATATATATATATATATATATATATATATATATATATATATATATATGCACTACTCGCAATTAAAATCGCACCACCATAAAGTTGTATGTGCAGCTTTATATAAATCAGGCAATGGGAACAGCAAGGCGATATATGCAAATGATCACAGTTTCGTTACATATAGTAACATAACACCTTGCCGAGCAGCATAAAAGAAAAAGCGTCAGGTCAGGGAAAAGCTATATCACAGCTAAATTGTTGCGTCATTGGTTTCACGTTGTAAAAATCATCACAGTCTGCCAAGAGTATGTCGACGTACCGCAGACGTTCAGTTGTCAACGGAACGGCAATAAATCATTGTTTTAAGTGAGGGTGAAATAAACCTTCGAAGGATAGCTGAACTATTGGGTCGTGATGTGAGCAGGATTCAACGGTGTGTGTTACGGTTCGTGAGAAGACAACGAAGCGACAGGAAGATAAAGTATTGGAACTTCCAGGTGTACCACACCACATGAAGTTCGTATGCTTCTGAGAAGTGTTGCGCGGGAGCCGTTTACCACAGCAACCGTATTACAACGACATTTATCCCACACTACAGGTAATATGGTTTCGACGCAAACAATTCGAAACCGTTTGCGTGACGCAGAACTCCGAGGTAGACGATCTTTTCGACACCTTCCGTTTCAACATCTTCACTGGTTACGCCGCCTCCAGTGGTGTCAAATGAGACGCAATTGGCCGATAGAATGGGAAACATTCTGCTCACGGATGAATCACGATTCTGTTTTGCCACGTTTTTAGCAGTATCACGGCACAACGATACATCTCTGACATTGTGAGACCTGTGGTACAGCCATATCTGTCAACGAGGCCAGGACTACTTTTTCAGCAGGATAATGCCATACCACATTATGCACGAGTAACTAGAATAGTTTACAAGGTTTTGATATCCTGCCTTAGCCAGCACATTCTCCGGATTTGTCATCAATTGAGCATATCAATTGGCGACAAATCTGAGTCATCATGGGTCGCCGATTAAGATAACACCAAATTCCAGCAAACCATATTCAGTTACAAGCCCAATTACATGCTGTGTGGTATGCCACCCCTCAGCACACAATCGACCACCTCATTGACGGGATACCTCGTCTTATTCAATCCTGCATAGCCGCTCGCTATGGGCTTACTCCATATTGTTTTAATGTCAATAAAGTTCCATTCTTTCATTTTCCAGATATGATGTTTTGATCAATTGCACATCTCCATGTTACAATTATATTCTGTAAATTTCATAAGGATACATTAATTTCTTCATGGTGGTGCGATTTCAGTTGTGTATGTATATATGTGTGTATGTGTGTGTATTGGGGGTCTAAGCCATTTCTAGAGCCTACCCCCACTCGAATATCTTTCCATCCCCCCTTTGGGCGGCCCTGTAAGCATTTTAAGTGAATCTCTTTCTTTTTATTTTCTGTTCAGTATTTGAATGCATTTAAAACTTGAAATTTTGTACAATAAAATCTATATTGGCTTAAAATATTGATATGACTTTTTGGGGGTTACTAAATTTAGTAATGTTTGAATCTTTTAACAAACACAGAACTGTCATTTAACAAATAAAAAAGACAAAATTTAATAAAAATAATTTAACAAAAATATAAGCATTATGGCTCCCTACAAACCTTTACCGTGCCCCCCCCCCCGTCATACCTGGTTTCCCCTCTTTTTATAAATTTTCCATATCTTCTCCTCCTCAAAAAATTATTGAGTGTCCGGGCTCTATTTAGAGCCCAAATCCACACTCAAGTGATGCGGGGCGCGGTAGCCCATTGGTTAGCGCGCTGGAGTTGCACTCGGTAGACCCGGGTTCGATTCCAGCCACTGCCAAAAAACTGCCGCCGTGTTCATGCGGAGTACGATCACGTTAAACATGTGGGTCCGAAAGTCCTTCCGAGAGGTTGGAGGTAGGGGAAGGAGGGTACGGTCCCTGTGGATGCCTCCCCCACTGGGTTTCGGTCTAAATTGGGTGGCACTTCCCGACCGTCCAAACAGTTACCTTACACCTTTCTGGTAGGTCGGACGGTCTGGGTTTCAACAACAACACTCAAGTGATGCCCCTCATATGGGCTGCCCTATAAGCATTTTAATTGAAACCCTTTTTATTTACTATTCAACATTTTAATGCATTTAAAGTATGAAATTTTGTACAATAAAAATTATATTGGCTTTAAACCGTTAATTTTTTAGGTGGGGGAGGGAAGAGTACTAGATTTAGTAATATTTGATTCATCTAGCAGTCACAAAACTGGCAAGTGAAAAAGACAATGTTATAAAAATAATATATCAAAAAATATTAACATAATAGCCGGCCATAAAAATTGTGAACCCCTACAAACCATTATTAACTCAACCCCCCCCCCCCCTCTATTGTTTTATTTTCCTCTTTTTGCAAATTTTTTGTGTCTTCAGAAAAATTATTGAAGCCTGGACTCTTTCTAGAGCCGGCCCTTTACTCGAGTGCTGACCATCCAATGGGCGACCCTGTAAGCATTTCAATATTTTAATGCATTTAAAGCTTCAAATTTTGTACAATAAATATTGTATTGACTTTAATAAAAATTATAAAATAATAAAATTTAATAATAGTTAAATTTAAAAATCTATCAAGCACACAACTAGTATTTAAAAAATGAAAAAGGCGATTTAAAAAAAATAATTTATCTAAAAACATAAACATGAGAACCGCTTATACAAATTGTGAATCCCCTACAAACTTTTATCCCTCCCCTCTCCATGTTTGATTTTCCACTTCTTCTCTATAAAAAAATTATTGGGTGTCTCGTTCCTTTATAGAGCCCCCACCCCACCCCCTACACACACACGCGCGCGTACTCTCGAGTGGTGTCTATCCAACGGACGACCCTGTAAGAATACATTTTTTCACCAGAAATATCTAATTAGAAATTAAAGAAACAGAAGATATATAAAGAAGAGTGGAATCAACAACTATACTAACATAGTTGGGTAAATTTTTATTGAAAATTATAACATCACTAAATAAAACATAATTAACCAAGCTATGAAATACTAAATGCAAGTAATAATCACATACATTCCGATTACTTTTCTAGGAGTGGTAATGTTATTACGAAATCACTCTTACTTCCATTCTGCACGGTTTAGAACAAGAGAATATTTGGCAATAAAATGCCATTCATGCGCATGACCAGTAGGTGGAGCCAGGGTTGATCCGGTCGTCTCTACATTTATGAATTCAATGTATTAGAGACAATTCCCATCCTCCTGTCCAAAACCTGCATCTCAACTCTCCATTTCATTTTGTTTATTTGATTTTTCCCTCTTCGCACACCTGCCACTTGGAAGGCGATCAATGAGAAGTAAATGTATGAAACAGTAAAATTATATTTTTAAAAACACATATTAGGATTTAAAACAAAACGTGTTTGGAGGAATGTGATAAAAACTGAAGAATCCAGTATTTAAAAAAAGCTAGAAAGTATTTCTTCTGCTTATTCAATTGTGACAGTGCAGCAATTTCTGCCCTGCAAAGCTAAACCCTTCCTTATTAATCGCAACTTGTGCTTACAAGTTACACGTCTTATGTTGGGACACTGTTTGTAGAAAAGTTCATGTATATTAATATTACTGTGGCCTGTTTCTTGTGGATATTGTTTGGATTTTTTATGAGAAAATTTTAAATTTAAGTGCTGACGAGCCATGAAATTAGTGTAATCGTCGAACTGGTGAAATCTAGTTGAGACAATTTATCTTTCTTATCACTAACATATAATAAGTACATCTTAAAGTTCAAAATAACTGGACAAAATTGATGGTACCAGTCCACCTCTAGTTTAGTAATATCGAATATACATTTGCCCAAACATGATACAAATTTATATAATAAGATGAGCATGTGTAACATTCCTAAACTCATTTTCAGCTAAAAAAGTGGATACAGGTAGAAAAATGTAACTTTTTGGTAGTGCTGTATAGTATTATTAACTATATGGTAATCACTAACCATCTGTTAAGTTTTGCTACTAAATTTTGCCAGCTAGTAGTCACTGTGGCTACTAGTGACTTGTGTATATATTAGATTGTCCTGGTGACTTTAGTGATAAACAGCAGGCAATAGCTGGCTGAATCAAATTAAATCTTATATCTTTACAAAAAGAAAAAATATATGGCATATGCAGAACAAAAATTACTTCTGTATTGAATATAATTTCAACTATTTTTCTTTTTTGTGTGTATGAATACAATTTACAATCTTATTACATTTAGAAGTTACAGTATTAATCTCCATCCTCCCTTTTTTCTGTACAAAAAGTGTCTAACAATCAGCAAAGTAAAAAGTGAGATCTAGAATCCTGTGACTAATTTGAGCTATAGTTAAAAATCAACCCCAAACTTTCTGTTCAGTATGTCAGATGGCAATAGTACAGAAGAGTTTTTAAATGAGAATAAACATATACACTCTGATAATAAACTATTTGAATGTGATATATGTCAGAAAGCATTTAAGAAGAGAGACACTTTAGTCAAACACAAACTTGTGCACACTATCGACAAACCATTCGTATGCAATGTATGCCAGAAATCATTTAATCAAAGAATTCATTTAGAAACACATTATTATCAACATACAGGAGAAAAACCATATGTTTGTGGTGTATGTGAAAAAGCATATATTCAGAAGATTCATTTAGATTTCCATTTGCTTACACATACAGGGGAAAAAGAATTTGAGTGTGAAATATGCCAAAAAGCATTTTCTCATAAAACTCTTTTAAAAAAGCATAAAAAAACACATGCTGAAAAACCATATAAATGTGACATATGTCAAGGCACATTTGCTCAAAGAAATCTTTTAAATACGCATATACGCATGCATACTGGTGAAAAGCCATTTGTATGTGATTTATGCAAAAGGGGATTTAGAACAAAATTTCAGAAAGATCAACATATGCTTACACATACTGGCGATAAACCGTATGCATGTGAAATATGTCAGAAAACTTTTGCACTAAGAAAAACTTATAATATCCATAAAGTTGTACACACGGGTGAAAAACAATTTAAATGTGAAATATGTAAGAAAGCATATGCACACAGAAGTGTTTTAATGAGACATAAACGTGTACATGCAGATGTAAAGCCATTTGTATGTGTTTTATGCCAAAATTCATTTGCAAAAAAATGTGATTTGGATATACATTTAATTGAGCATACTAGTGATACACCATTTGCATATGATTTATGTCAAAAATCACTTGCTGAGAAGCCTCCTCGTCAGGATACTGGTGAGAAACCATCAATATGTGAAATATGCCAAAAAGCATTTGCAAATCAACGTTCTTTAAAGAAACATAACCTTATGCACTCTGAAGAAAAATTTGAATGTGATGTATGTCAAAAATCATTTTCACAAAAGTGTAATTTATATAAACATAAAATTCTTCACACTGGTGAAAAACCTTTTAAATGTCGTGTATGCCAAAGCACATTTGCTCAGAAAAGTAATCTGAAACGGCATTTGCTTATGCATATCGGAGGGCAAGTTCGACCATATGAATGTGATGTTTGTAAGAAAACATTTATTCAAAAAATCCACTTGGATCAACATTTGCTTTTAAATACAGAAGAGAAACCATTTGAATGTCAAAAGAAATGTAAAAGAAAAAATCTCGTAGATCCAGACGAGGATTAACTCTTGAAATATCATCTTTCCTACTTCTATTCATGAGTCAAATCAATTGTTTTTTCTTTTACTCTAATGTTTTTATCTTTAGATATTTTATTCAGTTTTATATTTTATATGCCGTTAAAACTAGAATCTAAAAAATGTTTATCAATTTGCATTGTACTAGATAAAATTTCCTTGTTAATCCAGAATCTCAGTAAATGCAGATTGGTTCTAAGTAGATGCTACTGTGTATGTGCATAAATTATACAAGATAGACTAAAACAGTCATTTCTTGAAATTTTATATATTATTTTACATAATAAAAAAAAAGATGTCTATTCACGCAGCTGAAAATCTAAGCAAGCCACAGCTATAAGATTCAATACAGTGATATATGAGATCCAAACACACTGTGTAATTTTTAAAATTTAAATTTTTTTTTTAGTATTTTATAAATTGCAGTTTTGAACAATTTTCACACATTGTTTGTTTAGCAATTGAAATTATTATCACAAAGTTTTCATCTTTACACGATCAGAAAGATTGAAGAACATTCTTTTCAACAAGCTTTAAATTGAATTTTTAGCACAGTTCTTTTATATTTTAAAAAGATTTTGAAAATCAATTGAAATATGCTTATTATAATATTAAATATTATTTGTAATTTATTATTAAGTCCTTCTATGTGGCCAGCTGTATGGAAGGACTGAAATCGTCAGTTCCTATAGAAGTTTGCAAAAATTGTAGTTTATAGCAAGTTTCTTGCTGCTGTGATTGTGGATATTAACTATGTAATGCTGACGAGTGCATAAAGCATGAAATTGGTTGGTCCCTGGATGCTATTATTCGAGGTTGGACAAATTTTAATCTCAATCTAGGAGCAAGATTAAAAAGTTATGAGACAGCTGTTAATTTACATTATTTTGCATTTTGACAACATTTATCAGAAAGCATAAATAGTTAACTCATTTAAAAGCATAAACGTTAACACTTAAAAAATGAATTATATTTAATTTTTTTAAATTATTACTTAATATTTTAATTGATTATTTTAAATTTATAAGAGAAGCAAAAAAATATGCATTATTCATTTATTTAACATAATAAAAAAATATTCAAATTTAAAGCATTTCTTTTTTTTTTTACATTAGCTGTTTTTAAATTAACTGGTTTTTTGCACATATGAAAATTAAATTATATTTCATTTTGTCTGCATTGTACACAGGATTTGTACACCTCCTGGAAGTCCTTAGAAACTCCTGTATTTAAAAGGGGCTATAAGGGTCCGTAAAAACTTTTATTTAACTTAGCCTTAAAAACTCCTGGAAATTAGAAAATACTCCTGGGAAGTCATTAGTAATTACTTCAATCATTTATTTCTGAATAAACTCAATAGGTGGCACCACTATAAAAATGAAAGTAAAGTATCTACTTTTTTTCATATAACATCAGCCAGATAAAGTTTAAATAAGTTTCTCATAAAATGCATGAATTTTGGCACTTTTTCTGAAAAATCACTTATCAAGTACTTGTTTCTTGAAAATCTAGAAATTTAGCATTTTTTTTCATGAAAATTGGGAGTTTTAACATTCTTTCATAAAAATTGTTAATTTACGTGTTCTGTCTTAAAATTGCAAATTAAAATTTGATAATTCATTTTAATAAAATCAATAATTTTAATGCTTTTTTGTAAAAATTACAGATTTTGACATGTTTTAAAAAAATTGTGAATTTTAGTGTTCTTTTGTACTACAAATCACAAATTTTGGGGACCTTTCTTTTAAAAAAAAATGTGAATTTAAGCTATCTTTCCTAAAAAAATCATAAATTTTAATGCATTTTCATAAAACTGCGAGTTTTATGCTCATTTGTAAAAATTGCTTTTTTAATGTTTTTCCTTGGAAATCTCAAATTCTGGCATTTATTTGCAAAATCCACTAAGCATTTTTCTTAAAAAATTTTATTTTTAACGGTTTAGCAGATGTTTGAAATCAAAACATTGTTTAATTTTTTCCAATATGATTTAATTTTTATATTATAAGTGTTAATACTTTAAACACAGCAAATGTTTATACGTCACTATTATTTAATAATTTATCGAGTGAAAATTAGTGAACATTATATATATTTTTTATTTCCGTAATCTCAGATACTTTCGCCATTTTTGTCCAATAATTGTTGAAACCCAGACCGTCCGACCTACCAGAAAGGTGTAAGGTGTCCAATAATTGTAGAATAACAAAGAAACTCATTAAATGTGACTGCATTACAGCTTTATCTAATTTTAAAACAGATAATTATTGGAAAATTATATTTTATTTTTAATAAGTTTTATAAATAAATAAAACCAGAAACTTATAACATACTACTTTTCTACCCTCAAAAGTCCATGCACATATAATTAATTCTATAGCCCTGTTCTTTCCCTACAAAGGTGCTGTACACACAGTTGTCTAGTACATGTAATGTAACTCTCATCCATGGCACAGACAGGCGACGTAAGCTATTCAGATGGGGCAATAAAGCTTTCTATTATTTTTCACTTTAAATGTGGTATGGTGAAGCAGATTCTTACCTGAAGATGGGGTAGGTAGAACAAAGCAGTTATTCGTTTTCCCTTACGTAGTCACAGCAGAGTGCATTGCTTGTTTTTCCTTAAAATTCTAAGTCTTCAGCTTATCGTTCAGCTCAAACGTTCAAGTTTTCATTGATTGATGGTTTTCTTTCACTATCTGTTAAATTTCTAGTTGCTGCCCGCTATTTTTTTTAGATGACTTGGTGTTCAGGGGGGTTTGGTCAGTCCTGCTATCTACAATGGAAGTGTCTTCCAAATTTTGGGGAACATCCTCACAGGTGGGTTTTATGACTGTATTTAACCTTCGCAGCTGTGGGTAGCCAGAGCTGCGAAAGCTAAATACATAATCATAAATTGTATGTGAATTTGATGTTGGCTATGTGGAAGCCATTTCACATAGAAGTTTGCAAAAACTGTGGCTTATGGCAAGTTTCTTATTGCAATTGCAGATATTATCTATTCCATGCTGATAAACACATAAAGTGTGAAACCGGTCCATGAATGCCATTATCTATAAGGGTGAGCATCAGTAAATCTTCTGCTCTATCCGCCCTTTGTTAACTTTTGCGGCATACGTTTTTCACCGAAATTCTGCTCAAACAGTTGCTAAATATTTTCTGATAGATAAAATGGTAATGCTTAGATTATATTAAAACTAAATTTAATACCCAATAAAACATAGAATATATTTTTTATTTTAATCCAAAATATTTTTGGTGCTGCCATCTGTTGTCATAATTTAATTCATACCGATTATTTCTATTTTTTAATGAACATTTTTAAATATCTATTCCTTCTAATACAGTATTAAATACAACAACAGATCATATATAATAAGCCACAATCATGGAAAGGTAATTTCTCATTCTATAAATTTGATAAGGGGACCTGAATGTGCATCACTGAAGACTGCAACATTGTCTTCAAGTTCCTTTGTCTTCAAGTCCAAGTTCATTTACGTTTCCATGATTGTGGCATTAGTATATATGATCTGTTGTTGTATTTAATAGCGTAGTAGGAGGAATAGACATTTTAAAATATTCATTAAAAAATAAAAATAGTCGATATGAATTAAATTACAACAGATGTCAGCACTAAAAATATTTTGAATTAAAATAAAAAATATATTCTATGTTTTATTGGATATTAAATTTAAATTTAATATAATCTAAGCATTGCATTTTATCTATCAGAAAATATTTCGCAACTGTTTGAGCAGAATTTTCTGCGAAAACCGTGTGCCGCAAATGTTAACAAAGCATGGATAGGGCAGAAGATTTACTGACGCTCACCCATAAAGAGGGTGTCTTCCAAATTTTTGTAAAACACTCTTACAGGTAGGTTCTATGATTATGAATTTGACCGTTGCAGCTTTGTGTTGCCCATACTAAATTGTATATAAATTTGATGCTGGCTGCGTAGAAGCTCTAAAATTGTCAGTTCTCATAGAAGTTTGCAAAAATTGTGGCTTATAGCAAGTTTTTTTGCTGCCATTTCAGATACCAGCTATTAAACCACGTAATAACCTCAAAACCTGTCCATATGGATACTGTTATCTGTAATGAGAGAGTCTTCTGAATTAATTTTTACAAACAGTATATACTTTATTGAGAAATAATGATAATAATAAAAATTAACTGTTTATAAATAAATATATCTGTATTTATAAATAAATACATCTGTTAGGAAAATACAAGAAAACAAAAACGTAAAGATACCAACCAGTTTCATATACAAAACATTCTTTAAAATAAAGAAAACATAGCAACCACTCCATAAAAGCAAGAAAATGTCATTAGACACATGCTAATAAAGTGTTGCTGTTTAAAAAATAATAATAATAATTATAAGAAAATAATTTATTCTATTACCTTTTTTTTTTTTTCTTTTTTTTTTATCACTATTTTGGAAAATTACTCCCATAACTTATCCCTCAAAAAAATTCATTGTAGCAATCTCTAGAAAAGGAGTTGAGTTTCATTATGACTTTCAACTATCTATACCATTGGATCCCAAAGTGGGGTCCAAAAACCCTTTGGGGTCAATGACAAACTCTAAGGGTGGCTGTGAAAAACACAAAAAGTACATATTAATAAAAGTTTTATTAAATCCTGTTTCTTTTTAAATTTAAAATTATTTTAGTCTTTAAAGCTAATATGAAATCAATCAGTTAAACTGCAACAATATTTAAAAATTGTTGTGGCACATTTTAACAATCCGAGAGAAGTTACTATGTGTATGTAATGCACAAATCTGAGCATCAGCAAATTATTTTAAAATTTGCAGGGAATCCACAACATTTTTTTTAAATTACTAAAGGATCCTTCAGTTTAAAGTTTAGAAACCATTGGCCTATACTATAATTACTACAACTTATACCTCATTTGACCAATTTGTGGATTTTAATTCATGCCAGTGTTTAAGTAATAAATATAATGTCTATGTTAGGTTTAGTGAATCATAATTTTCCAAATTATCATACTTGTGAAAATCAGCTAAAGTTATTTCAGTCAAGAAATCTGTAGATTTATTATTATTACCTGAGTATATTCTATATTTTTATATGACTATTACTGTTTTATTGCTTGTGTAATATTTTTATAATATTGTATTATTATTTATTACTGTTTACTTGAGTATAAAAACATCTAGACATGTCATATTCTTTTTTTCATCCAAACCAAATTTCAGTTAAAGCAATGGTGTGTATCTACAATTAAAATGTATACATTTACAATTTTAGATAACAAATCTCTGATGACATACACAATAAAATCACATATTTATGTTCTTTCTTGGTTTCTTTTAAAAGTAACATGCTTCTGTACAATTGAAACATACATTTATTAGGAATAGAAAATCTGTGTGTGTATGTATTGAACAGAGATATAGTTAATTGGCTTCCAAAAATCACCCGTACTAGCTAAGTTGAAATTAGGTGAGAATGGTTAGTTTTCTGGAGTTACTGTCCTCTTTCATGGCCTTGGGATTAGCAATCCCATCGGCAAAAAAAAAAAAAAAAAAAAATCTGATGTGGGCAGCATATGACTTTCCTTATATAATGCAATGAATTTACTACTTTTACAGTAAAAAAAATAGATTATTTTTATAGTAGATATTTATATGCTTTCCAAGATATTGAATTTTCGTCAATGAGTCGTCATTTTCATTGATTTAGCTTCATTTTTATCCATTTGGCGAGTTTTTCTTTAATTTAGCAACATTTAAAAAAATCGCTAAGTTAGCGACATTCCACCAAATTCGTCGCCAAAATCTCGCCAAGCGTTATGGACGAAGAAATAAGTTATTCTTACAGCAGATAAATGACTATTGGCGTTCAAATGCAAAAGTATTACTCAAAGTATCTTTTTTCATGAATGGAACGGGCTAGATCCACGAGAATGACGTCACCCAATTTATCGCATGGTATTACATATGAAAAGTGAACATGTTTCTTAATAGGAAATATTTTTTTTTTTATTTTATATAATATTTTGTTAATTTTTTTTTAAAATGTGCAATATCTCGAGAACGGTTCATGTTAACGTTCTAAAATTTATGTCAATCATTTTCTAATGAAAAATTACTTAGAGTTACGCAAATGTCTATTTGCGTAACTTTATTTGCGGTTTTGATTTTTTGACGATTTTTTTCAAAATTTCACTCGAAAATTAAGGGGGGTTCTGAACATTCGATTGCGTATAAAAATAATAGACTTCCAGTGTTTACAGATTGTGATTTTTGTACCAAATGTCGTTCGAATCGGTCCATTCGTTCATCAGTTATCGTTTCCACAGACTCACTGACACACACATACTTTCAGACACACACAGACATCACTTCAAAAATGTTCGATTCATAATCAGGGATGCTTGAAACGTGCTCTCCCGTCGACAACTCGAATTCGAATTTTCAACCTCTTCACAATACTTTCCGTATACATTATTGTATATAAGGAAGGTAAAAATAGCATGTTGTCATCATAAAATCATATAGCAAACACCTTTTTTCCTTCAACATGTTATTATAAGAGGCATTGTCAATCACAAGCACAAATTCTTCCCCCCCCCCCCCCCATTCTTAAATCACAAGTCACATATTTTGTTCACCTTTGAGTGCTGTCATGTACCCAATTTATTGTGTGGCACTAGTCACAGAGTATTTGTGGTATATTTTTGGTCTACTTGCTTGGTATAATTTTGGTATTTGCATTTTTATCTGACATTCCTCATTTGCATAGAGGAGATAACATTAAAGAGCGAAGTGTGCTAGTTGTGTTTCTATGTATGCGTAAAAATGATGAGAAGTGCTGTGACCTTGTTTACATATTTTAATCTTGAGTCTCAGGATCCTAAGAAACCAAAAGCTGATAAAAAGAATGGAAATCTACTTAATCAGAATGGACAGAGGATTGAACAAAGGATTGTTTTACAACTTATGACAATTCAAAAGCAAAACATGTGTTTATGAATAAATGGATAAACCAATGCACAAAATATGCATTATGTATAGTGTACTGAATTCCCTATGCAGCTGATAAAAACAGCCCTTTGTTTAAAGGAGCCAGCAATTTATTTCAAAGCTAACGCAAAAAAACTGCAAAAATATGATAAAATCAAGCACCATGTAAAATATTCTAAAACAAAAAATGCAAAAGAGGATCACTGACAATAGCTAATCAGAGGCTAAACCAAGATAAAAAAAATCTGATGTGGGCAACACATGACTTTCCTTATATAATGCAATGAATTTACTACTTTTACAGTTAAAAAAAAATGTTATTCTTATAGTAGATGCTTATATTATTTCCAAGATATTGAATTTCCTTCAATTAGTCGTCATTTTCATTGATTTAGCGTCGTTTTTATCAATTTGGCGAGATTTTTGCTAATTTGGCAACAATTAAAAATGTCGCCAAGATGGCGACATTCCGCCAAATTCAATTCGGAATTTACATTATGCATATAAGGAAATTTACATTACTTTACATTATGCATATAAGGAAAGTAATAGAACTATAAAAACTCTTTAATGGTGTAAATTTTTGGTAATTGAGCATGTAATAAATTTAAAGCACTTTGCTGGTTATAAGTAAAAAATGTAATTATTTATCTTATGATGTATGCAAAAAATGTATATTCTCATCAACTTATGTTACACACACAAAAAAATGTAGCTGAAGAGCAACAGCATCCTTGTTTTCTGTGTATTTTAGCTAATAGTTCTGCTGATAAGAATGCTACTGAACAAGAAACTATATTAATGTATGATGTGTTAAAAGCAAACTGCCCACTAGTTTTTATTTTTATTTTGGTAAGGTAATAAAATTGGCTTTTAAAAGTGTATGCGTGAATTCTGTAAAAAATGTTACTTTAGCATTTAAACAGCCCAGAATTGGAAAAAGAAATTTCTCTGTTAAAAAAGAAAAAATTAAGTAAATGTTGATTCACCTACTATCTGACACCTGCTGGTTCATTTCAGTTTTCTTCCCAGAAAATCTCGCCTTTTCTGCTTCCTTCAGAGGACTAACATTTATGTAGCTAGATACATAAACATTTTTTGGACTGCCTTGCATCTACTTTGTTACACTGGTCGTGTGCTAATTTACACTTCGTCAAAACCACTATCATAGGATCCTATAGTAAAAAATCTGATATGGGCAACACATGACTTTCCTTATGTTATGCCATGAATTTACTACTTTTACATTAAAAAGAATCGGTTTTTCTTATAGTAGATAATTATATTCTTTCCAAGATATTAAATTTTCGACAATTAGTCGTCATTTTCATAGATTTAGCGTCCTTTTTATCCAGAGGCGAGATTTTCGTTAATTTGGCAACATTTCAAAAAGTCGCCAAGTTGGCGACATTCTGCAAAATTCGACGCCAAAATCTCGCCAAGCGTTATGGACGGAGAAATAAGTTATTCTTATAGCAGATAAATGACTATTGGCGTTCAAATACAAAAGTATTATTCAAAGTATCTTTTCTCATGAATGGAACGAGGTAGATCCACGAGAATGATGTCACCAAATTTATCGCATGATATTACATATGAAAAGTGAACATGTTTCTCAAGAGTTAATATTTTTTTTTAATTTATGGGATTTTTTTATAAATTGATTTTAAAAATGTACAATATCTCGAGAACGGTTCATGCTAGCGTTCTAAAGTTTATGTCAATCGTTTTCTAAGGAAAAATTACATAAGAAATGTCTATTTGCGTAACTTTATTAAAGGTTTCGATTTTTTGATGATTTTTTCAAACTTTCACTCGAAAATTTAGGGGGTTCTGAACGAACATTCGATTACGTTTAAAAACAATAGGCTTCCACTATTCACTGATTGTGATTTTTGTACCAAATTTCATTCGAATCGCTCCATTCGTTCGTGAGATATCGTCTCCACAGACTCACTGACACACACACAAACATCACTTCAAAAATGTTCGATTCGTGATCAGGGATGCTTGAAACGTGCTCTCCCGTCGAAAACTCGAATTCGAATTTTCGACCCTGTCACAATACTTTCCTTATACATCATGTATATAAGGAAAGTAATAATTTTACAGAATACTTTGAATAACAATGTCATTTAGAATATTATAGGAATTAGTACATGATTGTGAATATTGAAATGTTTATAATATATATTCCGTACGAAGAACGGGTATACTGCTTGTATTTTAATATTTTTAACTTTTATCTTTTAAACTTAAAATAAAAAGTAGCTCTCCGAGCGAGTAATTTTTTTATCTTTTTAACTTTCGCACGAAATATATAGTAAACTATGAAAGTCAGATATAAATAGTAAATGACAAAAATGTATACTAGAATATTTAATAGTAAAATCTATACATTTTTTTAAATAAAGCTCTTATAGTTTTCGATTAATCGTCTTCTCAATATGAAAAAGTGTCTTGTTTCTCAGATTTGTAATGCTTATATCTTAAACACTAAAAGAGATAGAAATAAATAATGAACAAGCATTTGTAGCTCTTTGAAAGTCCTATAAATGCATATAGTCAAGTTTTGAGTCAAGATTCTTTTTCGATATTACAACAAGAAAAATCAATCATGCATAAAGCATTGATTATGAAACACTTTCCAACTTCAATGCAATTTCATTTAAACATCTCTAAAATGTGATACATTCCTCGGTAATATTTTAAAATTATCACAATACTACATTAATTTATTATATTTGAAAACTTAAAATTTCATCGAAAGAAATGAACTTCATTGAAATGACGGCATTGAAATGTAAATTGCCTGGTTTAAATATCTCTAAAATGTGATACATTCCTCGGTAATCTTTTATAAATTATCATAATACTACAATAATTTATTATATTTAAAAACTTCATCGAAAACAAATGAAATTTCTTCAAATGACGTCATCGAAATATAACACAGCTGGCTTTCTCTATAAAAGCAGCATTTCATTCATCACAATACTATAAAAATCTGATGTTGGCAGCACATGACTTTCCTTATATAATGCAATGAATTTACTACTTTTACAGCAAAAAAATAGGTTATTCTTATAGT
Organism: Amaurobius ferox; assembly: GCA_951213105.1. NCBI lineage: Eukaryota > Metazoa > Arthropoda > Arachnida > Araneae > Amaurobiidae > Amaurobius > Amaurobius ferox. The sequence goes on from OX578152.1 coordinate 26,128,272, forward strand.
AGATACTTATATTCTTTCCAAGATATTGAATTTTCGTTAATTAGTCGTCATTTTCATCGATTTAGCGTCATTTTTATCCATTTGGCGAGATTTTCGTTAATTTGGCAACATTTTAAAAAAAACGCCAAGTTGGCGACATTCCGCCAAATTCGTCGTCAAAATATCGCCAAGCGTTATGGGCGGATAAATAAGTTATTCTAACAGCAGATAAATAACTTTTGGCGTTCAAATACAAAAGTATTACTCAAAGTATCTTTTTTCATGAATGGAACGAGCTAGATCCACGAGAATGATGCTACCAAATTTATCGCATGATATTACATATGAAAAGTGAGCATGTTTCTCAACAATTAATATTTTTTTTTATAATTTATTTTTTTGTAAATTTATTTGAAAAATGTGCAATATCTCGAGAACGGTTCATGCTAGCGTTCTAAAGTTTATGTCAATCGTTTTCTAAGGAAAAATTACATAAGAAATGTCTATTTGCGTAATTTTATTAAATGTTTTGATTTTTTGATGATTTTTTCAAAATTTCACTCGAAAATTTAGGGGGATTCTGAACATTCGATTACGTTTAAAAACAATAGGCTTCCAGTATTCACGGATTGTGATTTTTGTACCAAATTTCATTCGAATCACCCCATTCGTTCGTGAGATATCGTCTCCACAGTCTCACTGACACACACACACACACACACATAGACATCACCTCAAAAATGTTTGATTCGTGGTCAGGGATGCTTGAAACGTGCTCTCCCGTCGGAAACTCGAATTCGAATTTTCGACCCCGTCACAATATTTTCCTTATACATTATGTATACGAGGAAAGTAAAAATGTAAGGATTCGCTTACAAGTCTCTTCAGAAGCAAGAATTGTGAATGTATATTAAGATATAGGATCCTATAGTGCAAAATGTAAGGATTCGTTTGCAAGTCTCTTCAGAAGCAAGAATTGTGAATGTATATTAAGATATCATAGGATCCTATAGTGCAAAATGTAAGGATTCGTTTGTAAGTCTCTTCAGAGTCAGGAATTGTGAATGTATATTCAGATATCATGTCCAGGTCTTCCAAAATATGGGGTCTGCAAAAATACATCAGAAAGCCAAATCTTTGTCTGCCTCATACAAAAGCATTAACTATTTTCTCTAGGCTCTGTCGGATTGTGACTTTAGACCAACAATTTGTACTTCAGGATCATTCTGAAATAGTCACATTGTTACACTATGCTAGCTCTAAAAAGGAAACAAGGTGAACTCACTAAACTGGACAACAAAATTTAACAACTTTGCAGTTGTCTTCGATTACACCGCATATGCACATCAATGGCACAGCGAAACAGCTTTACTGGTGTAGACCATGAATACTAATACATGAATGTAAAATATAGGTTACATAGTCTCAATCAGTGAGTGAAATAAAAATGTGTGGCATTCGCCGAAAAGTGTGAGTATGACGAAAGAGGAAGATATAAAGCTTACCACAGTTGTTAAGCTTTTGAAGTTCACTAGACTGTGCAGATTGATGTACATGTATCTTATAGGGATTTGTATGAGATGGGGCGTTGTCACCACACTCCACAGTAAAAGCTCTATAGCTAATTCTGAGAAATAGATCTTTCAAGGAAAATTCTGAAAAATAGATTCTTCAGAGAGCCAGAAGTGAAAGAAATGGCAAGTTAAAATCCTCTCCATACTCATGAAATTTGATTCTGAGTTCATATCAGTCATCATCTAAGTTACATTTATAGCCGATCCTAAAAAATAGATGTTTCAAGAAAATGTAATTTATTTTTTAATCAGAATTCGTATGGCACAGTAAGGTAGGAAATAAGACTACGTTAATGAAATAGTCCTCCCAGTCATTTTCAAAAAGTTACACTTTTTAAATTTTTATACGACCCCCTTAGACAAATTAGGTCAATCAGAAAATTTTTATTTTTAATGCAACAAGATCATTAAAGAAACCTCGCATATCTGTATCTTTGAAATTGAGCGAGTTGTATTTAATTGAAAATTGAACATTGTGAATAGGGACCCTATATCAAATTAGAAATGTAGATTTGTGATATATCACAAAAAAAGATAAAACTGGATGATAATTCAAGAGACATTTTTGCGCGAATTCTGATTAAAAAAAAAATTATGGACATCTCCAGACCCATAATTAAAAATTCTTAGTTCCTTTATTCTTTCCGATATTTAATGTCAAATCGATATCAATCATTATATAAGCTCTATCTGCAACCAATCCTGAAAATTAGATATTTCAAAGGGAAATTTTCGAAATGGAAGTGGGAAGGGAGCCGAATAACTAAATTCTTGATGATCCACCCTATCTCATCCGAAATTTAATGTCAAATCAATATCAGTTATCATCTAAGTTATATCTGTAGTAGATCCTGAGAAATAATAGATGTTTCAAGGCAAAATTTTTGCCACCGACTGGAAAATGTGACTAATACATTATAAATCCATCTACTTGAATTTGGTGATTTATAATCTAACAAGTGGGTTGAGAGCCATCACAGAGCTTTAAAATTGCTTGTAAATAACTTTAAGGCCACACTTGTAGATTTGAAAATTATCATTCAACTAGAAAATACTCAGGCATCTGCAATAGCGAACATGCTATAACAAGCAGAAAATTCAAAGAATTTGTTATTTTTTTATGGACCTCTTGTCTGTTCTGAAATTTCAGAATCATTTCAGGCAGAACAATGTCTACTTAGCAATGCAATAAATAAAATTTAAATTTCTGAAGTAAAAATAAAGAATTAAAATATCAAAAAGGTAACAATCAAAGAAAATACAGAGTGTCCCAAAGAGATTGAAACGAGCTTTAATTCTTTTCTTTACCTGTTGGAGATAAGTGGGCAATGTAAATTGCAAAAATGTTGAAAGTAAGGTAGGAAATAAGACGACGTTAATGAAATAGTCCTCCCAGTCATTTTCTAAAAGTTACACTTTTTAAATTTTTATACGACCCCCTTAGACAAATTGGGTCAATCAGAAATTTTTTATTTTTAATGCAACAAGATCATTAAAAAAACCTCGCATATCTGTATCTTTGAAATTGAGCGAGTTGTATTTAATTGAAAATTGAACATTGTGAATGGGGACCCTATATCAAATTATAAATGTATATTTGTGATATATCACAAAAAAGGTAAAACTGGATGATAATACAAGAGACATTTTTGCGAATTCCGCGTAGGCTCACGATGCAATCACGGATTCTTAAGTACTTTTCAATAATTAAAAGTACTTATTTATTGAAAAAGTACTTAAGTACTTTTTTTGTCTAAACAATTTTCATAGTCAATTTGTTCATGATCCATATTTTCACGGATGAAACAGCCTTTCACATGGTACGGAAAAATGGCATAAGTCAGATTTTTTTTCCTTTATCATAATTCAGTTGATTTTAAAGATACAGATATGCAGGTTTTTTTAATGATTTTGTTGCATTAAAAATAAAATTTTTCTGATTGACCCAAATTTGTCTAAGGGAATCGTATAAAAATTTAAAAAATGTAACTTTTTGAAAATTAATGGGAGGACTATTTCATTAATGTAGTCTTTCTTCCTACCTTACTTTTAACATTTTTGCAATTTACATTACCCACTTATCTCCAACAGGTAAAGAATTAAAGTGTGTTTCAATCTTTTTGGGACACCCTGTATATTTTAAATACTAGAAGATGGCGTTGTTTCTCAGCAGCTAAGCAAAAATCTGCATAAACAGTCTGATGTAAAAGAACTAAATTAAAGTCTAACAGAGCAATTACATATTTAGAAAAAAAAAATAAAACTTGTCTATAAACCTCTCTTGAGTTTTATACTGTTTTCAATATTACTGAGTGACCAGAAGAAACAAAAGTGCTGCTTGGGTTTGATATATTGAATGATGATATTGAATTAATTTATGATCACTTTAAGAAATTCTTGAAAGATCAAATAGAAGCTATTATTCAGGAATAGCTGAATTTTAAGGTAAATATACAGAAAATCAGAAAAAATATTCCTTTATTGATTGTTTACAAGTCTGTGCTGAATTCCAACACCGTTTTCATTTATTTGTCAAATGCCAGCCTGTTGACTATTAAGTCATGAGGCTTTGTGCTCTCCAATATTTTTCCACAATACAATTACAATGAGATAGTGCAGGGCATTCGTCAATGCGCGCAGCGGTCATGTCTTGTCCAGTTGAACATAAAACACACACAGGTGAATTGACAATATTAAAACGAAAGAGATGAACACGAAGCCAACACTGTTTTCATAAATGTTCTAGTTTTTTTATCCAGTGCAGCTGCAGCGAAAATAAGATTATGTTCTATAAACATTGAAAAAAACCTCTTCATATTTAAAAGTTACGAAAGATGTTTTAAAAGCAGTAATGCAAATAACTGTAAATGATAATAGAGAAGATTAATTTGATGCTGCGCCAGTCATTGTATATTGTAAGACCTGGAAATCGGCATATTAATGATCATTTACTATGAAACAAAAGAGCTTTAAAATAAGCATTTCCTCTAAAATCGTTTTGTTTCAATATTTATGTAAAGTGTAGCGTACAGGTATACACTTAGTTCAATTTACTTTCCTTATATACATAATGTATAAGGAAAGTATTGTGACCGGGTAGAAAATTTGAATTTTTGACGGGAGAGCACGTTTCAAGCATCCCTGATCACGAATCAAACATTTTTGAAGTGATGTCTCTGTGTGTGTGTGTGTGTGTGTGTGTCAGTGAGTCTGTGTTGACGATAACTGACGAACGAATGGACCGATTTGAACCAAATTTGGTACAAAAATCACAATCGGTAAACACTGGAAGCCTATTGTTTTTATACGCAATCGAATGTTCAGAACCCCCTTAAATTTTCGAATGAAATTTTGAAAAAATCTTCAAAAAATCAAAACGACTAATAAAGTTACGCAAATAGACATCTCTTTTGTAATTTTTCATTAGAAAACGATTGGCATAAATTTTAGAATGCTAACATGAACCGTTCTCGAGATATTGCACATTTTTCAAAAAAAATATCAAAAAGTCATATAAAATAAAAAAAAATATTTCCTACTGAGAAACATGTTCACTTTTCATATGTAATACCATACGATAAATTGGGTGACACCATTCTCGTGGATCTAGCTCGTTCCATTCATGAAAAAGATACATTGAGCAATAAGTTTGTATTTGAACGCCAATAATCATTTGTCTGCTGTAAGAGTAACTTATTTCTTCGTCCATAACGCTTAGCGAGATTTTGGCGACGAATTTGGCGGAATGTCGCCAAATTAACGAAAATCTCGTCAAATGGATGAAAGTGACGCTAAATCAATGAAAATGACGACTAATTGTCGAAAATTCAACATCTTGGAAAGAATATTAGTATCTACTATAAGAAAAACTTATTTTTTTTACTGAAAAGTAGTAAATTCATTACATTATATAAGGAAAGTCATGTGTTGCCCACATCAGATTTTTTGTTATTGCTGTGATGTATTTAAGCGCATACATTAATAAGTATAATGTAAAAATAATTAAGAGCATAACAATTTTTGAGAAAGGGTAAAAAGTTTCAATAGCCATCTTTATAGATGGGTTAGATTTTGTTGATCGTAAAGCCTACTGTGTTAACTTTTTAAAAGCATGAGTTTATCTGGGCAATACAAGTAAATCAACAGTTACACTAGTAAAAGCTGAATAAACTGCCAACTACTGTTTTTCTTATTCCGATGCAGAAAGTTTGTTTTGTTTCCAACACTAAATCATACCATTATATATTTATTTAATACTACTTACTAACAAAACATATTATTCACAGAAACATTTTTGCAATAGGTTAAATAAGTGTTTTTATTCATTAAGATTTCTTCTTCAAATCTGACTTTCTATTAAAAATTATGCAGAAATGCTTCACAGTTTAACGACAGAATATTTGAGAAGGTTTAAATCTCCCTAGTTTAAGTAGTTTATTTTTCTGTAGAGATATAACCTTGCTGTAACTTTCCTTTGACACTACTCTTGCTGTTTTAGAAAATGAATATTTATTTTAAATAGACTGCCTTATTTTAGGTAAATTAGTAAAGAAATGCTTAAACAGTAAAGCACAGCTTATTTTCCATTCAGACCTTCAATAAAGCAGACTTGTCAGAACCTTCAGTAATATTACGTACATAATTATTTCTTATGTAACTTTTCATTAAAATACTTGACACAAATTAGTTCTAGTTCTTTCCATTCACGAGAGAAGATACTTTGTTGTTATTGAGACCCAGACCGTCCGACCTACCAGAAAGGTGTAAGGTAACTGTTTGGACGGCCGGGATGTGCCACCCAAATTAGACCGGAACCCAGTGGGGGAGGCATCCACACGGACCGTACCCTCCTTCCGCTACCACCAACCTCTCGGAAGGACTTACGGATCCACATGTTTAACGTGATCGTACTCCGCGTGAACACGGCGGCAGTTTTGGCAGCGGCTGGAATCGAACCCGGGCCTACCGAGTGCAACTCCAGCGTGCTAACCAATGGGTTACCGCGCCCCCAGAAGATACTTTGTGTAATAATTTTGTATTTTGTCCCCTAACAATTTGACGACAGACATTAATTTATAAGAAATGCTTTTCCCTGTCTGTAACGCTTGATGATAAATCTGACGAACTTAGCGAGTCATTTAGCTAAATATCGCTAACTTGGAGATATTTTGTTGAAAGGATTAACGAAAATATCGTTAAAATTACAAAAATGACGCTAAGTCAATGAAAATGATGCCAAATTAATAAAATATTTTAATACAGGGTCTATTGCTTATTGCGGATGGTATCAATATTGATAATTGTCAATTTAGAGTTGCCTGAAATATAAGTTAATTGGGTGCTTCGAAATAATTTTACATGTTGTCATCCGGAAAAGCACCAGTTGTACAATTTAACATTAAAAACCTTATGTCGTACATTTTATACATCACTGTGAAAGATTTTATAGCATTATATAGGGTGTCCCAAAGATTGAAACGCACTTTAATTCTTTACCTGTTGGAGATAAGTGGGCAATGTAAATTGCAAAAATGTTGAAGGTAAAGTAGGAAATAAGACTACGTTAATAAAATAGGCCTCCCATTCATTTTCAAAAAGTTACACTTTTTAACACTTTACAACAAAGTTGAAAAGTGTTTATGACTTTGTTCATTCTGTCTGTCTGTCTGTCCGTTAGCACGATAACTGCCGTAAAAATGACTTAAAATGAAATTTTAGTATGTTGTTCAGACGGTCTGTAGGACCTATGGGAATATAAATGAATAATATCACCCAATTAGTTTTGGATTGAACCCGGGTTGAAAAAATGAAATACATTGAGCCAAGATCTTGTTGCATTATAAATAAAAATTTTCCGATTGACCCAATTTGTCTAAGAGGGTCGTATAAATATTTAAAAATAACTTTTTGAAAATGAATGGGAGGACTATTTCATTAACGTAGTCTTATTTCCTACCTTACTTTCAACATTTTCGTAATTCACATTGCCCACTTATCTCCAACAGGTAAAGAATTAAAGCGCGTTTCAATCTTTTTGGGACACCCTGTATAGGGAAGCCATTTGCTGTCCACATCAGATTTTTAAAACAGAAGAGACAGGGTTGAAAGATTTTTCTAGTAAATTTAAATCCTTTTATTTTCTGAAAAGTACACTGCACCAAGATTTTGCGTGTATGAATTAATGATGTATCTAAAAAAAAATCTGATGAGGGCAGCACATGAGTTTCCTTACAAATTCAAATAATTTTCTTATTTTTCATTTCGTAATGCATTAAATTGAGTTTGATTGCAGAAAATAGCATGGATACATTTCTGATATATCAAATTTGCAGTTTTAATGCACGCTCATTTCATTTGGCAACTTAACGCACTTTAAAGTCTTCAACTCTTCAAAATTCGAAAAACTAAAATATACCTTGAAAACGGTTCATCCTAGAGCATGGGGTCAATCCTGTTCTCAGAGTAATTTTTGACAGAACAGCGAATAAGTACTAGATTAATATATTACAGCATTTTTAGTCATTTATTTTACATTTTCACGAACTTTGCGAGCCATTTCGCAAAAAAAAAATCTGATGTGGGCAACACATGACTTTCCTTAAATAATGTAATGAATTTACTGCTTTTACAGTAAAAAAAATAGGTTTTTCTTATAGTAGATACTAATATTCTTTCCAAGATATTGAATTTTCGACAATTAGTCGTCATTTTCATTGATTTGGCGTCATTTTTATCCATTTGACGAGATTTTCGTTAATTTGGCAACATTTCAAAAAGTCTCCAAGTTGGCGACATTCCGCCAAATTCGTCCCCAAAATCTTGCCAAGATTTATGCACTAAGAAATAAGTTATTCTTACAGCAGATAAATGACTATTGGCGTTCAAATACAAAAGTATTATTCAAAGTATCTTTTCTCATTAATGGAACGAGCGAGATCCACGAGAACGATGTCACCCAATTTATCGCATGGTATTACATATGAAAAGTGAACATGTTTCTCAATAGGAAATATATATTTTTTTTATATTATATGACTTTTTGATAATTTTTTTGAAAAATGTACAATATCTCGAGAACGGTTGATGTTAGCGTTCTAAAATTTATGTCAATCGTTTTCTAATAAAAAATTACATAAGAAATGTGTATTTGCGTAACTTTATAAGTGGTTCTGATTTTTTGACGATTTTTTCAAAATTTCATTCGAAAATTTAGGGGGGTTCTGAACATTCGATTGCGAATAAAAACAATAGGCTTCCAGTGTTTACGGATTGTGATGTGTACCAAATTTGGTTCGAATCGGTCCATTCGTTTGTCAGTTATCGTCTCCACAGACTCACTGACACACACACACACGCACATTCACACACACCACAGACACACACACACAGACATCACTTCAAAAATGTTTAATTCGTGATCAGAGATGCTTGAAACGTGCTCTCCCGTCGAAAACTCGAATTCGAATTTTCGACCTCGTCACAATACTTTCCTTATACATTATGTATATATGGAAAGTAATATTGGTTATATTTTTCCGAACCATGACAAAATCTAACCTATATCAGAGGAACCCTCAAGGGACGTAACTGCTATATTTTGAGAAATTCCATTAGTCTATTCACTACAGTAAAAAAAGTATTCAGTTCCCTAAAATTAATAATCTTAAATATCTCGAGAATGGTTCATTTAAGACTTATAGGGTTGGTCTCCTTTTTTATCGTCGTTAAAAATTACGTATGAAACATTCATTTAATTGATACATTTGTAGTATTTTATTCTAGATCTTGGCGATTTCTGAGGTCCATTTCGCAAAAAAAGAAAAAGCCAGATTCTTTTTTTCGAATCATTTCAAAATCTAACCAGCACCACGGTAACCTACAAGCAACTTATCTACCAAAATTTGTGAAATTTGGTCAATTCGTTTCTCAGCTAGACTGAATAGATACGAATTTTAAAGGCCATTTTGCAAAAAGGCAGGTTCTTTTTACTTTCCTTATATACATAATGTATAAGGAAAGTATTGTGAATCAAACATTTTAGAGGTGATGTCTGTGTGTGTGTGAAAGTGTGTCTGGAGACGATACCTCACGAATGAATGGAGCTTTGTATTGGGTTGCTGTATCTGTTGGGTTGCTTTAGTATTTAGGTAATTTGGAGATTTGAAAATTTACTTTTATTTCTTTTTCCCTGGCTCAATATTCTTAATGTGGTAATATTTAAATAATATTTATTGGCTTTTCATTTATTCTTTAATTAGAATATTTTTAATCTTCTAAATTAATTTTCTTTATGATATTCTTAGTTAAAAATGTTCCATTCCTTAAATTAATATTACTTTTGATTTGCAAATTTTAGAAATTATTTATTTATTTGATTCCCCTTAAAATTCCCTTTAATTTGACGTCCCATTTTCACATTTTGGTTAGAAATTCCGTTTGTTCTACAGTTTCAAGTTATTTCCATGTCTCACTGTAATTCAAAAATTTCAGTTGCGGCCATTTTCGGAATTTTGTTTCGCGGGCCCTTTACTGCGATTAAGCCGCCACCTAAGCGTTTTTCGCGCCTCTTTAGAATTCGGGATTTTTTTTAATTGGTTCGCGTTTTTACGGATCGTCTGCTCTCGGAATTATGAGTATTATTTTGGCAATTCTAATTTCGGTAAGCGAATTTTAATTGCTGCCGTTTATCTAAACTCGCCCTTTTGCCGCAAGTATAAATACGCGCGTAGAACTTTTTAGTTTCAGTTTTTGTTGAAATCCTTCGTTGTGCGTTAGCGCGAGAAGCGCGTTGTTTTTTTTCGAATGGAACTTATGTTCCACGCGAGTTTTTTTTAATGGAACGTTAAGTTCCTCGCGTTATTCTTTTTTTTCATTAGTTGTTTTAATTTAAATTATGCATTTTTCAAGCTTTTTCGCGTAATTCGCGACGTAACTCTCCAGAAAAGTGTATGGTGAAATTCCTTTTGCGAGTTATGTGAATGAAGCGTCTGACGATGACGTCCGAGTTTTGAGAAAATCCCAGCGTTCCAGATGTGGTTGTTAGGCCTCTGCTGATGTTTTTCAAAAGTGCTGAATCCTTTCCTGACTAAAGTTTGTTGAGATCCTGATCCCAAGAAAACCAGTTTTTTCCAAAATCTGTGCTGCTCCAATGATTGGAACTTTCCCCCTGTCTGGCGGCCCATCCGGGTGAATACTGATGTTTTATTTAAACCCTTAATTTCTTTAATTCTGAATATGATTTCTCAATATTTTTGAAATGCATTTAACTAAAATTTATTCTGTAAAATTAAAATTCTAAACTTCATTCTGAGAGCAAATTTCTAAACCTTCATAATTTTTAAGAGCCTGGGTTAAAAATTCTAAAATTCTTTAAATTTAATATTTTTGTTAATGATTTTTGATGAAATTTAAATAGATTGTTTTGAGTTAAGTTTTTTATGCTAATTCCTTAATTTTAACTAAGTTGATAAAATTCTAAAATTCTAATGTTAATTCTTCCTGAGTTGCCTGCCTGTGAGCAGTGTTTTTGTATTTGTTAATTGGAAATAATTGAAGTTACAATTTAATAAACTAATTTTCTTTAAACTAAATATTATGTCTTCATTTATCTTTTTTAAACACAGCAGGTTTTATTCTATCTGTCAAACACAACAGTAGTTTTGGTGCCGTGTACCAGTCTAGAAATTGCTCTCATGTTTTATAATATTTATTAGTAGTATTAAACTTTCAATTGTATTGCAATTATGGATGATATTAGAGAAAGTAACTGTATGTATGTTTCTGTATTTGGGTCAGATGAAACTGGAGATGGCTCTAAAGATAAGCCTTTTGAAACTTTATTATATGCTATGTTCTTTGTTGGTAAAGAGCCATTTCCTTCATTTCTTACAAATTCAAATGATGGTAAAGATTGGGATTTAATTCCCAGAAGTCAGGTTGCTAGTACCAAGAAAACTTGGTTATCCTTATTGGAAAGAAATTTACCTTCTAAAATAAACATTGAGGCAACCTCTGATAATGTAAATTCTGTTGGTAACAAAAATATTGATTCAAATGTTAATAGTAAACAATATGACTCAAATGAACAGGGATTAAAAATAGATTCTTCTAAATGTAATGTAATGAGTAATTTTAAAACAGTCTCTTCAATAGGAGACTTTTTAGATTCAATCCCAGTATTTTCAGGAGAGGAATCTGGCCTCCCATTGGAGGATTACATAGATAGAATTAAAATGTTAGCTGACCATGCAAATTGGTCAGAGTCAGACAAGGTCTTAGTTTTAAAGTTAAAACTGTCAGGCATAGCTGCAAGATTTATTAGAGATAATCCTAAGTTAAAAGAAGAGAAATCTTTCTCTCAAATTCTTAAAGCTTTACGCGACAGATTTTCCTCAATAGAATGTTTACACAGTAACTTGAGAGCATTTCTGCAGAGTTATCAGAGACCAAATGAATCTGTGCGTCAGTTTGCTGCTAGAGTTGAGGCTTCCTCATACAAAACTGTTTCACCTGGCTTACTAAATGACAGAGTGGCAAACCAGCAAAGACTTGATGTCTTGTGCTCGGTTTTCATTGAAGGCTTGAAGCCTCATTTCAAACGGCTAATCCTACCTCAAAACCACAAGAGTTTTGACTCTGCAAAAAGGCATGCTGTGGCGGAGGAAGAGGTGTGGAGCAAGCAACATGGGGATGATCCCCAATATGTCATGAGTATTGGAGAGTCTGAAAATAAGCAGCTCCATGATGAGCTTAAGAGAAATAAAATGGAGGTAGAGAACCTCACTAAAAGGCTTGCTGAGTTGCAAACTCAGATTAACACCAAACCACAGCTGCCTCAAACTAGAGTGACAAAGGATAGCCGAAGGTGTTTTTCATGTGGTCTATTAGGTCACATAAGTGTGGATTGTAGGAAATTTCCTCAATCACACAGGTTCAACAGAAATTCTAGGTCTCTGCCTACTCGAATGTATCAACAACCTTTTTATTTTCCACAACCTACACAAAACTATCCATATGGTTTTCCACAACAAATGCAAGGATTTCAACAACCTACTCAATTTTTTTACCATCAGCCAAATCAAAACTTTCAGCCTGACATTAATGAAACTAAACCTAAAATGAGTTACAACACTTTTTATACACCTAGGGGTGATAAAAATGACAACGACAAACAAAATTTAAACTAAGTAAGGGTGAAGGGAGTTTTCACTCCAACTTACCTTCTGAAGCCCTTGGGGTGTTACCTGTGGTGCAAAATTCAAATTTGATTTCATTACAGAATTTGTCTCTACCAGTGATTTCTGGTATGATAAATAATGTTGATATTCCTATACTTATTGATTCTGGTGCTTCTATTAATGTGTTGTTTACAAATGTATTATCTCATTTAAATATACCTGACAGTCAATTAACAAAGTGTAATATAAATTTAAAAGGCATCTCTAGTGATATTATAAAAATTTCCAGGAAATTAAATATTAATTTACATTTAAATAACAAAATATTTAATGTTGATTTTTATATTATGGACTGTGATTCTTGTAATTATTCAGCAATACTTGGTGTGAAATTTTTAAAGGGTTATAAGATGTCAATAGATTTTACTAATAATGTTTTATACAATAATATTGTAACTGTGCCTTTTGCAATTAAGGATGAATCTGTACCATTTTCATTATCTGATACAACTCAATTCTTTAATAATTATGAAATTAACAGAGAAAATACTTTGAATTCTGAAAAATATAGGGATAATTTGTGCTATGCACTTAGGAAATACACAATTCCTCCTCTATCGGAGGCTTTCATACAACTAAAATTAAAAGAGATTGTTAAATTTAATTCACCTACTGTGATGATTGAGCCTTTAAACAACAGTAAAATTCTGGTCGCTAGATCAGTAAATAATGTATCTAGATCTAATATATATAATGTAAAAGTATTGAATTTGTCAACTGATGAGTTGCACATAAATAAGCATTCAAATTTAGCAAAAATTGTTCCTATCACAGTAGTATCTTCCTTTTCAGTTAACAATATTACTGAGTCAAGTGCAGAGAGTGGTGATAATTTTGATGTTTGGGGAGGAAATTTTGATCTTTCACACTTAGACTATAATGAAAAAAGACAAATAGAGAGTTTAATTAATGATTATAAACATATTTTTGCTAATTCTATTCCAGATTTAAAGGGGTGTGATACAGTTTTTCATAACATTAACTTAAAAGATGATATTCCTGTTAAACAAAAACCTTATAGAGTTCCTTATCATGTAAGAGATGAATTAGATAGACAAATTAATGAACTTCTTGAGAATGATATTATACAAGAAAGTGATTCACCATTCTCCGCACCTGTACTGTTTGTTAAAAAGGCAGATGGAACATTAAGATTGGTAACAGATTTTAGAAAATTAAATGATAAAACTATTGATGATATTTTTCCACTGCCAAATATCACTGAATTGATTGATAGTTTAAATGGTGCGAAATATTTTTCTACATTAGACTTAACATCTGGATTTTATCAAATGAAATTGCACCCAGACGACACACACAAATATGGCTTTTCTACACCTTTTGGCCACTATGAATGGAAAAGAGTCCCTTTTGGTTTGAAAAATGCCCCCAGCTCCTTTCAACGACTTATGTCCATCGTCCTAGCTAAGCTTTCCCCTTTACAAATTTCTATTTACATAGATGATATTGTTATTGCATCTAGAACCTTTGAGGAACACTTAATGAAATTAAAGGTAGTATTTGATAGATTAGCTCAACATAAATTATGTTTAAAGCCAAGTAAATGCAATTTTTTTAAATCTTCAATAAATTATTTGGGTTTTCAAGTTTCTGAAGGTATTGTCCAGCCTGACCCCTCAAATTTAAAAACTGTTAAAAATTTTCAAATACCCACCTCTAAAAAACAAATTCGCCAATTTTTAGGATTAACTGGCTTCTACAGAAAATTTATTGAAAATTACTCCTTAAAAGCTCTTCCCTTAACTAATTTAACTAAGCAAAATATTAAATTCTCTTGGACCCCTGAAGCAGAAAATTCTTATCAAACCTTAAAATCCGAATTACTTAAAGAACCCATTTTACATCTCCCTGATTTTTCAAAACCGTTTTCGGTATGTACCGATGCATCAAATTTTGCTCTAGGAGCAGTTCTCTGTCAAGAAGGAAAGGATGGATTTTTGCACCCTATTGCTTATGCTAGTAAAAAACTAAAAGATGCAGAAATAAACTATAGCACAGTCGAGAAAGAGACTTTAGGAGTTGTCTGGGCAACATCCTATTTTAAGCAATACCTTTTGGGAAAACATTTTACAGTTTATTGTGATCAGGCCTCCCTTTCAAATGTTTTGAAATTAAAAGACCCCACTTCTAGGATAGCACGATGGATAATGTCCATGACCCAGTTTAATTACAAAATTATTCATAAACCTGGTCGCCTAAATTTAACAGCTGATTATCTATCTAGATGTGTAAATAATGTAAACGTAAACACTATAGACTTGGATGTTGATACAAACCTTCTTTTAAGAGTACGTAATTCTCAAAATTCTGACCCTAATTGTATAAGAATTGGCTCATGCTTAGATAAAAATATTGACCCATTCCCTAAAAATTTAATGTTTTTCTTAAAAGATGATGTATTATATTGTACTAATAGGAAACCTAAATTAAAATATCAAAGAAAAGAGCGTATTGTTGTTCCACAAAATTTGATCTCTGATATTCTAAATTATTGTCATGATTCGATCACTGCAGGACATGGTGGTTTTAGAAGGACTTTGAGGAAAATTCAGCAACACTTTTATTGGCCTAGGATGTATGTTCAAATTTTAAATTATGTTAAGAGTTGTCCTGATTGTTTACAGAAAAGAGGATTTAAACAAAAACAAAAAGCTCCTTTACAGAGGTTTCCAAATTCTACTTACCCTATGGAAAGAATAGCTATGGATTGTATTGGCCCCATGCCTCTAACTTACTCTGGCAATAAGTACATACTGGTAATTACAGACTATTTTACTCGTTGGCCAGAAGCTTATGCTATCCCCAATATTAAATCTGAAACTATTTTAAATTGTTTAGAAAACTTCTTTTCTCTTCATGGTGTGCCAAAACACATTATCACTGACAAAGGATCTAATTTCATTTCGAATGCTGCCATGAAGTTGTATGAAAAATTAGGTATTGAAAAACATACCACTACTAGCTATCACCCACAATCGGATGGAGTCTGCGAGCGTTTAAACAGTAAAATAATTAACACACTTAGTCATTTAGTGTCTGAAACACAAGAGGATTGGGATCGACATTTATCTTTTGCCTTGCTGGCCCACCGAACTTCAATCCATTCCTCGACTGGTGAGTCTCCAGCTAATCTTCTCTATGGTAGAGAATTGATTTTGCCACATCATCTTCTTTTTAATTTAAAGGAACAAAATTTTACCACTGTTAGTGATTATAGTCAGGATTTGGCAATTCGTATGAAAAAAATCTTTTGAAATAGTAAAGAAGAACTTACTTAAAGCAGCTAAAACACAAGAGACATACAGAAATAAGTCTGCTGTTATAAAAGATATAAAAGTTGGAGATTTAGTATATTTATACATTCCTGTTTTTCCAAGAGGACATTGTAAGAAACTCTCCAAACTTAATAAAGGTCCTTTTAAAGTTATACAAAAAACATCTAATGTAAACTTTAAAATTCAACATGTAAATGACACACGAAATATTCAGTTGGTGCACATTGACAGATTAACAAAAATTCCAGAAAGAGATTCTGTGTTCTTTTCTTGTGCACAATCTGATAATTCAGCAAGTAATACATCTCATGAGAATGATATAATTCCAACACAAAGATATAATTTACGACAAAGGAAAAACTAGAATGACATTTTTTTTTATTTTATTGTTGCGCAACATAATTTTTTTTAAGTGTATAATTTTTATATGTGTGTATTTGTTATTGATACATTGCAGAATGCTGCAAACTGGATTTAATTGATGTTGATTTAAGATAAAATTTGTTGCTATTGATATTGCAGATTACTGCAGGTTTTAGAGAATGATTGAGAAAAGATTAATTTGGATTATATGAATTGATTATATTTATATTGATAGAGATATATAGTTACTTATTTATTGTTATTGAGAGTGCAGATTTATGCAAATATTTGATTAGGTGGTCCATGACGTAAGTTCTGATCACATATGTTGATATTTTTTGGTATATATTTGTTGTCGTTAAAAGTATTAGAGTTCTGCAAAGATAAAAGTGGCAGTGTATATTAGATAACTGCAGATGCAGATGATGTTATGTGTAGTTCTGAATGGACATGAATAGATACTTGTGTCTTTGAAATTTTAGTATATTATTGTTACTTATTGATAATAATTGTTATTGTGTCAATTGTCATTTGACACTTCTATTGAAATTTTATTTATTTTATACAACTTATGTACATTGTTTTATTTTTTTAGATCACTCTATTTACACATTTTTTTTTCTCTTTCCAGCTGGTATTTATATTTTGTAGTGGAAGTGAGAGTTGTTTCTCATTGGTTATTCAAGGTACCTTTTCAAAATTCAATGTTTCGATTCTTTGAAAACTATTTGGCTGGTCCAATGTTTTCTTAAAAATTTATTTTTATTTATAGCTAATGAGAATCAATGTCAAATCCTCTACCTTTACTTTTGTCTACACAAATTTAGTGATCTGATGTACAAAAATTTATTCACTGTTATATAATTATTGTTTTAGTTTATAGTTTGTTAACAAATTGCTTATTCCGAAATAGAGGTTGAATTCGGATAAAAATTGCTATACTTAAATTGGTAACTTCTGATAGATATTTTATTTTATTATCAAAAATTTTTCATTTTTCAAATGAAAAATTTTTGGGGGATAGGTGGAAGGAATGTGTTGGGTTGCTTTAGTATTTAGGTAATTTGGAGATTTGAAAATTTACTTTTATTTCTTTTTCCCTGGCTCAATATTCTTAATGTGGTAATATTTAAATAATATTTATTGGCTTTTCATTTATTCTTTAATTAGAATATTTTTAATCTTCTAAATTAATTTTCTTTATGATATTCTTAGTTAAAAATGTTCCATTCCTTAAATTAATATTACTTTTGATTTGCAAATTTTAGAAATTATTTATTTATTTGATTCCCCTTAAAATTCCCTTTAATTTGACGTCCCATTTTCACATTTTGGTTAGAAATTCCGTTTGTTCTACAGTTTCAAGTTATTTCCATGTCTCACTGTAATTCAAAAATTTCAGTTGCGGCCATTTTCGGAATTTTGTTTCGCGGGCCCTTTACTGCGATTAAGCCGCCACCTAAGCGTTTTTCGCGCCTCTTTAGAATTCGGGATTTTTTTTAATTGGTTCGCGTTTTTACGGATCGTCTGCTCTCGGAATTATGAGTATTATTTTGGCAATTCTAATTTCGGTAAGCGAATTTTAATTGCTGCCGTTTATCTAAACTCGCCCTTTTGCCGCAAGTATAAATACGCGCGTAGAACTTTTTAGTTTCAGTTTTTGTTGAAATCCTTCGTTGTGCGTTAGCGCGAGAAGCGCGTTGTTTTTTTTCGAATGGAACTTATGTTCCACGCGAGTTTTTTTTAATGGAACGTTAAGTTCCTCGCGTTATTCTTTTTTTTCATTAGTTGTTTTAATTTAAATTATGCATTTTTCAAGCTTTTTCGCGTAATTCGCGACGTAACTCTCCAGAAAAGTGTATGGTGAAATTCCTTTTGCGAGTTATGTGAATGAAGCGTCTGACGATGACGTCCGAGTTTTGAGAAAATCCCAGCGTTCCAGATGTGGTTGTTAGGCCTCTGCTGATGTTTTTCAAAAGTGCTGAATCCTTTCCTGACTAAAGTTTGTTGAGATCCTGATCCCAAGAAAACCAGTTTTTTCCAAAATCTGTGCTGCTCCAATGATTGGAACTTTCCCCCTGTCTGGCGGCCCATCCGGGTGAATACTGATGTTTTATTTAAACCCTTAATTTCTTTAATTCTGAATATGATTTCTCAATATTTTTGAAATGCATTTAACTAAAATTTATTCTGTAAAATTAAAATTCTAAACTTCATTCTGAGAGCAAATTTCTAAACCTTCATAATTTTTAAGAGCCTGGGTTAAAAATTCTAAAATTCTTTAAATTTAATATTTTTGTTAATGATTTTTGATGAAATTTAAATAGATTGTTTTGAGTTAAGTTTTTTATGCTAATTCCTTAATTTTAACTAAGTTGATAAAATTCTAAAATTCTAATGTTAATTCTTCCTGAGTTGCCTGCCTGTGAGCAGTGTTTTTGTATTTGTTAATTGGAAATAATTGAAGTTACAATTTAATAAACTAATTTTCTTTAAACTAAATATTATGTCTTCATTTATCTTTTTTAAACACAGCAGGTTTTATTCTATCTGTCAAACACAACATACATAATGTATAAGGAAAGTATTGTGAATCAAACATTTTAGAGGTGATGTCTGTGTGTGTGTGAAAGTGTGTCTGGAGACGATACCTCACGAATGAATGGAGCGATTCGAATGAAATTTGGTACAAAAATCACAATCCGTGAATACTGGAAGATTGTTTTTAAACGCAATCGAATGTTCAAAACCACCCTAAATTTTCAAGTGAAATTTTGAAAAAATCATCAGAAAATCGAAACCTTTAATAAAGTTGCACAAATAGACATTTCTTATGTAATTTTTCCTTAGAAAGTCATTGAAAAACTTTAGAATGCTACCATGAACCATTCTCGAGATATTGCAAATTTTTCAAATAAATTTGCAAAAAAATCCCATAAATATATATATATATCTTAACCGCTGAGAAATATGCACTTTTCATATGTAATATGTGATAAATTGGGCGACATTCTGGTGGATCTAGCTCGTTCCATTCATGAGAAGATACTTTGAGTAATACTTTTGTATTTGAACGCTAATAACCATTTATCTGTTATAAGAATAACTTATTTCTCCGCCCATAACGCTTAGCGAGATTTTGGCTACGAATTTGGCGGAATGTCGCCAACCTGGCGACTTTTTAAAATGTTACCAAATTAGCGAAAATCTCGCTAAATGGATAAAAATGACGATAAATCAATGGAAATGACTGACGAAAATTCAGTATCTTGGAAAGAATATAAGTATCTACTATAAGAATAACCTATATTTTTTTACTGTAAAAGTAGTAAATCCATTGCATTATATAAGGAAAGTCATGTGCTGCCCACATCAGATTTTTTTTTACTTTCCTTATATACATAATGTATAAGGAAAGTATTGTGACGGGGTCGAAAATTCGAATTCGAGTTTTCGACGGGAGAGCACGTTTCAAGCATCCCTGATCACGAATCAAACATTTTTGAAGTGATGTCTGTGTGTGTGTGAAAGTGTGTGTGTGTGTGTGAAAGTATGTGTGTGTGTGTGTGTGTGTGTGTCAGTGGGTCTGTGGAGACGATAACTGACGAACGAATGGACCGATTCGAACCAAATTCGGTACAAAAATCACAATCTGTAAACACTGGAAGCCTATTGTTTTTATACGCAATCGAATGTTCAGAACCCCCCCTAAATTTTCGAATGAAATTTTGAAAAAATCGTCAAAAAATCAAAACCAATAATAAAGTTACGTAAATAGACATTCCTTATGTAATTTTTCATTAGAAAACGAATGACATAAATTTTAGAACGCTAACATGAACCGTTCTCGAGATATTGCATATTTTTAAAAAAAATTATCAAAAAGTCAAATAAGATAGAAAAAAAATATTTCTTATTGAGAAACATGTTCACTTTTCATATATAATATCATGCGATAAATTGGGTGACATCATTCTCGTGGATCTAGCTCGTTCCATTCATGAAAAAATATACTTTGAGTAATACTTTTGCATTTGAACGCCAATTTATCTGCTGTAAGAATAACTTATTTCTTCGTTCATAACGCTTGGCGAGATTTTGGCGACGAAATTGGCGGAATGTCGCCAACTTGGCGACTTTTTGAAATGTTGCCAAATTAGCGAAAATCTCGCCAAATGGATAAAAATGACGCTAAATCAATGAAAATGACGACTAATTGTGGAAAATTCAATATCTAATAAGTTATATAATATATAAATATATAATAATAGTTATATAATATATGTCGAAAATTCAATATCTAATAAGTTATATATATATATATATATATATATAAATATAAATTATTAAATCCAAAGTTAGAATGTATGTAGTAACTCATAATACACTATTCCAAAATTTTCTACAAATACAAAGAAATCAAGACAAAAAGAGGAAATAATAAAGCATAATGCAAGTCATAAGGACAAAGACAATCAACAAATTTCAAAAATGAGGAATGCAAATAAGAAAACAAAAAAATCAAGCAAAAAAGCTTGCACATGGAGGAGATTTAGGCTTACGAGATTAGGCTTACGAAAAGTTCATTTCGAAAAAATTCTCGTCGGGTCCATATATCCTTTCGAAATGAACACAAAAATGCTTGTTTCTGAAACACAAGATAGATTTTATCTATAAACTTGTGTTATATGGACGACAAGCATATAGATTGGAACAATAAAGGAAACATAAATACCTCAAAACGCACCTCTTCAGCGCAACCATGACGAGCAAAATATGACTGGATCAATGTTGCCATATGCCAAAATGAAAAGATGTGATTTGCTGTTGCCAAAGAGAGTAATAAAAACTGTACTGCGCAAAAGCAATAAAATGAAATAAAATGAGTTATTCAACTGTTAAAGCTTCGAGATAAAAAGATGAAAATATAATTGCAGGAGAATGAAGAAGTACGGCTAAAATAAGATAAGGGGAGAATATGAGAATTTTAGGCTAATCGAAACTTATTAACTGTACTATTGACTAAATATGCAGGATATTGATACATTTTACTGGTAATTTTGAGGTTATTAATGTGCAAAGCATGAAATTTTTTATCTGATAATCTATAAATTCTAAAAAGTTGATTAAGTATAATATTTCTAAACAATTGAATCGAGTTGCAGGAATTAAAAGGTAATAATTTATTAATATTAAATTTAAAAAAATCTTTATCATATAATTTAGTAACTATCCCATGAGAAGGTTCTATAATTAGACTTAAATCCAAATAATAAACATTATTACTAATAGAAGTTTCATTAGGTATTAATTCCAAATTATCCGGATAGAAATCTATATCTATGACATAGTTATCAGTAAATACAAGACAAATCAGATCATCTACATATCTATAAATTTTATAATCAGTTGAAGTAAAGAATTTTTCATAATGATATAGGTATAAATTAGCTAACATACTGCTACTACAGCCACCTTGTGGAACACCTGAGACATGTAAGTATAATTTATTACCTTGAAAGATATAATTATTGAAAAGAACAAAAAGGAGAAGCTTAGGAAAATTGGTAAATTTTGTAAGATTAGAATGTTTAGTAATATAAGCATTATATAAAGCTAAAATGACTTCATATAGATCAGTGATCTTAATATTATTAAATAGATCTTTAAAATCAAAAGTTTGAAATCCTATTATTTTACCAAGCGTTTTAAATTTATTTTTTAATTCCTTACTGTTATTTAGAATAATGTAGCTATCACCAGAATCTCGTAAATTGCTATTTAGTACATTTAAATAATTTAGTAATAATTTACTAGCAGTAGTAGAGTATGAATTATGACCACTAGTAACAGTTCTAAATTTAATAGGAATTTTATGAAATTTAGGTATAAGCACAATATATGGAAATGTCAAAAATTTATTATTAATATCCAAATCACTATACATATTGATAATTTTCAATTTGATACTATTAAGAGAGTGTGAATCAATTTTAAATAGACTTATTTTTTAAATAATCTAGCAGATATTGAATATAGAATTTTTTACAAATAGCATAATTATTAGAGGCTTTATCTACATAAGTAATAACAAAAGATCTATGTAAATCATTAACAGAATGCTTTATATTATCCATATTATATATAGATCTAGATAAATTAATACTACAAATGGTATTTTTAATAGATCTTAAAATAGTAAATTTCCACATATTAAATGCCTCTAAAGGCTGAGCATATTTAGAAGCTAATCCATAAATAAATTTATCAAGGTCCAGATTGATTGACTTTAAGACTTGTTTAGAATTATTACATGAAGGTAACCTGAATTTAGTGCCAAATGACATAATAGTTCTTAAAGATTTATCTTTTACAATGGCTAAGTCTCCAGTAACTATATGACCCAAGTGTGGATTTATAAATTCAGCATAATTATCAGCACTACAAATACATTCACCATCTAAATTTGTTGAGGAATCTATGTCGACTGAGAGAGATTTTGAAATTGCATTGTAATTAAAAATGGTTCTTCCAATAGGCTTGTTATATTTAAAAGTTTTAGTAACATTCAAATCCTTTACAGGCAATAAATGATGAAATTGATTAAATAAATTCTTAAAGTTTATGGAATTATAAATAGGATGCTTAAATGATATTACACAATAAGAATTGGAACAGTTATTACTATGAAATTGATTAAGTTTTATTTTTAAATATATTGATCTAGTAATGAGCAAATCATAGAAAATATGATTAAAATGTTCATTAGTAAGATTTAACTTTAAGAAAATAGCATAAACTGTGTTTAATTGTTTTTTCTTAACTGCAAATACCCATGATTTAATAAATTTCCATTGATATGAGTTATTGAATTGTTGATGCATACTTTTAATCTCCGCTTTAATATCATATTGGGAGGAGCTTCCTTTACCGTGTTTAAATCTTTTGAGTTTAGCCAATTTACTATTATGTAAAAGAGGTTTAAAAAAAAGGTGATTAAAAATAGAATATTTATTATCTACAAAATTATTCTTAACAATATTACCATTTAGATATAACTGATTTAATCCATATGGAAACAGAGTACATTGTGATTTAATATAGAAGTTTTCAAAGAATAATCTATCAGCAGTATTTGTTTTAATGTCCAAAATATGTATAGTTATATTTTCAAAACCATGATGAGCAAAGTGTTTATATTCGATTTTATTAGAAGTAGGAAGAAAATTATTATTGTGGATATATTTTTTAACATGATCTCTATGTACATTCATACGTAGATGAATAGGATTACTGGTTTGTCCTATATAAGATATATTACATATATTACAAGATAATTTGTAGATGCAATTAATTTTTTACAGAAAGTCTTATGACTATTTATATTAGTAATTTGTGAGTTAGAAGCATATGGGCAGGTTTTACAATTTTTATTCTTACATTTATTGAAGTTATAATTTTTAGCTGGGCAATTATATCCAAAACAATCCATGGCACACTGTTGGTATGTATATATATATATATATATATATATATATATATATAACCTATTTCTTTGTCCATAACGCTTGGTGACAAAATTGTCGGAATGTCGCCAACTTGGCGACTTTTTGAAATGTTGCCAAATTAACGAAAATCTCGCCAAATGGATAAAAATGACGATAATCAATGAAAATGACGACTAATTGTCGAAAAGTCAATATCTTGGAAAGGATATTAGTATCTACTAGAAGAAAAACCTATTTATTTTACTGTAAAAGTAATAAATTCATTTCATTATATAAGGAAAGTCATGTGTTGCCCACATCAGATTTTTTTTTAACTGTAAAAGTAGTAAATACATTACTTTATATAAGGAAAGTCATGTGTTGCCCACATCAGATTTTTTTTATATACTATGCGGTTTGTTCATCGCACCCACAGACAGAGCAGTGAAATGAATATTTGAAAGGCTAGATGCAATGGATTGAAAAAACTCGTTTAAAATGAGTTTCATATTCAACGCTGTAAAGTAAGAGACGGCATAAATATCAATTTGTAAAGTTTATTTAACAGTTAGAAAAAGAAAATGGATACATAGCATAATTTTTAAAACATGAAATTAAAAACTCGTGGTAACCAGCAGCCACATTACTCCAGAACTTCACTTACTTTAACTTTACAATCTAAGATGTTATTTCCAATAAGAGACAATTGTGTCATCTAAAATTGATAAATTTACACAATATAAAAATACTAAAATCACTTAACCACCTACATCCATCGCTGAATATTACTAGCGTGTCCTTTTCTGGGAAGACTATCATACACAATATGAAACGCTTTTAGATTATGGACAAATGGTTAGATTGTACCTAAATTTATCATAGGAAACCACATAGTGGTGTACCCGCCAAGCAAGGGTGCTCCTTGCTCTTAATATATTTTTGATTTAAATACCAAAAACTATGTATTTTAGGGGAAGGGCGCCCTGGAATTATTTGCTCCAATGAACCAAATGTCTATTTACGCCACTGCAGTCTCGCACACCATTTTCTACATGTTTTCTTTCTATTGCTTATTTTAGATATCGAAATCTTAAGGGAACGGTGGACGCTGAAATGAGCAAAAATAGACTAAAAAAGTTTTAATATATAACATTATTTTACACATTTAACATTTGCTTACGGATGGGACAGCGTCATTCCCAAACGAAAAACCTCCCAAAAAGACAGGTATTTGACATACCCTATCCCAAACAGTTCGACCCCCTTTGCAGGCATTGGCGTCCATGGAAATCGCCGACAGAATAATTGCACCTGCAGGTGCAATGTTTCTGTCGGCGATTTCCCTGGACGCCAATGCCTGCAAAGGTGGTAGAACTGTTTGGGATAGGGTATGTCAAATACGTGTCTTTTTGGGAGGTTTTTCGTTTGGGATGGACGCTGTCCCACCCGTAAGCAAAAGGTTAAATGCATTTTTTTCGAAACTGAATTTTCAAAGGTTTTACATTTTTAGAATGCTCCATGCGTCTAATTTTTGTCTGAGATGCATGAAATTTGGCAAAAAGACACCTCTCATACTTTTTAATAAAACTGGGTATGGATTTTATAATTGGACTTTATTAAAGTAATCAAAAGTGAATAAGAATCTAATTAAATGACGAAAATTAAGTTTTAATGCAGAAAAATATTTTTAAAAACTAACGTTCTAAGGGATTTAAAAATGAATACCCAAATTTGTTCATAATGTGTTTGAGTGATCATAATGCAAAATTAATCAAAAATGTGAACGAATGACACGCAAGGGGCACTTTTAAATTTTCGTTAAAAAAATTAAATTAAAAAAATACAAAATTATAACAAAATTGAAAAAAAATTTAATGATATTGGATATAGTAATGTTAAGAGGAATATTTATGCAAAGTTTCACGTTTCTAAGTCAATAAATAAATAAAAATTTCAACGTCCCCCGTCCCCTTAAACTGGTATGATTTATGCATAATAGAACAATCTCATTTAGATATAATTTTAACACTAATAATGTGAAGAGATTTTTAGCATACATTGTTCAAAAGCGTTCCTGGAATTCTTCCTTTACTATATAAAACAGCCTTCACAAAATCTGCAAGCCACACAACTGCAATAAACAAACTGGCACTTCAAGTCATTTTTTCTCTTTAATCCCGTCAATTTCTCGAGGTTAACTTAAGGAGGGAGTGCTACATTTAATTTTTTAATTGTCCCACGATTTTTTGAAAGCATAGATGTTAGAAAGTAATATTTAACGATAAACAAATTGTAAGTATTTCTAATAATCGAAATATACATCCATTTCGCATAAATGCCATTTAGTTTATCAAATTTTTAAAAACAAAATCCTTCCTTTTTTATCTATGCCTGACAAGAAAACAGCAATGGACTTTAAATAAAAAAAATTAACTATCTAAATTCTTAACCCTTTGTTACACAGGTTTAAAAGTCGCGTGTCCGCATGTCAAAATAAAACTACGATCAAAACAAAATGTTCAACGGAGAATTTTACATTTATTTTCAATTGAATGATGTCTACAGAGCAGAACATTGTTCCAAAACAAAAAAATTTGCTCATGGAACATCAGTGGTCTGATGAAGACTTCCGTACAAATGCTCGATGCCAGTGTTTTAAAGACCAAATCAATCTGAGCATCTTGACTTCTAAAATTTGCTTACATTTTCTATTTTGTTTTATCCGTTTGCCATGTCCACAGCACCAAACACTTGTTCGGGAAACATTTTGTTTTAACCTGTGGACACGCGGTTTTATATAGACAACTAGAACAGAAAGAATTATTTTACTTTTGAAACTAAAATGACAAAAGCATTTTAAATGAACTCATTCCATCCGCTTGTTAACCAAGAAAACTTGATGTAAATCCATCAATCTTCATTTCAAAGAACATCAAGTAATAAAGATGTTTACAATTACTACAAATATCTATACTGGATTTGAGTCATTTACTACTTTTGGTACAGTTGTAGCTTCAGTTGGTTCTGGTTGCGTGTATGCAGGAGGCTGCGTGTTTTGGGGCAAAGTAGTGTAGTCGGGAGGTTTAGGTTCCGCACCAACTGGTTGAACTGATGCCGGTTGCCCTGCGACTGGCGCGATATACTGCGGTTGACCATAACCTGGCTGAGGCTGATGTGGAGCGTATGCCATCTGCGGAGCGTACATGGGCTGTGGTGCGGGAACATAGGCTGGCTGTGGAGCAGCAACTGAAAGTTTAAATAATTATTAGGTGGAAATATAAAATAATTTGCTCAAACAAGCACAGATAAACTGTAAGCAAAACAATTTGTTAGTAAAATAGTATGAGACAAATAAGTAACATTATTAACCGATTTAGGAGGCAAAAGACTCATGATTTAATAAGATAGTCGTTTCAGCAGAAAAAGGGAAATAACAGAAAAGGCCTCCGCAACGCTTTAAGCAAAGTGTTGCCAATCCGAAAGCAATAAAAATAGCGATAAACCAAACCGGTAGAAAACAGTAAAACCATGTTGAAAAAAAATATCACTCCAAACATTAAAAAATAAATGAATACCGCAAATTACGTAGATCTAAAAATCTGATGTGGGCAGCACATGACTTACCCTGCAGCCTTATATCCACGTTCTTTTTATTTCAATTAAATTTAATTCACTTTTAATTCAATTTTCGCTCTCATTTGGTAACTGGATTTATTTTCAAAGATGGCGTAGAGAGAAAATGTCGTTCTCATTTGGTTACTGGACTTATTTTCAAAGATTGCATAGAGAAAATACGAAAAAACTAAAATATCTCGAGAACGGCTAGTCCTAATGTATTGGAGTTGGTCTTATTCTTTTCATCGTTAAATATTACGTATAAAACAAGCATTTAATGGATAAATTTGAGCATACGTAGTTTTTTATTTTCGATTTTCACGATTTTTGCGGGCCATTTTGCAAAAAAAAAAAAGGTTATTTTTTTCCGAATCGTACCAAAATCTAATCAACACCAGGGTTACCCACGAGCGACTTATCTACCGAATTTTGGGAAATTTGGTCCATTAGTTTTCAGCTAGAGTAGATACAGGTTTTAGCGGGCCATTTCGCAAGTCAAGTCGGGGGTGCAATTCTGGAGCGCCTGGTCAACTATGACCGTATCTCCGAGCTGTATGTGTACCATCATGTTCTCTGTAATTATTTGAATTGCTCCAAAGAATTGGGGGGTGTACACGGGAATACTCCGAGGAGTATAGAACTGTTACTAGGTGGGAAGTGATTTTTTTTTTTAAATATATATATATATATATATGACTTAGTTGAGGTAAGTATTATGACATTGCCATGAGGTTCTCCGTTTTCAAAGGTGTTCAAAATATTTTGAATGGACAAAAGGTCCTGGTTCCTCTTGAGTCCGGGATTGAGAGTCCACAATTTTCGGAGATTTTTCAGTTCTGCTATTCAATTTATCAAGTGTAGAGATGAGCTGAGGGCCATTTCGCAAAAAAGGGCGGGTTCTTTTATTCTGAATTGTACCCAAAATTAATCAGCATCATATTCGCCCACAAGTGACTAACCAAATTTTATGAAATTCGGTCAATTTATTTTTTAGTTGGAGTGAATACAAAATCTGCACAAACAGACAGTCACACACACATCACGCTAAAAATAGTTTTTTCATATTCTAGAGGTCTCGAAACGTGTAGATCCGTCGAAAGCTCAAGTTGCGATTTTTGGCATGATTCCAATACTTTCCCTATACATTACCCTATACATTGCAGGGAAAGTAATAAAAATAAAGGAAAAACGGTTTTAGAAACTAAATTATCTAACTACAAACGGAAAGGAAAGGCAGCAGTTAAATAGGAGGATGATCCACTATAGGACGATGACAGGAGGTGGTCATTAGAATACAGTAAGTTTATAGCGGGATTTCGTTTTTCAATATGGGCCCTATGTATTTCGCTAATGAGGGTTATGATCCAGCAACCCAGCCAAGTCGATTTTCAAGGCAAGACATCGTTAACATTTCTATCACTTAAGAGTAGATTAAATACATTAAAATTTTACTAAAGGCAATGTAAATACACCTCTGACTTGTTGGGAAAATGTTTTCATCAATAGAGAATCCTATCAGTTCTACAAATGGCATAACACTTCAACCCACTACGCTTTTACAAAAACAAATCTTCAACAGACCAATCTGTTGAGATATAATCCAACATTAACGCTTTCTAACTGACGTGATCCACCAGTACTATGTTAAGTTTTCACACGTTTGTGATCAGAAAATTGTTAATCAAATTACAGCTACATACGAGTAAAAGATGCAATTATTTAAATCTTGCCATTAAGACTTGAATTTACATCGATATTACCAAAGGCCTTACTCAGCAACTCGTTAATGTGTATCCCAACTACTAAAGCTAGATTTCGTTTCCAAGTTCGTCGTGGTTCATCCACACTAAGAAAGGTTTTTTCGTCACCCACTTCTGAATGGAGGGGAGTTGACGAGATGAAGGACATTAAATTCCAAATGTTTGAAATCGTATGCAAAAGAATTTTTTTCGCGGTACTATTTTTATAAAACATACCATTAGCTAGAATCTCTGAAATGAAGGGTGGAGATTGACTGCAGAATTATCTTAAATATCATTTAACAAATTGGCTATGACCTAACAACTTCTAACGACAGATTCGTTCGATAACTGTGCATCGCATAACTAAATGCAAACCCTACACAAAATTTGAGACCCCCCCCCCCCATCCCCATATTACGCTTGATAGAGAACGTTATTATTCAGATAACTCATTCTAGAGATATACAAGAAAGATCAATCAATCATGCATAAAGCATTGATTATGAAACACTTTCCAACTGAAATGCAATTTTATTTAAACATCTCTAAAATGCGATGCATTCAGCTGTGATATTTTTAATTATCAGAACTACAATTTATTTTACTTGAAAACTTGAAACTTCATCGAAAAAATGAACTTTATTCAAATGACGTTATCAAAATATAAATCGTCTGACACTACGTAAAAGCAGTAAATATTTCATTCATATACTTTTATTCCAGACTCCAAAGTTAAATAATTTTGCGTTAAAAAAATTCATCAATTCTTATACGACTCACCTTACAATCATTTGTTTACATTCTGCATCCATTAAAAGTCGGCTTCGTTGTAGAAATAATCAAAGTTGGATGATCATTTAAACTCAAAAATGTTGTAATTGCGTTGGCACAGAATACAGATGCACAAAAAATACGCAAAAATTAAGCAGTTTTAAGATGGATGCAACACGATATATAAATTTAAAAGAACTTTAAAAATCACGATTTTTACTCTGGGAACAAAAAAAAATGGATACCATATTTTATTTTGAAGTGGGTCACGCGATCTTTTCATATATGGGTGAAAAACCCAGACCACACGACAGACCAGAGGGCTTACTGTTGCTTGATGTGTGGCCGGCTTCATATATGGGTGTAATTATTTTAATTTTTATTTAAAAACTACCAAACATATTTTGCTAAAAATATTTATATATCTTATGGGATAATTTGAATATTTCCTAAAATTTTCGAAGCAATTTGTGAATTTTAAATTCCCTTAAAAATTTTTTAAACAATTAGGTCCTATAGGGTTTAATGTATTTAATTTTTTCGACCCGGGTTCAATCCGAAACTAATTGGGTGATATTCATTTACACTCCTATATGTCCCACAGACCATCTCAACAACATACTAAAATTTCATTTTAATAAAGTCATTTCTACGGCAGTTATCGTGCGAACGGACAGATAGGAATGACCAAAGTTGAACACTTTTCAACTATTTTAGAAAGTGTTAAAAAGTATATTAATACATTTAATATCCCTAAAATAAGTAGTTTTGCGACAAATGGTTACCAAGATTTTTATAAGCCCTCTTAGTATTAGTAGAAATTAAAACTCCTCAAATTAAAACCCCTCAAATTAAAATTAGCAACAAATTGAGTCACAAAGTTAAGTGTTAAAAAGTAGAAATCTAATTTGAAATAAAAATTTAATTTTAACTTACCATTCTGCATTTGTACATTCTGCACGACAATGGAAGGTCCAGCAGGTGCAGCATTCGCTTTAGAGCCGTCTCTGAAGTGGAAGTACAATTTGATCGCGCTATATATCATCAACGCCTACAAGAGATATGCACCGTTATCTTGTGAATACAGTAAATATGCTACTACATGGATCAATTACTTCCAATAATATTTCAGCAACATCATGCATTTAAATGAGAAAAAAAACTTGTCATCGAATTGCCGCAATTTTTTCATACACAGCATGAAAAATCGATCAATGCCTAAAGCGTGATCCAATCAAAGGACGACAAAATTTGACGCCACACTTCTCTTCAAAGATGGTGCTATGAATGCAGCTCTGTGGTGAACAACGAATATGGAAATGATAATTCACGAACGTTTATCTAATTGCATGAATATGTGGTATATTAAAGGTCTTAATTACTGTAAAAAACACTTCGTGGAAGGAAATTGGCGAGATTCTAGCATTTATATGGTCTGACGCTAAACGGGCTAAATGCAAATAAGTGACAAAGTACTGGCAAACCTACGATCAGCTAGATGTTCAATAGGATGGTCTTAAAATGAGATTAACGGGTGAAACTGCCGAAGTTCCGGCAATAAAAATTGCTCTGTGTAATAGCACCATTCGTACACCAGCGTTCGGATGTTAACAGTTGAAGACCTCTCCCATTTACTAATTTGCTAAAGTATTTTACTAGAGGTATCCCAAACCAGAAATACTTAAGGTACTCTCATTGCAGATAACAGTATCCATGGATCAGTTTCGCGCTTATGCGCTCCTGAGTATGGAATAACCATTAACTACAATGACAGCAAGTAAACTTGCTTTTTGTCGCAATTTGCGAAGTTCACAAAATTGAGGCAAATAGCAAGTTTTTTTCCTTCCATTGCAGTTAACGGTTATTCAAAGCTGAGGACCGCATAAGAGCGAAACTGGCGTATTTCTTAATTTTGGAAACACCCCTTTCTGGAGGGTTCTTGTGATTCAGAATTGCATGTTTAAAAACTTTAATGTGAATGCCCATCGTGATCGCCCCCTCCACTTTTTTCTTAGAACATGAAACATCTACAAGAGGGAGGTATCAAATATGAAGGGGTGCACAATGTATGGAAGGGAATCACTTTTTGCAAGCAAAAGAAAGCCTGACCATTGCGAAACTGGAAAAGCATGTACAGTGTATTGTGAACTGATTTGTACCATAAATGAGCCAGCAAATTTAGGCCAACACTGATGCCGGCCTAGAATTCACGAGGATGGAATATACTCCATTTTTTTAACCCGCACGATTGTTTGTGCAAGGCTAACTACTATAATACTATGGCAAAAAAAAGTGAATGAAGCATGAGCTATGTCAGCGATTTCGGTCACCGCTGGTGGCTTGCCGACTTTATACGACTCGGGATCTAGGATGGAATATACACCACCATCTTCCTAGCACAGAATGAGGTTTGTGCAAGGACTGGAATGAGATTAGAATGAAGTTGAATGAAACATAAGAGATGCCAACAATTTCAGTCGCCTCCGATGGCTTGCTGACCCAAAATCTGAGGATATATTTCATCTATACTTGGCTCAAAACGAGGTTTGTGCAAGGCTTGGAATAAAAGTAGGGTAAAAAGTTGAATGAAACGCAAGTATGGTAGGCGATTTAAACAAACCGACAAGATCTGATTGAGTCAAAACATGCGCGAATACTTGATGCGAAAATTTTATATGCGAGAATGAGGGCCTATATATTAGTGAAATTTAAGTTCTACCAAATGGTATACAAATATTAACGTACAATTGAGTACACATTTGCTAATATCCGACATGTAGCCAATATTGATTAAAATAGGGCTTACATAACAAATTTTAATCACTATTTTGGAAGCAGTTTTTGATTATCAATTGATGCAATCTGTGATAACAAAATGAGAAATATATCGTATACTAACGACTTTCTACAAACTGATAAAAAAGAAATTCATTCCTATAATTTGATTTAGCTAAAAATCAATACTCAGTCTTCCAATTGTGACGCGAAATAAAAGCATATTGTATATCAAGCGCTCAATTCTTTTATAATATAACGTACTCTGTTGAAATATATATATCTAAAGTTGAAATATAGAAATATTTCCCATCCATAAACAACCAGAAACGATACATAAAAAATGTTTCTAAAATAGGTTATTACATACACGAAATGCTACGAATAGAGTTCAAAGATAAATACGAACCTGTTAAATATATATATATATATATATATATATATATATATATATATATATAATAGTTTGAAAGTCCAATGAAAGAATAGCGAGAAGCTGTAACTCGAAAAACCTAACTTTCTAACAAGCCTACGAAATAAAAGTATAAATCAGCAAATCTTCAATCAAATGGAAAAAAATATAAATTTCGAATCATCAAAAATCAATGGTATTGAATCGATAAAAGAAAAACAAATGAAATCCAAGCATTAATGCCATACATGTGGACGAGGGCTAGGCCTAAATCATGGATTTGTTCACTTCTCCAAAACTCTTCCTCTGGTCCAAGTATTTTGTCAACGCAAACAAAAAATTTATGTTTCTGAAGAAATAGATTATATCTATAAACTATTTCTACTTGGACAACATACATAAAGAAGAAAAAGTAAAAGGAAACAAGAATACCTGGAAAATAACACTACAAATGCACGAACCTGTCGAACCCGGGATCCCAGAATGAAGAGACCAGTGTTGCCATTCGCGAAGGAAAAAGAAATGATCTACTGTTGCCATTCGTAAGATATAAATAACAGTTATGCGAAAAGGCAAGAATAAGTGATAATATATAATCAGAGTTACTAAAAGGAGGGGCTAATAATAGAAAAGCTAATGTTTAAGTGGATGCAAAAATAAAAATATTAATACAAGAGAATGGAGAAGTCAAGCGCTATATATATACACTCAAACCTGTTTTTGTGCGGTCTTTTTTTGTGCGATTTTTTTGTGCGGTATATGAAAATTTCAATCAAATTGGAACATAATTGACGAAGTTATCAATAAAAAAAATTAGTAGGTTTGATCGGCCATTTAGTTTCTTCGATTTTTGATATGCATTTCATCACATAAGTATTGCGTCAGCCAATCACATTACATATGTATTGAATTCTATAATCGCATAATTTAATTGTTGAACGCGCAAGAATTTCCATGTAAATAAATTAAATCGCAAAAACTTGTCACAGACTATATGGTAACTGAAATAAAGTCAACTCTAAACGAGTGTGAGGTAGTATCTTCAAGTGACGAAAGCGATTTTGAACCAGTTTACCACAAGAAAGTTCGCGTATTGTCAGACTACGAAGGATAATGGTTATACGTTTTGAAAAGTTTTGTATGCGTAAAATAAGTACATATGTAAATAAAATATTTAAAAATGTTCGCATGTGTATTTTCTAAATCAGATTCCAAAAGGTTTGGCGAGATTCCAAGTAGCTGCCAAGCCTCGTGTCTTGATTTCGTTTAAAAAAGCAATTGCTAGTTATTTCGTAAGGTTTTGAGTTATTTTCTACGCGAGACTTTTTTTTATGCGATCCCTATTCACCGCATAAATAAAATACTTTTTAATTGTGTTGCGAAAACTATTTTTTATAGCTACTCATGAAGTTTCGTGCAATTTTTTTTTATGCGTTTTCTTTTATGAGGTCCCTATCCACCGCACAAAAATAGGTTTGCGTTTGAGTGTATATATATATATATCTACATATACACATACAGGACTATATATGCAACTTATACAAACAAATCTCATACATTATCATTGCTTTCAATACTACATTGATATATACAATGATATTTGCAATGAATAGAACAAATAGCGTATTCCCACATTGTATCACTTTAAGATCAGTACATTCGTTGTAAACCAAAATCGTCTCAATAAGTTCGGCATTGCTGAACAGCGCCATAATTCAAACCCTAGTTAGGCAGCAAAGTTACTTTGATATTTAAATACAAACTGCAAATCGGCAATAATGGTAGCCAGGCAGTCTTTCAGGAATTTTTGTCCAGGAGGGGAAGAAATTTTAGAGGGGGAGTTTTCTATTTGCCCTATATAAATATACCTAAATGCTGTCACATGAATAGGAACTAAATTAATATAAGTCTCCGGGGGATGGGGTGGGTCGAATAATAGCCTCCGGGGGTCTTCGCTCCCGTATGTATGCCTAAAAGAAACACTATGCAACATTTGCATTAAATAGAACAAATGTAAATTTAAAAGTAATTTAATTGCAGTATGTATAACAATTCACAAAAAGAAAATCAAAAATCTGATGTGGGCAACACATGACTTTCCTTATATAATGTAATGAATTTACTACTTTTACAGTAAAAAAAAATAGGTTTTTCTTATAGTAGATACTAATATTCTTTCCAAGATATTGAATTTTCGAAAATAAGTCGTCATTTTCATTGATTTAGCGTCATTTTTATCCATTTGGCGAGATTTTCGTTAATTTGGCAACATTTCAAAAAGTCGCCAAGTTGGCGACATTCTGCCAAATTCGTCGCCAAAATCTCGCCAAGCGTTATGAATGAAGAAATAAGTTATTCTTACAGCAGATATACGACTATTGGCGTTCAAATACAAAAGTATTACGCAAAGTATCTTTTTTCATGAATGGAACGAGCTAGATCCACGAGAATGATGTCACCCAATTTATCGCATGGTATTACATATGAAAAGTGAACATGTTTCTCAATAGGAAATATTTTTATTTTATGACTTTTTGATAATTTTTTTGAAAAATTGTACAATATCTCGAGACCGGTTTATGTTAGCGGTCTAAAATTTATGTCAATCGTTTTCTAATGAAAAATTACATAAGAAATGTCTATTTGCATAACTTTTTCAGTGGTTTTGATTTTTTGACGATTTTTTTCAATATTTCATTCGAAAATTTAGGAGGGTTCTGAACATTCGATTGCGTATAAAAACAATAGGCTTCCAGTGTTTATGGATTGTGATTTTTGTTCCAAATTTTGTTCGAATCGGTCCATTCGTTCGTCAGTTATCGTCTCCACAGACTCACTGACACACACACACACACACACACACACAGCCATCACTCCAAAAATGTTTGATTCGCGATCAGGGATGCTTGAAACGTGCTCTCCCGTCGAAAACTCGAATTCGAATTTTCGACCCCGTCACAATACTTTCCTTATACATTATGTATATAAGGAAAGTAAAAATGGTGGGGCTCGCAATAAATGTTTGCATGGGCTCACATTCTATGGGTGGCCCTGTTTCTGCTAGGCGGACAGGAACGTGCTTAAATTTTTAGGGATACTTAAGAATTTTTCTGTATAACTGGAATGTAAAAGTAACTTGGAAACACTAAAGAAAAAAATGCTTAATTAAAGTTCTTTGAAATGAAAAAGAAAGAGCTTACTTCCACGAATATTATGGTCATCATCAAACCGGCTGATGGTACCGCATAATCCAAAATGAGGGCATCCACAGCGGCAACACATATCTAGAAAAGAGAATTTCCTGCATTAATAAAGCGAGCGTCACACTTTGTACAAACACAAGTGCTCACTGTACCCCTAAGTAGAAAAGAAAGGGGCGTTCACCAACGAAGGCGGTATGTGCGGTATGCGGTATGCGGTAGGGCCGCCATCTTGGATTTCTGTAATCCTGGACGGGGGTGTAAAAGGGGGGGAAAATGAAAAAAGGTGGGGGTAAAAATTTTGGAGAAACTTTTTGTCGGGTGGCAACGATGTCGTAGTCTTGTACGAGGGGTTGAGGGGGAAATAAATTTTTTGAATGATATTTTTTATAAGTATAGGAGAAACTATTTTGAGAGTGGCAACACCACGGAAGGCGGTATGAAACCATCAGCGCCCCCTAGCGGCGGAAAGTGGAATTAAAATCGGAACTTAGAAATATTTTTCTGTTTGGGTTGCCATAGCAACACCTGTAGGAAAGAAACTTTTTTCAGGGTGGCAACACCGGCGAAGGCGGAATGGAACCATCAGCGCCCCCTAGCGGCAGAAAGGAGAATTAAAACTGGGATTTTTCTGATAGTTGGGATTTTTTTTTTTCTTTTCCTAAATGAATTAATTAAGTACGAAATATTCGTATTTTTTTTTTTCTTTTTTCTAAATGAATGAAAGGCGTTAATGAGGATAATGAAATAAAGTAATTAAGTATATCAAGTTCTATGTTATTGCATGCTAAGGTCATATCAATACCCCTCCGCCTTCTAAGAAAAGAGTGCTTGCCCTATATCACGGTTACAAATACATAACTGTAAGAATTTTACATTTTACTAACAAAATTTCGTAAATGCAAGTTTTTTTCTTATATTTTTTCGCAAATGTAAGTTTTTTACTTTTCAAAAACCACACTTGTGCCGTTTTCTCTATGGAAATTAACATAGGTTTTCACACTTGTGCTATTTTTTAACGTTTTTTCACAAAAACATACTTTTTACTAACAAAATTTCGTAAATGCAAGTTTTTTTCTTATATTTTTTCGCAAATGTAATTTTTTTACTTTTCAAAAACCACACTTGTGCCGTTTTCTCTATGGAAATTAACATAGGTTTTCGCACTTGTGCTATTTTTTAACGTTTTTTCACAAAAACATACTTTTTACTAACAAAATTTCGTAAATGCAAGTTTTTTTCTTATATTTTTTCGCAAATGTAAGTTTTTTACTTTTCAAAAACCACACTTGTGCCGTTTTCTCTATGGGAATTAACATAGGTTTTCACACTTGTGCTATTTTTTAACGTTTTTTCACAAAAACATACTTTTTACTAACAAAATTTCGTAAATGCAAGTTTTTTTCTTATATTTTTTCGCAAATGTAAGTTTTTTACTTTTCAAAAACCGCACTTGTGCCGTTTTCTCTATGGAAATTAACATAGGTTTTCACACTTGTGCTATTTTTTAACGTTTTTTCACAAAAACATACTTTTTACTAACAAAATTTCGTAAATGCAAGTTTTTTTCTTATATTTTTTCGCAAATGTAAGTTTTTTACTTTTCAAAAACCACACTTGTGCTGTTTTCTCTATGGGAATTAACATAGGTTTTCACACTTGTGCTATTTTTTAACGTTTTTTCACAAAAACATACTTTTTACTTGTAAAAAACTAACAAAAACGCGTTTTTAAAGTAGCAGAATTGCGTGAATCGGTGTTTTAAAGTAGCAGAATTGCGTGAATCGGTGTTTTAAAGTAGCAGAATCGCGTGAATCGGTGTTTTAAAGTAGCAGAATCGCGTGAATTGGTGTTTTAAAGTAGCAGAATCGCGTGAATTGGTGTTTTAAAGTAGCAGAATCGTGTGAATTGATGTTTTAAAGTAGCAGAATCGCATGAATTGGGTGTATGAGAGGAGGTGTGTTTGCCCAACCGGTCTTGGAGTTTAAATTAATATGCGTGCTATTTTATGCATATGTTATTTCTTTAAACCAACATGTAATCTCTTAGAAAACCACAGAGTACATTAAATCACGATGACAGATCTACCCCTCCCCACCTCGCGTGAATGTGGATAGTTACATCGTATGGCCAGTGCGAGAAAGATGAGGATACTGCTAACAGAGTGGTACCAGGCTATAACTTGAGGCTATTTGCCGCGTTGGGCTGGGTCGACTGAACCGCTCTCGCTGCTATTGTTAACATCTGTGGTGGGGGACAGTTTTTCCGGACTGATAGAATGCTTGTGTTGGACCATCGCGAAATGCTATTCTCAGCTGGGAGAGGCTCTTTTAAAGAAGTTCTTATTAAATTTTAACATGTTTTAAAAAGAATCTTTCATTCATTAGTGTTATGAATCACGCAAGTTAATTAAAGGATGTTAATTAAATTAATTGATTAAGTATTGAATGCCTGTATACCAGGAGCATGTTAAAGACATGTCAAGGGGTATGTCAAAGCGTACCAAGGGTGTACCAAAGGAGTATGCTAAAGACATGACAAAGTCTACACTATCCCTCTGCTATATCACGGTTACGAAGTGAACTGCGAGAATCTTGTAGGGTGGGATACTTGAAAATATCGTATGATGAGGGGTATGCCAAGAGGATCGAACATGAATTTTAAGAATGTGCCGCTTTTTGCGTTTTTTTCACAAAAAGTTTTCAAAACGTTAAAAAAACAACAAAAATGTGTGTTTTTTCAACAAGTTGAAGTTTTGGAGTTGTTGGATTTCTCTATGGGAATTAACATGGGTTTTCACACTTTTGCGAATTTTTTAGAAAAAAATGTGGTTTTTTGCAAAAATGCGGCCAAAAATGTGTTTTTTGCAAAACGCGGAATCGGCCGATTTTTTTCAAACTGTTGGATTTCTCTATGGAAATTAACATAGGTTTTCACACTTTTGCAATTTTTTGAAAGAAAATGTGCGTTTTTGCAAAAATGCGGCCAAAAAAGCGTGTTTTTAAAGTAGCAGAATCGCGTGAATTGGGTGTATGGGAGGGGGGGTGTTTCCCCAACCATTACGGTCTTAGAGTTTAAAAATAAATATTTTCAATAATCGTGAAAGTGTGCTTATGCCCAAAATACTTGAGTGTTATGAATCTCACAAGTTAATGAAAGGATGATAATTAAATAAAGTCTTAGAGTTTAAATAATAGCAGATACCAATGGCTGTATGCATATGTTTTTACAAGTGTACTACTACTACCATAGGGGGTTTCTTTAAACCAACATGTTTTAATACGTGTGTTATTCTAAGAGGGAGAAACACCTAATATGGTGATACATATGACACACGCGCTCAGCACAAATCGATAGAAATAAATGGTGAGATAGTTTTTAAAGACGAGACTTAAATTTTTTTCGATAAATAAGGTATTTGAGGTTATTTAACGTGTGAATGAACGATACATACCAATAAAATGAGGAACTAGGCTAAGTTTACAAGTATGGGACTTTAAAGTTTTGATGTTTTAGGGGTAGAACTTGAATTTATAATTAAACATGATTTATACTAACTACTGCAAAGGGAGAAATGCATAGCGAAAGGGGTTATGTGTGTATATATATATATATATATATAATACATATAACCAACACCCACCGGTGGAATGCAGATCTAAGATAGTATGTTTAGGAGAAGACATGAGATTCTTAAGTAAATGGGGTATTGAGAGGCATTTAAAGAGATATAAACATATGATAAGGTAACATCCATAATACACACAACTAATATAGGACAGCGAAAGGAAAACTTTAGTATTGTTTAGAGACCGAACTTCAAATATGTAAGTAAATGTAGGTGTTTGGAAATTTTTAATGGGCTATGTGCAACACACATGTCCCCGATCACAGTGGTGGAAAAGTGATACCGGAGCAGTTTTTAAAGATGTGACTTTAACTTTTTTCAATTAAGTGAAGAATCTAATAAATATTAGAGGGTGCTAGCGCTTACCGAGGGTTTTATGTATAATACACATAAGCAGCATATAACATTAGGAAGGGGATATTAGAAAATTTTTTAAAGATAGGACTTTAGATTTTGGAACTAAATGAGATATCAAGAAACATTTAAAGGGGATGAAAATATCTAATGAGGCGGAATGGGGGTGTACTTACCCAAGATACCCAGCACTGAAATTATTCACTAAGATAAATTTTTTTAAAGTAAAGACTTTAGAAGTTTCACATAAAAGGCAATTTATACTAGTTTTTAAAGAAATGAAAACGCCCAGCGAGATGACTTAGAATGAATACAACGCCGATATATATAACAGTGAAAAGAAAACTTAAATATTGTTTAAAGACTGCACTTCAAATTTCAAAGTAAATGTACATACCCGGAAACTTTTAATGGACTAGTATAATACACATACTTGATATAACAGTTAAATGACGAACTAAGAATAATTTATAAGTATGTAACTTTGGATTTTTTTAGTTAAATAGGGATTTCAGCTAATTTTTAGAGGTATAGAAAGGTATACTAAAGGGTGTACAACAAATTTTTAGAAGGGACTTAGGGAATTTGCTAGCTAAATAGGGATTTCTACTAACTTTTAAGGAATAGAAACACGTACTGAAGAGTATAGAGCGTAATCATTACTAACACCTAGTGCTAAAATGAGGAATTAGAGTAATATTTTGGGGATGGGACTTTAGATTTTTAAGTAAATGTTATGTTTAAAAACTTTTAAAGTAGCGTAAATACCTACTAAGATGACATATGCGATACACATAGCCAATACATAGTTATTAAATAGGGAAAAGCTAAGATGGCTTTTTAGAATAACACCTAAAATTTTTTCTAACTAAGCGCAATATATCAACACTTAAAGCGGACGAATACGAAGATTCAGACGGCATGTGTGATACACATCGCGGGCACATAATAGTTAAATCTTAATTTAAGTAAGTTTTTAAGGATAGAACTCTGAATTTTTTGGGTAAATGAGATGTTTAAGAACATTTAAAGAGTCAAAAACACCTAATAAGGCGGTATGAGATGATTTCATCATCATCAGATAACAGCGAAATGGGGATACTACAAATATTTTAAAGGGGAATCCTTAAAATTTCTAAGTAAATAACCTCTAAAGGGGTGAAAAATATATAGTGAAGTTGTGTAGATAATACAGATCATCGACATTCTAAAACAGACAAGACATGTCTATACAAGATAAAAAAATGTTGTACGTTAATATAAACATACATTATTCTATGTAGCAATGTAATACATACCCCAAGATTTATATAAAGTAATTGCGAATACATTATACCAATCCCATCAGAAATCAGCTAAAATAATAAAATTATCAAGCTGAATAATATATCTAGGTACTAAAACCCCAACAAACTACATCAAATTGATAAAAATCTTAACTAAATAAAATAATAAAGCTGTAACATACTATAAAAATACTAAGTTTAATAAAATAATAGAATAAAATCATATTAAAGCAAGTACTTACATGTTCAATCCGACTCAAAATGCTACATTAGGTGTAGGCCGATGAATAATGACAGATATAACATCTCCAGCTTTACCAACTTAAACCGACATATTCCCAGAGCAACTTGAAACGCGTCTTGACAGCACGAAATCCACAGCAGAAGTGATAAAATCGATACTTCAACGACACCCCCTACACGACAAGGTCACATCAAGGTCATATCATGGTTACAGTTAAACTATGGTATAAAATAGAATCACATGTTAAAAAATAATAGATTTTAGTAAAATAATTAAAGAAAATCCCTCTGTGATTATGAATGACCTGTCTATATTTACCGTGTGTGTGTGTGTGTGTACGTGTGTGTGTGTGTGTGTGTGTGTGTGTGTGTGTGTGTGTGCGTGTGTGCGTGTGTGTGTGTGTGTATGTGTGTGTGTGTGTGTGTGTGTGTGTGTGTGTGTGTATGTGTGTGTGTGTGTGTAATTATACCTTAAAAAGCTATATATCTGTAGTATCCCAACGGATACTAATATTTGTCTTACACATTTAGTTAAAACTTTTTTTTAATTACACTTAAAATAAGTGCAACTGAAATAAAGTTTTTCTAAGTTTGAAAAACAAATATTAGTATCCGTTGGGATACTACAGATATATAGCTTTTTAAGGTATAATTACACACACACACACACACACACACACATACACACACACACACACACACACACACACACATACACACACACACACGCACACACACACGCACACACACACATACACACACACACACACACGGTAAATATAGACAGGTCATTCATAATCACAGAGGGATTTTCTTTAATTATTTTACTAAAATCTATTATTTTTTAACATGTGATTCTATTTTATACCATAGTTTAACTGTAACCATGATATGACCTTGATGTGACCTTGTCGTGTAGGGGGTGTCGTTGAAGTATCGATTTTATCACTTCTGCTGTGGATTTCGTGCTGTCAAGACGCGTTTCAAGTTGCTCTGGGAATATGTCGGTTTAAGTTGGTAAAGCTGGAGATGTTATATCTGTCATTATTCA
Source organism: Amaurobius ferox (assembly GCA_951213105.1). Lineage (NCBI taxonomy): Eukaryota > Metazoa > Arthropoda > Arachnida > Araneae > Amaurobiidae > Amaurobius > Amaurobius ferox. The sequence continues at coordinate 26,171,285 of OX578152.1, forward strand.
TCGGCCTACACCTAATGTAGCATTTTGAGTCGGATTGAACATGTAAGTACTTGCTTTAATATGATTTTATTCTATTATTTTATTAAACTTAGTATTTTTATAGTATGTTACAGCTTTATTATTTTATTTAGTTAAGATTTTTATCAATTTGATGTAGTTTGTTGGGGTTTTAGTACCTAGATATATTATTCAGCTTGATAATTTTATTATTTTAGCTGATTTCTGATGGGATTGGTATAATGTATTCGCAATTACTTTATATAAATCTTGGGGTATGTATTACATTGCTACATAGAATAATGTATGTTTATATTAACGTACAACATTTTTTTATCTTGTATAGACATGTCTTGTCTGTTTTAGAATGTCGATGATCTGTATTATCTACACAACTTCACTATATATTTTTCACCCCTTTAGAGGTTATTTACTTAGAAATTTTAAGGATTCCCCTTTAAAATATTTGTAGTATCCCCATTTCGCTGTTATCTGATGATGATGAAATCATCTCATACCGCCTTATTAGGTGTTTTTGACTCTTTAAATGTTCTTAAACATCTCATTTACCCAAAAAATTCAGAGTTCTATCCTTAAAAACTTACTTAAATTAAGATTTAACTATTATGTGCCCGCGATGTGTATCACACATGCCGTCTGAATCTTCGTATTCGTCCGCTTTAAGTGTTGATATATTGCGCTTAGTTAGAAAAAATTTTAGGTGTTATTCTAAAAAGCCATCTTAGCTTTTCCCTATTTAATAACTATGTATTGGCTATGTGTATCGCATATGTCATCTTAGTAGGTATTTACGCTACTTTAAAAGTTTTTAAACATAACATTTACTTAAAAATCTAAAGTCCCATCCCCAAAATATTACTCTAATTCCTCATTTTAGCACTAGGTGTTAGTAATGATTACGCTCTATACTCTTCAGTACGTGTTTCTATTCCTTAAAAGTTAGTAGAAATCCCTATTTAGCTAGCAAATTCCCTAAGTCCCTTCTAAAAATTTGTTGTACACCCTTTAGTATACCTTTCTATACCTCTAAAAATTAGCTGAAATCCCTATTTAACTAAAAAAATCCAAAGTTACATACTTATAAATTATTCTTAGTTCGTCATTTAACTGTTATATCAAGTATGTGTATTATACTAGTCCATTAAAAGTTTCCGGGTATGTACATTTACTTTGAAATTTGAAGTGCAGTCTTTAAACAATATTTAAGTTTTCTTTTCACTGTTATATATATCGGCGTTGTATTCATTCTAAGTCATCTCGCTGGGCGTTTTCATTTCTTTAAAAACTAGTATAAATTGCCTTTTATGTGAAACTTCTAAAGTCTTTACTTTAAAAAAATTTATCTTAGTGAATAATTTCAGTGCTGGGTATCTTGGGTAAGTACACCCCCATTCCGCCTCATTAGATATTTTCATCCCCTTTAAATGTTTCTTGATATCTCATTTAGTTCCAAAATCTAAAGTCCTATCTTTAAAAAATTTTCTAATATCCCCTTCCTAATGTTATATGCTGCTTATGTGTATTATACATAAAACCCTCGGTAAGCGCTAGCACCCTCTAATATTTATTAGATTCTTCACTTAATTGAAAAAAGTTAAAGTCACATCTTTAAAAACTGCTCCGGTATCACTTTTCCACCACTGTGATCGGGGACATGTGTGTTGCACATAGCCCATTAAAAATTTCCAAACACCTACATTTACTTACATATTTGAAGTTCGGTCTCTAAACAATACTAAAGTTTTCCTTTCGCTGTCCTATATTAGTTGTGTGTATTATGGATGTTACCTTATCATATGTTTATATCTCTTTAAATGCCTCTCAATACCCCATTTACTTAAGAATCTCATGTCTTCTCCTAAACATACTATCTTAGATCTGCATTCCACCGGTGGGTGTTGGTTATATGTATTATATATATATATATATATATACACACATAACCCCTTTCGCTATGCATTTCTCCCTTTGCAGTAGTTAGTATAAATCATGTTTAATTATAAATTCAAGTTCTACCCCTAAAACATCAAAACTTTAAAGTCCCATACTTGTAAACTTAGCCTAGTTCCTCATTTTATTGGTATGTATCGTTCATTCACACGTTAAATAACCTCAAATACCTTATTTATCGAAAAAAATTTAAAAGTCTCGTCTTTAAAAACTATCTCACCATTTATTTCTATCGATTTGTGCTGAGCGCGTGTGTCATATGTATCACCATATTAGGTGTTTCTCCCTCTTAGAATAACACACGTATTAAAACATGTTGGTTTAAAGAAACCCCCTATGGTAGTAGTAGTACACTTGTAAAAACATATGCATACAGCCATTGGTATCTGCTATTATTTAAACTCTAAGACTTTATTTAATTATCATCCTTTCATTAACTTGTGAGATTCATAACACTCAAGTATTTTGGGCATAAGCACACTTTCACGATTATTGAAAATATTTATTTTTAAACTCTAAGACCGTAATGGTTGGGGAAACACACCCCCTCCCATACACCCAATTCACGCGATTCTGCTACTTTAAAAACACGCTTTTTTGGCCGCATTTTTGCAAAAACGCACATTTTCTTTCAAAAAATTGCAAAAGTGTGAAAACCTATGTTAATTTCCATAGAGAAATCCAACAGTTTGAAAAAAATCGGCCGATTCCGCGTTTTGCAAAAAACACATTTTTGGCCGCATTTTTGCAAAAAACCACATTTTTTTCTAAAAAATTCGCAAAAGTGTGAAAACCCATGTTAATTCCCATAGAGAAATCCAACAACTCCAAAACTTCAACTTGTTGAAAAAACACACATTTTTGTTGTTTTTTTAACGTTTTGAAAACTTTTTGTGAAAAAAACGCAAAAAGCGGCACATTCTTAAAATTCATGTTCGATCCTCTTGGCATACCCCTCATCATACGATATTTTCAAGTATCCCACCCTACAAGATTCTCGCAGTTCACTTCGTAACCGTGATATAGCAGAGGGATAGTGTAGACTTTGTCATGTCTTTAGCATACTCCTTTGGTACACCCTTGGTACGCTTTGACATACCCCTTGACATGTCTTTAACATGCTCCTGGTATACAGGCATTCAATACTTAATCAATTAATTTAATTAACATCCTTTAATTAACTTGCGTGATTCATAACACTAATGAATGAAAGATTCTTTTTAAAACATGTTAAAATTTAATAAGAACTTCTTTAAAAGAGCCTCTCCCAGCTGAGAATAGCATTTCGCGATGGTCCAACACAAGCATTCTATCAGTCCGGAAAAACTGTCCCCCACCACAGATGTTAACAATAGCAGCGAGAGCGGTTCAGTCGACCCAGCCCAACGCGGCAAATAGCCTCAAGTTATAGCCTGGTACCACTCTGTTAGCAGTATCCTCATCTTTCTCGCACTGGCCATACGATGTAACTATCCACATTCACGCGAGGTGGGGAGGGGTAGATCTGTCATCGTGATTTAATGTACTCTGTGGTTTTCTAAGAGATTACATGTTGGTTTAAAGAAATAACATATGCATAAAATAGCACGCATATTAATTTAAACTCCAAGACCGGTTGGGCAAACACACCTCCTCTCATACACCCAATTCATGCGATTCTGCTACTTTAAAACATCAATTCACACGATTCTGCTACTTTAAAACACCAATTCACGCGATTCTGCTACTTTAAAACAGCAATTCACGCGATTCTGCTACTTTAAAACACCAATTCACGCGATTTTGCTACTTTAAAACACCGATTCACGCGATTCTGCTACTTTAAAACACCAATTCACGCGATTCTGCTACTTTAAAACACCGATTCACGCAATTCTGCTACTTTAAAACACCGATTCACGCAATTCTGCTACTTTAAAAACGCGTTTTTGTTAGTTTTTTACAAGTAAAAAGTATGTTTTTGTGAAAAAACGTTAAAAAATAGCACAAGTGTGAAAACCTATGTTAATTCCCATAGAGAAAACAGCACAAGTGTGGTTTTTGAAAAGTAAAAAACTTACATTTGCGAAAAAATATAAGAAAAAAACTTGCATTTACGAAATTTTGTTAGTAAAAAGTATGTTTTTGTGAAAAAACGTTAAAAAATAGCACAAGTGTGAAAACCTATGTTAATTTCCATAGAGAAAACGGCACAAGTGCGGTTTTTGAAAAGTAAAAAACTTACATTTGCGAAAAAATATAAGAAAAAAACTTGCATTTACGAAATTTTGTTAGTAAAAAGTATGTTTTTGTGAAAAAACGTTAAAAAATAGCACAAGTGTGAAAACCTATGTTAATTCCCATAGAGAAAACGGCACAAGTGTGGTTTTTGAAAAGTAAAAAACTTACATTTGCGAAAAAATATAAGAAAAAAACTTGCATTTACGAAATTTTGTTAGTAAAAAGTATGTTTTTGTGAAAAAACGTTAAAAAATAGCACAAGTGCGAAAACCTATGTTAATTTCCATAGAGAAAACGGCACAAGTGTGGTTTTTGAAAAGTAAAAAAATTACATTTGCGAAAAAATATAAGAAAAAAACTTGCATTTACGAAATTTTGTTAGTAAAAAGTATGTTTTTGTGAAAAAACGTTAAAAAATAGCACAAGTGTGAAAACCTATGTTAATTTCCATAGAGAAAACGGCACAAGTGTGGTTTTTGAAAAGTAAAAAACTTACATTTGCGAAAAAATATAAGAAAAAAACTTGCATTTACGAAATTTTGTTAGTAAAAAGTATGTTTTTGTGAAAAAACGTTAAAAAATAGCACAAGTGCGAAAACCTATGTTAATTTCCATAGAGAAAACGGCACAAGTGTGGTTTTTGAAAAGTAAAAAACTTACATTTGCGAAAAAATATAAGAAAAAAACTTGCATTTACGAAATTTTGTTAGTAAAATGTAAAATTCTTACAGTTATGTATTTGTAACCGTGATATAGGGCAAGCACTCTTTTCTTAGAAGGCGGAGGGGTATTGATATGACCTTAGCATGCAATAACATAGAACTTGATATACTTAATTACTTTATTTCATTATCCTCATTAACGCCTTTCATTCATTTAGAAAAAAGAAAAAAAAAAAATGCGAATATTTCGTACTTAATTAATTCATTTAGGAAAAGAAAAAAAAAAATCCCAACTATCAGAAAAATCCCAGTTTTAATTCTCCTTTCTGCCGCTAGGGGGCGCTGATGGTTCCATTCCGCCTTCGCCGGTGTTGCCACCCTGAAAAAAGTTTCTTTCCTACAGGTGTTGCTATGGCAACCCAAACAGAAAAATATTTCTAAGTTCCGATTTTAATTCCACTTTCCGCCGCTAGGGGGCGCTGATGGTTTCATACCGCCTTCCGTGGTGTTGCCACTCTCAAAATAGTTTCTCCTATACTTATAAAAAATATCATTCAAAAAATTTATTTCCCCCTCAACCCCTCGTACAAGACTACGACATCGTTGCCACCCGACAAAAAGTTTCTCCAAAATTTTTACCCCCACCTTTTTTCATTTTCCCCCCCTTTTACACCCCCGTCCAGGATTACAGAAATCCAAGATGGCGGCCCTACCGCATACCGCATACCGCACATACCGCCTTCGTTGGTGAACGCCCCTTTCTTTTCTACTCCCCTATCACTATTCTTGGACCGATTTCGCTTATATAGGAAATAGTATGCGATAGTTTGTCTAAACCGCACGAAAAATTGTTTAAGCAAAGGATTTGAGAATTTTTCTAATGGAGTTCTTTTGATTCCAGAAATACCCACAATTTTCATTGCACTTTTCCCTGAAATCATATTCCACAGCAGTTAGTTTCGTTTGTGCCACAATCAATATCGAATGCAAAACAAATAAGAGCAAAAAGCACTGCTTTTAATGTACCCTCCTTTTATTTGAATGGCGAAGAGTAAAAGGAATTTGGGGAGACTATCTACACAAACTACTTGCAACCGAACAACTCTTCCTTTAATTTATTTAATTTATTAAATTTACGTGGCAACTTCAGATAATATCCAATTACAGTAACCACAAAACCAAAGCATGGATGTAAAAGTAAGGAGTTAAAACTTTTAAGAAAACGCCAATGTCGTTTGAGACAGTCATTCAGGTGGCCCTGGGAAAAGTTAAGTAGTCCTGCATTGTATTCGTTTCCATGGCGAAAGGCCTAAAATATTTACTTAAACTGTCAATTTTGTAAAAAGAAATTAGCGCAATGCAAAGTAGAACTGAAACAAGGAACATTCCTACGTATTCAAAATTATTTTACCTTTCAATTTATTTTTATCTCCTTATATTCTGTACTCTTGTCCTACAACTATGAAAACATACTGGTTAATTAGACTCATAATTGAGAACCCTTAATTTAAAAATAATCAAAAATGCATATTCTAAGTACTACGCTTCTCTGCTGTGCAAACTAACACTAGCAGCTACTTTACTAACACTAGCGACACCTAGATATAATTCTCAAAGCATTAGACATTTTCAAACGTTTCATCCGTAGGAGTTTTATCTCCTTTTTTCTAACTCCATGACAAGAATACTGAACAGTAAATATGTCGAGTACATTTAAAGCTGGATTTTTTTTTTTAATGGGTAGGAGTCAATAAAAATAGTAATATCAGCACAATACGTACCGGGTGGTCAGAATTAAAACACCCCTACTCTAAGCTCTCTGTAGATCGAACTACTCAGTGTAAAGGCTCCAAAATTGTTGAACATACTATTCAAGACATGGGGAAAGGGATTACGCGAAAAAAAATTAGTTCCAGAAACACCGCTGCACAACAGAAAATATGCTGAAAAGTCACAAAATACACATTTGTATCCGAACGTACCAAACATTCTAGCAGAAGGACCTTATCGATGCAGGGAATGCTGCTCAGTATGGTTCCCTTCAAGATGCAAAATCTGCTGTCTGGACAGCTTGTTCAACTGCGGATTGTAATTGGTCGATTGAGATGCTTTCTCACATGCAGAGTGATACTGTCTTTCAAATCTGCCAAGGTTACCAGACGTCCTCGATAAACAAGACTTTTTAAGTATCCCCACAGCCAAAAATCACAGGGATTAAGATCTGGAGAACGAGATGGCCAGGTTGTCGGAAACACACGACCAATTACTCTACCATTAGTAAAATGTTGCCGAAGAAAATGCTGTACACAGAGTCCAATGTGTGGAAGCGCTCCATCTTGCATAAAGGTAATTGAATCAAGACCTTGGTGCTGTTGCAGATAGGGTACAACAAAATTTTCGAGCGTGTTTTTGTACCTCCTGGCCGTCACGGTGCATGTCACAGGGCCATTGGGAACAGCCTCTTTGAAAAAGAAAGGTCCAAGAATGAATGTGGCTGTGAATCCACACCAGACTGTAACTTTCGGTGAGTGAAGTGGAATCTCTTGGAAGGTAGGAGAGTTTTCCGTGTCCCAAATGCGACAGTTATGGGTGTTGACTGTTCCACTTAGATGGAAATGCGCTTCATCGCTCCATAGAATCTGCCCTGGCCACTATGCATCCACTTCAACACTAGCCAGAAATGTCAATACAAAGATCAGTCGCTTCTCCCTGTCGATGGTCAGCAAGTGATGATTGTGACTAATTTTGTACGGGAAAAAATGCAGTATGTTTCTCAGTACGTTCCGAACGGTGCTGTAGGGAACACACAAGTGTCGCGACACTCCACGTGCACTACTACCGCCTATAAAGTTATACATTGATTGCTCAACAATAGCGGTGGTAACATCGTCAACGACATCTGAACGAGTCGATTTGCGTCCTCGACCCGGCTGTACTCCAAGATGTCCAGTTTTCTCGAATCGAGCGATCATTCTCCGGAGAGCTTGTGGAAGTAATGGTCCTTTGCGCAAATTCTGAAGTCGACGAAACTCTCGAAGTGCAGCTGCAGCATGTCCTTTGTTTTCATAAAACAGCTTCACAAGCAAAGAGCGTTCTGGCAGTGTGACAGCCATCGCTGATAAGAATGAAAATTTCCCAGTTTTATCCCCTTTTATGCCCAGAACATAGTAGCTGCAAACCAAGGGTTTATGAAAATTTTTGTGCTTACAGTGCGAAATTGCAGTTACAGTGACAGTTTAAGTTTCTTCACTTTTTTATCTTCTTTTTCCATATCAGCAAAAGAAATTAAAAAGGAAAAATTCCATATCGCATGTGTTTGTTTTTTTGTGATTATTTTGTGTCTTTTCAGCATATTTTCTGTTGTACAGCGCCAACTATCGGTGTTTCTGGAACTATTTTTTTCGCGTAATCCCTTTCCTCATGTCTTGAATAGCAGATTCAACAATTTTGGAGCCTTTACACCAAGTAGTTCGATGTATAGAGAGCTCAGAGTAGGGGTGTATTAATTCTGACCACCCGGTATATCAAGGAAATCGGCAAATTTATAGACAGAAAATCTCTCAATGCAATTATGTTTAATAATAGTATAGTAACCCCTCGTTATATCGCGCCTCAATATATCGCGCTTCTGCTATGCCTCCCATTTTTTTTTCTTTGATTTTTCGTTTACATTCTTTTGCTTTCCCAAGACTGGGGTGTTACAACATGAGTCGTCGGTGGGGCGGGATTGAATGAGGGTTTTGTTATTGTCTTTATTATTGTATTTTCGCTCCTAAATTCTTATTACATATGTTCATAAAAGTATCATTTTCATCATATCGCCCAATATATCGCGCATTCGGATATATCGTGCATTTTGCCATGTTTCCCGGCAAGCGCGATATAACGAGGGGCTACTGTATTATGGAATATTTTTTTCCTAGTATTGGTAACATATATACAGGGTGTATATAAACTGATGATCAGAACTGTAAGGGGTTATAGAACTAACAAAAACAAACAACTTTCACAATACAATGTGGGGTCGGAAAGCAACCGGCGAGCCGTGAGAGAGCGCTTTCTATGGGAGTGGATGAAACGTCACGTCAAAATGGAGTGAAGTGAAGACGAATACAATAAAGACGAATAATGGAAATTTGACAAAATGTTTAGAACAAATGCTCAAATGAATGAGCACCAACTGCGAGACAGGCGTCACAGCGGCGACGGAGTGAATCGCGTACACTTTGGAAGATTCCTAGCATTTCACGAACGTCTGCAGCTGTGACGTTAATTCGGGTGAGAAGGTCCTCTGGTGACTCGATGGGCGTATATTAAACGGCGCTTTTTAGCTGTCCTCTGAGGAAAAAACCCAGGCAGGACAGATCGGGTGATCTGTGAGACCACGCGACGGAAAGGCAATGTCCAGGTAGTTCCGCACAATCTTGGTGTAATGTGCTGGCGCTCCGTCATGCTGGAACCACATAATCACTATGATTTGCTGATGCAACATGTAGTAAATCTGGCAGCACCTGCTGAAGGAAGGTGAGGTACTTCTGTCCGTCTAGGCGGTCTGGTAACAGATACGGGCCAATTAATTGGTCGTGGATAATCCTTGCCCACACATTCACGGAGTGCCTTTGCTGGTGGCATCTGGAACGTGTAGCATGCGGATTTACTATGTTCTCCATTTTGACGCGACGTTTCATCCACTCCAGAGAAAGCGTCCTCTCACGGCTCGCCGGTTGCTTTCCGACCCCACATTGTATTGTGAAAGTTGTTTGTTCTATAACCCCTTACAGTTCTGAACATCAGTTTATATACACCCTGTATATGGAACTTCAATCAAGAAAGTAAAATTGGACAATTAAAACATAACAGTAAATCAACAGGAAAGAGCATTTTCTTTTTTAGAGACATTAATCAAACATTATTCAATTTAGTTTATACACTTAATTGAAATAATGGACGATTGGCAAGAAAATTACTAGGTAGCGACTAGCATGAGTAGATACTGCCACAGATTCCTTCAGGCCTCGCCAGTAATTATTTGTATGCAACTTAAATGCGTGAAAATTATGTAATAAAATGCATGAAACTAAAATTTATAAAGACAATGACATACCGCAAATTTGGCTTTTATAATTGCTTTTTGTTCTCAAGTTATTCTCCAAAACGAAGTATATTTCAATAGATATTTCAAGATAAACTTGAGTAAAATAAATAGCATAGCAAAATTTTTGCCAGCAAAAAAGACATGTCATAACACGCAAAATTTCAAATGAATTTCTGCAGAAGTACAATATAAATTTCATACAAAATATGTCAAACATGGTTTTTTTCTGCAAAATTAACCAATGTAAAGTCAAAACGTTTTTCACGCTTCCTGCAAAATGTGATAAGATTCATCTTTGCATTTAGTGATTCTATGTGGACAAGCTACCTGCACTCCATGAAAGCATTTACGTCCTATGGACAAACAGAAATGCAGTAACTGAAATGTAAACTTTATGTTTGGTTGCAAATACTTTGTAATTATCTTTGATCATGGACATCTATAGAACTTTTTACAGGGGAGGGGGCAAACTAGGAGGCAAGACGTAGAACATAGTTTTGACCTGATGCCTACCTTTGTGACCTTGAGCGTTCAGGGAGGTCCCTCCATTAATGTCAAAATTGTAAAATTTTTAAAATAAATGAATAAATTAAAAATTTTCCTGTAAACAATACTTTATCTATACTTCGTATGGGGAAGTAGCAATGAAGTAAAATGAATTTTTTAGAGTTGTTAAAGTTCAAATAACATTACAGTTACACCCGCAAAGTGCAATACAAGAAAATACATTTGCAAAATCAAAATAGCTAGAATTTTACTTACTTTATCGCAGTTCGAGCTCGCCAGTGCATTTTCAATCTGAAAATGAAAGAATTGCTTAGATGCACATTTGTTTTAAAAAAATAAGATGTAGCCAATACAAATTTTCCTACACACAAGTTACTTCCGACAAATTAAGAAAACACTTCCACTTATCAATTTGTGTTCAAGGTATGGCACAATGTTACATCAGCGTCGCAAGAAAAAAATATGGAATGTGGTTCAACTCGACTTATTCATACCAGAATCAATTTCTAAGTAGCTTTTTTTGTGCATAATTTTGAAAGAAAAATTTCAAAAATCTTTATTGTTGATCAAATTGATCAGATCCCAATTACAGCATGTTAGATCTCAATTATAGCTCCAGGGCTTGAAAAATATTTCGATTGACATCAGGTTTGACAATGTACCCCCCCCCCCCCTCGAGTGAGGTAACTTATCCCACCCCGAGGGAAGGAGGCTAATTATGTAACGAACACAAAAATTGTATCGCGGGTATTTTTCATTAGAATTGAAACTTAAATTTCGTGATCATTGTACCATGAATGTATAATTATGCATAATTATGTCAAATTTTGTTCTATGCAACCATGTTAAGAAAATATAAAACTGCAAAGTTTACTCTCGAATTTCAAAAAATTCTGTGTAGTTCTAGAATTTGTCTTAAAGCTAGATATAAAGTTTCACGAAAATCCATTAATATTTGTGGCAGCTATAGTGTAAACAAGAAATCGACTCCAGACAAACTGACATCACTCAGAAAATGGTCAAAACGGGTTCAGGAAGTCCTAGAGCATTAGCATCAAAATCATTAATCGAAATTCTTCGTCAAATCAGTACTTGTTATATTCTATAGTATGTCAAAGTAAAACTTGGGGAAAGGAGGAGTTTGGTAACCAAATATACTCCTTCCCATTTCTCCAAACTTCAGTGGATTCCGATGGGTTCCTAAGGAGGGGGTATGACCTTAGATCAGGAATAAGAAGTATATCTTCGTATCTCTCCTCTAAGGGTATAACACCCTACCTCTACCTCTTGGCAATGTCACTGCAGTATTAACATCGCAAAATTATTGGCAACATTGTCCCAAACAAAGTCATATGTATCAATTTTGCAACGTTCTACAATTTGGTATTTTGACTTTTTCCCTCTATATCAGCAAGACCCCCCCCCCCCCCATACGCCTCACAAAACGGAGTCAGTCATTTAAAGCTGTCTTATTGTAGGTGTCCCCACACTTTCATAAAAAAAGAAACCCCAAATACCTATAATACTTCGAGTTATGACCTGATCCATGAACTTCCTTGACAACTATACTATCAACATTTCACAGGAAATAATGCCATGAGAAACTTAAAATGAAACAATTGTGGTTGTATTAAAAGAACTTTAAATAAGAAGTTTACTTTAGTACACTGTACGTGCATTTGATTCACTCGGGCGGTTTTCGAGAGTAAAACTCGTTTCATCAGAGGAATATGACGTGGCACAAAAACATTAGAATTTTGTATACAGGCAACCTATACAAACTAAAGTTGAATGTCGCAAATAGCAAATTTGTAAGAAGTGAAGAGGTATAAAATAAAGCATCAAAATCAAGTGTACAAAATGCAATGCAGAAAAACGGGATTAGAGAAATTTTAAATGTTTAAGTACGTATACAATGGTGTTCCATTGAATCCAGGATAAGCCGCTAGGCAAAACTAAGTTTTTGAACAAGGTCAAAATCTGTTACTTTATTATAAATAAACCTAACATGTAACATTTATAGACCGTTCTTAACCTTTTGCTTACGGGGGGGAACAGCTTCAATCCCAAAAGAACCCCCTAAAAAAGACAGGTATTTGACATACCCTATCCCAAACAGTTCGATCCCCTTTTGCAGACATTGGCGTCCTGTGCCGCTCCCTGGTGATAGACACCGAACTTTCCGTTCGACCAACGTCAGGCCCGAGGACAGACATTGAATTTTCCGTTCAGCCGGCGTCAGATTCTGTGGACTGACTGTATCTAATCTGATAAACTTAATTTATAAAATATAAAAAGGACACTTACAAAATTTAATTTATATAGCATTAAAATACACTTACAAAATTGTAATTTATATAACAAAAAATACACTTATACTGCCTCAATGCATTTTATTGAAACATTCTAAACAAAGTGAAACAATCTATTGCGTTGAGCGCGGCATCTTCTGCCTATACTCTGTACGCAAAGAATATACATGTACGGTCAGACATCCACAGAGTGCTCTCCGCGGGCTGAACGGAAAATATATCAAAATCTGCTCCGTTTCGAACGTGTTAAGGATTTTCAGAGGGACCCCTGTATACCATGTACAGATATACTACGTATAGTAACCAAGTAACCCTCACAGCAAAGATCGTCACAGGTGTGACAGTGACGTTGTAGTCACGCGACACCTGGGTCACAATGTGACATATTTGTGACTTCTAAACAACGTTACTTATTGGTAACTTTGTAACTTCATTGTGACTATATTCTACGACGTTTCCACAATTTAATTAACACGTAACAATGTGACGACATTACAATGGCAATTACAATGTGAAATCATAAACAAGTTAATATGCGACGTCACAAACTTCCATGAAAATGACCAAAATGACTTCGCTGTGACCTCAATGTGACATTGCCTTGACGTACTGCGATGTCCCAAAGTCACAATGTGACGTAAATCTTACGTCACTGTGAAAAAAAATGCTGGTAGGGAAATATATAAAGAACTTACCGTTTTCTTCACGATCATGAGCGTCACGCCCAAAGAAAACTCCATGATGACTATACCTCCCAAGAAAACCAAGTGCTGTGAACAAACAATTACATTTAAGATTATTCATTTTTAGAAATATTTTTAAACACGAAACAGAGCAAGGCATATTTAGCAAATACAGAAATCGCGAGAATCTATTGCAGGGGCTCTTAACCTATGGATCGTGATCGAAAAGTGGGTCAGAATGATGCAAACCACTATAACTGCCATAATAAATAAACAAAGTTTTCAGAAAGAACTTATTAAGGTCCAAAACGATGACATTCTGAGTCATAGTTTAGTCTATGTTCGTTTAGGAGAAAATTCAGAAAATAGAAGTCTTAGGGGGTGAAGTTATTATGAAAGTATTACTACCGTTTGCGACAACGTTACAAGCTGACATTTTTGAGCTTACTGTCATGAAAACTGACATTAAAAGCCGAATACAATCAGAATATGACTTAAAATGCTGCCGCAATTTGAAGAGCTGTACCAGCCACTCATGCAAAGCCAAGGATTTCACTAAACAAAAGTACAAAATTATTTCAATATATTACTTTCCTTATATACATAATGTATAAGGACAGTATTGTGACGGGGTCGAAAATTCGAATTCGAGTTTTCGACGGGAGAGCACGTTTCAAGCATCCCTGATCATGAATCGAACATTTTTGAGGTGATGTGTATGTGTGTGCGAAAGTGTGTGTGTGTCAGTGGAGACTATATCTCATGAACGAATGGAGCGATTCGAATGAAATTTGGTACAAAAATCACAATCCATAAATACTGGAAGCCTATTTTAAAACACAATCGAATGTTCAGAACCCTCCTAAATTTTTGAGTGAAATTTTGAAAAACTAATCAAAAAATCAAAATCTTTAATAAATTTACTCAGACATTTCTTATGTAATTTTTCCTTACAAAACGATTGACAAATTTTAGAACGCTAGCATAAACTGTTCTCGAGATATTGCATATTTTTCAAATAAATTTATCAAAAAGTCCCATAAATTAAAAAAAATATTAACTGTTAAGAAACATGCTCACTTTTCATATGTAATATCATGCGATAAATTGGGTGACATCATTCTCGTGGGTCTAACTCGTTCCATTCACAAGGAAAGATACTTTGAGTAATACTTTTGTATTTGAACGCCAATAGTCATTTATCTGCTGTAAAAAATAACTTATTTTTCCGTCCATAACGCTTGGGGAGATTTTGGCGACGAATTTAGCGGAATGTCGCCAATTTGGAGACATTTTTAAATGTTCCCAAATTAACGAAAATCTCGCCAAATGGTTAAAAATGACGCTAAATCAATGAAAATGACGACTAATTCAAGAAAATTAAATATCTTTGAAAGAATATAAGTATCTACTAGAAGAATAACCTATATTTTTTACTGTAAAAGCAGTAAATTCATTGCATTATATAAGGAAAGTCATGTGTTGCGCACATCAGATTTTTTAAAATGATGTCTTTATAATTAATTATTCTATATTATTTGCTGTATTTAAACAAGGAATTTTTTTCTAAATGCTCTATTTGATAATCCCAACAATTTCTTATTATAAATTAGCATTGTATTGAATAATGCAAAATAAAATTGCAAAATATAATGCAAAATAAAAATCTAATATATAATAAGCCTTTTTAGAAAATCTTACAAAATACATCATATTTTCGACATATTTCTGTTACTTGTTGCTGTTTTACCGCCAATTCATGCGTTGCGTGTAGTCAGGTCCAGAAGTTGATATTCGGTCAAGAAAAAAAGGGTTGAATACCTCTTACCTATAGCAATGTGACTAACGTTAATTCTAGATGGTAACCCCCCCCCCCCCCCTTTGTGTCAATCATTGAGGTCAGAAACGTAGCTAGGAATTCGAAGGGCGAGGGGGGGGGGGGGGTATGACCCAATGGGGAAGTTTCAAATGCTTAATTTCGTTTTCCAATATGTACCCTATGGAGCACTAGGGCAAATTTTCTACTAATAATGCGGACAGAATCCCCAAGTTCCCACCCCACTACTGCCTACGCCACTGATTGAGATCACAGTAGACTCCGTTCGATTAGAATTAAAGGATGCTCAAAGCATGTAAATTGGTCCAATATTCAATTCGAATATTCGACTCCATTACAATACTTTCCATATAAATTATCTTGAATAAGAGAAAATGTGTTTTTGTCTGCTTCGGTTCTAGCGAAAAAACAGATTCGGACAGCTCCGAAATCCTGCATTTCTTGTCTCTGAACGACACTTCTTAACAAGATTTTTTTTTAATCTCATTACTTTAAAAGTTACGAACTTTTAAAACCAAATCATCGACCCTTTCGTCAAGACGAAGCGTTGAGATCACGCAAGGCAGACCCTGGTTCGATCTCATAAGCCAAAGTTTTTCGACGTGTGTTCCGCGCTAATTTTCCAAGGGTTCTACAAATACTAGTTTGTTATAAGTTTTCTTAAAAATAAAACTCAAAATATTGAATACATAATATGGACTACAATGGCATTTTCCTCATTTTGGGGTTCAGCCATCAAATTGAATTTCAAAGAGGTTTCACTACTAAAAATGTTTGAAATACACTGCCATACGCTGTCCAAAACTATTCAAAAATGTCTGCGCAGCGTGTGGGCACGTTAAATCTGCAAGTCATCCAAGAGGTGATGGGTTAGGGCAGGGGTCGCCAAACTTTTTAGCATAAGGGCCACACTGACTCCTCCACTAAGTCCCAAGGGCCAGATTGCAAGAGCCCAAGGGCCAAGAGTGCAGAATATTTAAAAAGTAATGGGGATATCAATATTTCGTGATTGAGTCAAGTAACAAGGCAATGTGTATAATTTGCAATGAAACAACATCAGTCCTTAAAGAATACAATATAAAACGTCATTGTGAGACTAAACATTCTCAGAATTATTCCAAATTTACAGGAAGCCTAGGGTTTGAAAAATATGAATTTTTGAAAAGCGGGTTGAAATCTCAGCAATTGTTTAAGAAAGTAAATGCTGAACAAGAAGCAGCAACTCGTGCTAGTTTCCGCTTGACTCATTCAATAGCGAAACCATTTACTGACGGCAAATTAAGGATTGCATAATTGCAGCAGAAGAAGAAATGAGTCCAGAAAAAGCTGATTTATTTAAAAACACCAGTTTTTCAGCAAACACTGACTCAAACAAATATACAGAAAATATATTAACTCAATTGTCTGGCAAAAATAGACACTTACAGTGATCCTCTTTGGCCCTGGATGAGTCAACATATGTTTCAGATACTGCTCAGGTGTTACTTTTTTTTTCGAGGCATAGATAAAAATTATGAAGTGTATGAAGAGCTTCTTGATGTCCATAGCATTCATGACACGACCACTGGAGAAGATATTTTTAAAGGGGTTTTCTGGCGGGCCGGATACCTGGCATGTCCGGCACGCTACCGCGGGCCGGATTGGTGGTGTTCGCGGGCCGGTGTTGGCCCGCGGGCCGTAGTTTGGAGACCCCTGGGTTAGGGGAACGGATGGTACGGTCTCTGCCCTTGCCCCCCCCCCCCCTTTGGGTTACGATCTAAATTGGGTGGCATTGTCTCGGCCGTCCAATCAATTACCTTCGGGGTTCGGACGGTCTGTGTAGAAAAAAATCTATTCTGCTCGAATGTTAGAACTTTTCTTTTGCAGATGATTTACAAACGATATCTCAGACATTAGAAGGTCTGGGCGTAATGCTACAAATTGAGATTTTCTAATTTCGTAAATTTCAATAATAGGATATATAATAGGATTCAATGAGAACTTCGTTTTTAACACTTTCCAACATAGTTGAAAAGTGTTTATGACTTTGGTCATTCTGTCTGTCCGTTCGCACGATAACTGCCGTAAAAATAACTATCAAAATAAAATTTGAGTATGTTGTTCAGGCGATCTGTGGGATATATGGGAATGTAAATGAATAATATCACCCAATTAGTTTTGGATTGTACCCCGGGTTGAAAAAGTGAAATACATTGAACCCTAAGGGGTCTAATTTTTCAAGCATTTTTTAAGCAAAGTTAAAATTTGCAAATTTTCAAACATTTTTTGAGCAAAGTTAAAATACACAAATTGCTTTGAAAATCTTAGGAAAATTCAAGTTATCTCAAAATATATAAAAAAATTTAAGCAAAATACGTTCGATAGTTTTTAAATAAAAATTAAAATAATAATTATACCCATATTATATGGTTTCCCGGCCGCCCATTTTTGCTGCTCTATATCTTCGGATGAGTCGAACGGCCTGGGTTTTCGACCCATATTATATGAAGAGATCGCTTGATCCGCTTCAAAATAAAATGTGGCATCCATCTTTTTTCCCAGTGTCAAAATCGTGATTCTTAAAGTTCTTTTAAATTTATATTTAGTGATGCATCCATCCTAAAACCGCTTTATTTTCTGTGCATCTATATTCTGCGCCAACGCAATTACAATATTTTTGAGTTTAAATGATCAAACTGATTATTTCTACAACGAAACCCAATTTCAACGTATGCAGAATGTAAACACATCAAGCGATTGTAAGATGAGTTGTATAAGAATTGATTAATTTTTAACGTAAAATTATTTAGCTCTGGAGTCTGCAATATAGGTGATATGAATGAAATATTCTATGATTTTACATAGAGAAGTAGACGATTTTATAGCATTGCCTTTTTCGATGAAATTTTAAGCATGGAGTTAGAAAGTACTTTTACCTCCATGGTTTTGAGTTAAGTAAAATAAATTATTGTTCTGTGATCATTTAAAAAATATCACCGCTGAATGTATCGTATTTTAGAGATATTTAAATAAAATTGCATTTCAGTTGGAAAGTGTTTCATAATCAATGCTGCATACATGATTGAGCTTTCTTGTTTTATATATAGGGTTTATTTCAATATTATGAGTGTGCTCTGAAAATTTGACTCAATTGGATGAAAATTCGCTGAGATAGCAACTCAATTTTTAAAGTTCTGGGATAAAGATTTTTGTGTGTATGACTTGAAGTGATTTAATTTAATGTTTATTTTAAGCAATCCAAAAAAATTTTAATGTTTCGGATTTCGGCTTTCTAACATCACAAATTTAAAAGATATAGTATACTCGTACAAAGAATGTAATGATGTTCGATTCTACCAACTGGGCGAGCCAGATCTTACTGAGCAAAAATCGCGAATTGCAGCGAGTTTATTTAGTCGGTATTGTACCCACGGTATAAAATTGGAATTATTGCGCGTGAATAAAATGGAGTGGGGAATGATTGATTCTAAATAGGCTATATGAAATTAATTAAATTTGTTACTTTCCTTATATGCATATGTATAAGGAAAGTATTGTGACGGGGTCGAAAATTCAAATTCGAGTTTTCGACGGGAGAGCACGTTTCAAGTATACCTGATCACGAATCAAACATTTTTGAAGTGATGTCTGTGTGTGTGTGAAAGTATGTGTGTGTGTGAAAGTATGTGTGTGCGTGAAAGTATGTGTGTGTGTCTGAGTCTGTGGAGACTATAACTGACGAACGAATGGACCGATTCGAACGAAGTTTGGTACAAAAATCACAATCCGTAAACACTGGAAGCCTATTGTTTTTATACGCAATCGAATGTTCAGAACCCCCCTAAATTTTCGAGTGAAATTTTGAAAAAAATAGTCAAAAAATCAAAACCGCTAATAAAGTTACGCAAATAGACATTTCTTATGTAATTTTTCATTAGAAAACGATTGGCATAAATTTTAGAACTCCGTACATGAACCGTTTGAGATATTGCACATTTTACAAAAAAATTATCAAAAAGTCATAAAATAAAAAAAATATTTCCTATAAAGAAACATGTTCACTTTTCATATGCAATACCATGCGATATATTTGGTGACATTCTCGTGGTTCAACTCGTTCCATTCATGAAAAAAGATAGTTTGAGTAATAATTTTGTATTTGAACGCCGATAGTCATTTATCTGCTGTAAGAATAACTTATTTCTCTATCCATAACGCTTGGCGAGATTTTGGCGACGAATTTGGCGGAATGTCGCCAACTTGGCGACATTTATAATTGCTGCCAAATTAACAAAAATCTCGTCAAATGGATAAAAATGACGCTAAATCAATGAAAATGACGACTCATTGAAGAAAATTCAATATCTTAAAAAGAATATAAGTATCTACTATAAGAATAACTTTTTTTTAACTGTAAAAGTAGTAAATTCATTGCATTATATAAGAAAGTCACGTGTTGTCCAAAGATTTTTTATTTTAAAAGAACGCAAGCAACATAAGGTTCCGGTAACAGCGTGCAAGATGAAATACAATGCAAAATATACTGATTTAAATATGATAAAATACATTAAAATGCAAACTACTGACAACAAATGGTTTTCGAAAGCACATGCAAATGAATAAATGCATTAAAATATAAAATATTTACAGCAAATGATTTTTGAAAGCCATTTCCGATGAAGAAAAAACAAAGATAATCGGGGAAGCTGTTGTATAGTTTACAAAAATTACTTATCGCACAATAAAAACAAATATTCGTACTAAAATTCGTTTGAGAAAATAAGCTCAAGCACCTGGTTGAATACTGGGGAACATGAAATCCGATCCTACCCAAGACAGGACAACAATTAATTCTGTTATTGAACAGATTCCTGAAGACTGAAATAAAATTCCGTCTGTTCTGTAAGCTTTTAACATTAAACATATCACGAAGAAAAGTAGCAGATAAGGCATAACAAAAAATACTAGTTTTCTCATAATGCAGATATATCAAGAATTTATTTTGAATAATATCGATCTTGTTTGCATGAACAGCATGAAAAGGCCTCCAGGCCCACTTAAACCCAGACCCAACCAAAGCATTAAAGAGAAAAATGATGGTATCCTCATTGGTAAAATCCTGAGTAATTATCTTAATGTAAATGAGTTTCTTATAGGATTTGACACAAATATCAGAAAAAAAAAATCGGACGTATAATTGATATCTATATTTGTATTATTTTAGTAACGAGCGCTTATTGACCCGGATAGCGCTGGGTAATATTTTTTTGTATTCTTACGCAAGGAAATTAATTAGAGCTCCAATAATACAGGTTGACCTATGGCCGCCATGTTCCACCACAGTGACCTTCCAGCTTCATGACAGTAACTAAATACCTTGGCGACAAGGAGTGAAAACCAACACCAGCCTCCTTGAAACGGAGTGCTTTGGCTCCTTTATCGCCAATTGCGGCAAAAAACTATATTCTTTCATTCATCTAACAATTTAACCATTTTTCTTCTATCTTGTTCATTCAGGAATTTAAATATCCGTATCCCTTTTTGGAAATTATTAGAGCAATTTAAGGCCGAACATTCTTCCATTTTATTGCGGATTTATCACACGATGCTCCAGTCACTAAGCAATATAGAAGCCAATGAGCAAGTACGATATAAAATGGCGGATGCGCCAGCTCTGTATAGGAGCCTTAAAATAGCTACTCACCAGAATAAGTAACCACGTCGATTCGTAGCAGGCCCCGCATATTCCAGTTATGCCAGACAACGATATGAAGAATCCAGTGGCAATCACCGCCTGCACCGCCTTTAAAACGATGGGGATGTTGATAAGTAGCAGAATGGACATTGCCCACTTCATTTTTAATCCCAAGATGAGAATAGACAAGCCGACAAACTGAAAAGTTAATACATTGTTAATTCTGAAATAAAAACTGCTCAACAAGTGAATTTCTTGAGAGAATAATAAATTTAGATATTCTGAAAAATAAAACAAATTGAATCAATTTTAAAAGTAATTTTATCGAATTCGTCAAGGCCGATCGTTGTCGGTTTCAACTTCTTGGGTGACATGTTTAACACACTTAATCTATTCAAATTTGGTGGATCCTCAAAAAAGAGAACAAACATTTTTTGGCGAAATGGCCAGCGATAAATCTCCAGTATTTTTAAATTTCATTTGAAACGCTTTATTTGTTAAGATATCGTGTTCAGACTCGCACATGCATACTGACGTAGAGAGAATCACTACAAGCATGTTCGATTCGTATTTAGAAATGCTTAAAACTGTGTAGATCTACCGAAAACTTGGAATTTATAACTCCGATTTTTTCCTATACATTACACTGTTAACTTAGAAGACCGAGACAATCCCGAGGCATTCATCGTGAAATAATTGGGTATTCGACCTCTGAGCCAAAGTATATATATTTTTAAAAATGTATTTTCTGCATTCACATCTGCACAATATACGCAGTATACTTCGCAAACTTGATTCAATCATGACTTTCGAGATTAGGACGGGCCAACTATTTCGACAACTCATTTTATAGCTAAACAATATTCATTTCTCGAAATCTTTACATACATAGTATAATGTATAGGGAAAGTACCTTGACAGGGTTTAACATTCGAATTTTGGAAGGAAAAGCACGTTTCAAGCATCCCTAACTCGATTCGAACGTTTTTCAAGCGACGACTGTGTGTGAGAGTTTGTGAATACGATATCTCACGATCGAATGAAGAGTTTCAGACTTAATTGGGTACGATTATTACGATCTGTAAATGCTAGAACTCTGATTTTTAAACGCGATCGAACGCGTTTAAAATATTAAAAATTTAAAATATTAAAAATTTAAAACGTCATAGAACCAGCCTTTTGCAAAAATGGCCCTCAAAAATCGTCAAAATCTGGAATACAAGACTCAGTAAACTGAAATGTAATCATTAAATGCTGTTTTATACATACGATAAACATAATTTTCAAGACGAACCCGATTACTCTAGTTCTCGATACTACCATTCTCGATATAAGATTTTTAAAATTTTGTAGAGCTGACTATGTTTTCACTGTATTTAAAAGTATGAAAAATTGATAGGCGAATTCTCCTGGAGATTAATAACCCGGTGCTGATTATATTTGGATACGATTAAAAAGAAAACTGATGCGAGCAGCGCATGACTTAAATTACTTCCCTACAGACTTAAATTCATTCCCTCTATTTCTTTAATTCATTAAATTGAGTTTAATTGCACTAAATAACACTCATACTTATTTTAAAATACACTGAATTGACACTTAATTCAGCTTTCGTATTTCAACACTTTAATTCAGCTTCAGTAGTTTCAAAACCAGCGTAGCAAAAATGCGAAACTTAAATATCTCGAGAATGACTAGTCCTAGAGTAGTGGGGTTAGTCTTATTCTTTTCATAGTCAAAAATTACGTATAAATGAAGCATTTAATTGCTACATTTGAGCATACGTAATCTTATTTTGGATTTTGACGATTTTTGCCGGCCATTTCGCTAAAATAGGCGGGTTCTTTTATCTCGAATCATACCAAAATTTAATCAGCACCGGGGTGACCCACAAGTGACTTACCAACAAAATTTTATGAAATTTGGTTCATTAGTTTAGTCAACTAGCATGTTTTTGTGAAGCGACAGACAAAACAGTCAAAATCTGAAGTAAAAGATTGCATATGCCTGAAAGGTTTCATTAAATGCTTGTTTTATAAATACATTTTAATAACGAAACTAATATCAATTCAGTTACTCTAGGACAATCAGTTTGAATTTTTAAGTTTCTAGAATTTTGAGAAGATTGCGGCGTTTTAAAATGCGTTAAGTTTCATAATGAACACGAATCAAAACTGTAGTAAACTAGATATAATATCAAGTAAATATCGTGTCAATATGAGCAATTAAGCTTAATTGAATAAATTGAGTTTGTAGCAAGAGTCGTGCACTGCCCACAATTTAATTACCTGCTGAGTATGACTTAAATTCAAAATTTCATTACTTCCCTTATATACATAATGTATAAGGAAAGTATTGCAACGGGGTCGAAAATTCGAATTCGAGTTTTCGACGGGCGAGCACGTTTCAAGCATCCTTGATCACGAATCGAACATTTTTGAGGTGATGTGTGTATGTGAATGTGTATGTGTGCGAGTCTGTGGAGACGATATCTCACGAACGAATGGAGCGATTCGAATGAAATTTGGCACAAAAATCACAATCCGTGAATACTGGAAGCCTGTTTTTAAACACAATCGAATGTTCAGAACCCCCCTAAATTTTCGACTGCAATTTTGAAAAAATCATCAAAAATCAATCTTTAATAAAGTTACGCAAATAGACATTTGTTATGTAATTTTTCCTTAGAATACGATTGACAAACTGTAGGACGCTAGCATTAACCGTTCTCGAGATATTGCGCATTTTTCAAATAAATTTATCATAAAATCAAGTAAAATATAAAATATTAACTCTTAAGAAACATGTTCACTTTCATATGTAA
Source organism: Amaurobius ferox (assembly GCA_951213105.1). Lineage (NCBI taxonomy): Eukaryota > Metazoa > Arthropoda > Arachnida > Araneae > Amaurobiidae > Amaurobius > Amaurobius ferox. Next base: position 26,195,067 of record OX578152.1, read on the forward strand.
TATCATGCGATAAATTGGGTGATATTCTCGTGGATCTAACTCGTTCTATTCACGAGAAAAGATACTTAGAGTAATCCTTTTGTATTTGAACGCCAATAGTCATTTATCTGCTGTAAGAATAACTTATTTCTCCGTCTATAACGCTTGGCGAAATTTTGGCGACGAATTTGGCGGAATGTCGGCAACTTTGCAACTTTTTTAATTGTTGCCAAATTAACGAAAATCTCGCCAAATGGATAAAAATGCCGCTACATCAATGAAAATTACGACTAATTGAAGAAAATTCAATATCTTTGAAAGAATATAAGTATCTACTATAACATTTTTTAACTGTAAAAGTAGTAAATCCATTGCATTATATAAGGAAAGTCATGTGCTGCCCACATCAGATTTTTTTTAAATGTTAGGATCTTTACAAATATTAAAAGTAGGGGAAAACCTTTCTGAATAATTTGTTGAATTAATTCTTGCATTTTGTGCTTAATTTCTTGCTTTTTAAATGCAATTTTTATATATGCTATTCTTCCAACAAGGAAGGGAAAAAATATTCTATTCCAATTTTTAGTTTCCAAAAGGTAGGTAAAATTTAATGTTTAAAACAAATAACAGTTTGGAATTAAGTAGCTGCTGCTTTCCTTAAGATAGCATTTTACTTTCATACCCAACGTTCTAAACAGCTCAGTATTAGTATAAAAATACTAATATGGAGATAAGTACAATATTTTTCTCTTGTGAAAACTGGGAAAGTGGGCGGAGAAAAAAGAAATGCTATTCTTGTGCCCTCAGTAATATTTACGTTGAAAATTTGGAAGATTTTAAATTATAAAAATACTACACTGTAAAGCATTCTGCAAACTTTGTTCATTTTTAACACCTACTTTGTTGATAATTTCGACAAGCATAAGAAAAATCACAATTACAAGAGTTCATGATAATTCCAGCTTCATTTCGGATATATTCAGCTAATTATAGGCGTTATTTTTGTATATATATATATATATATATATATATATATATATATATATATAACTATCAGAAACCTTACTACTGATTAAGGACAGCTGATTCCCCTGAAGCTTTCAGTAACATGCTTGCAAATGTTTTACATAGATACTTAAAATACTTGCGAAAACCAGTTCAATATAAAATAAAAACTTGAAAATAAACCGACGATTGTATAAATACGTGTCGCTTTATTTCACTATATATGCAAGAAACATGCAAAACATAACATAAGTGAAAAGAATAAAATATTTTCTTTAGAATGCATAAAAAGCAAATGCTTAAATTTTTGAATTACCGACACAATATACGGAAAATTTTTCCATTAAAATATTCTCACATTTCATCCAAAATCTATAACATCAGTATCTCAATATTATAAAAAAAAACACATCGAAACGCAGTTTCCAACCATGTAAATTAGTATTCTCTATTTTGAAAATTAAACAAAAATGAAAGTTACTTACAAGAAGTCCAATATTGCAGCAAACTAAAAAGGACTTGTAACCAGCAGGTGTACAGCCCATGGCTGATTTTTTTTTTCAAGCGTCAGAGGATTATACAGAGTTTGCAGAACTTGTGAATGCGGGACATGGACTAACGTAAAAGCCTCAAGAAATTAACTAAAGTAAAACAACTCTTCACAGACGAAAAGAACACAAGCGTAGACTGACGAGCTTTAAAATATCCCCCTCACTGGCACTTATCTGAATTTAAACACAGTAAGTATGGGGTGGTATTCAGAACTGTCGATTGGTTCGATCTGGGCGAACATATTCTCGATAGTTTGCATGGTATATACGTGACGTCTAGGCAATCACAAGTGTTGCCATTAAATAGAGTGGAAATCGTGGGAAATTTTCCATGGAGAAGGGAAAATTCTAACGAGAGGGAAAATTTGATCAAAAGCATCATTAGCGTAAGTAAAATAGGAAATGCAAAACCAAATACAGAAATATTTTCCTTTTATATATATTTCGCATTCCATTCTGCCAGCATCCCAAACTTCTTCTTCTTCACTCTTTATCTTTTGATTTTGATAAATTCATATACCAACAAGCTTGTTCTCATTCCATTCCTATTGAAGCATTCCATCTATGGAAGTATACTATCCTACATCTGATTAAAAATGTTATTATAAACATTAAATTTACGAAACCTAGTTATACTTTCATAAAACTCCTATCTGCTATTAAAGAACTACAACAATATTTTGTCAAACTAGATACCTAACATATATAAGATATTCTAATAATTATGCCATTATTTGTAAAAAATATTATGTTTCTCTGTTACAGAATTATTTTAAAAATAATCATATTTTTAAACCCATTAATAATCTGTCTATCAAAATAAAAACTATATTGCTAAAATTATATACACAATTAAATATTAATTGTAAATTTTATAAATTTCCATATGTTACTTTGATTCCTAAATTCCATAAATCACCTCTCAGTTTTAGAACAAACACTTGTGGACATAATACCTTTATCACTACAGCTAGTAAATACTTGCTTAACTGTTTAAATAGAATTAATGAATCTCTTAAATTCAGGAATTCAGGATATTTCATTTTGAACAATAGTTTTGATTTAGTAAATCACCTTAGCAAGCTTCCACAAATTCTTGGTTTCCATACCTTTGATTTTAAAGACCTATTTAATAATATTGTCATTAAAGATTTATATAAAGTTATTATCTCTCTTTATCATGAGTATCTATCTTCCAATAAAGTTGCATTCAATGTCAAAAACTTTCCTATGCTCTTGCACTTTATGTTATACAGCAATTATATTATCCAAGGTGATAACATATATTTACAAACATCTGGTGTACCTCAAGGGAGCTGTAGTAGTAGTATTCTAGCTAACTTATATCTTTATTATTATGAACATCATTTTTTCTCTAATTCATATATTATATATCGATATGTTGACTGCTTAATTTGTATTATCATTGATGATTCCCATCCAATTAATATTGATTTTTACCCCTCTAACTTAGAATTAATCCCAACTGAGTGTAGTGTTGGCCAAACTGTAAATTTAGACTTCAATTTATATACCCTCCACAATCATGTTATTACCAATCTATATGATAAAAAATATTCTTATAACTTCACTATCATTAAGCTGTTATCATATCGATCTTGTAATTCTATTCAATTGCTAAGAAACATCATTTTAAACCAGCTATTTCGAATACATCGACTTTCAAATCCTCAGTTTCACTATCTCCACATCAATAATCTTAAACGCATTTGTCAAAATTACCACAATCAGGAAGTATTTGTTAATAATATTATTAATAATTTTAAATACACCACGTAATAATTTTACAATTGCATTATTTATCCTTGCTTAGATAACTCACTTTTGTGAATTTTACCCATTCTTATATCACCTGACTTTCCACTAGTCCTGAGTCTAATACTGATTACTATTTTTGAAAGTCTTCATTTTTAAAAAAAATTTCCATTCACATTCAATATTATGATCATTCCAGTTTCCACTTGCTTTAACGATTAGATGTAGTATGCTGCTGCTGTATGTTCTGCTGCAAGCATGCCGACTCGACACTCAAGCATGGCGACTATACCCGTAAGTTTATATTTCTGGTTTTTAAATCTTTTGGATTTTATTATTTCTCCTTCCTTTAGCCAGTAGACAGTTCTAATGGAGTCTATAGTCAAATACTATCGCCATTGTTAGAAACTGGCTATTCTTTCAGTTTTAATTCAGATTGTATGGCTATCCTGACGACTGTGCAATTCCGAACTAACCGCCATTTTTTATGCAGTTTCAACTGATTGTTCTCCATGTCTTGATCTATTATCTTGAGCTAATTATTATTGTCTTTTCTCATTTTTGCCATGTTTGCTCTTTCATATTTTATATATAAAAGTAAACCAAAAGGCAGTAACCACGATATATATATATATATATATATATATATATATATATATATATATATATATATATATATATATATATATACAAATATATATATATATATAAGCCAAAAGGCAGTAACCACGATATATATATATATATATAATCATGATTTTTGTATACTATTATTCCCCTCATTCCCATTATACCATAATAACAATAAGTTACCTACTATTTTTATCCTTAGTCTTGGTCTATAGTTACTTATTTGTAACAGATATGCTAGAGATGGGTTTTTTGTACTTACTGTAGTTTATGCATGGTTTTCGATTAAAAATATCAATTTATATATATAATAAAAATATAATATGCAGTTCCAATGATAGAGATAAGTTGTGACTCATATAATCATAACTTAAAATATAAGATAACTACGTAAAAAGATGTAAAAAAAATAGAGATTCATCAATTAAGAGGAGATTTTTTTTTTTTAATATATCGTACATTAGAATCCCGATTATTTGACATTCCATATTATCCTATCATAGTCAAAATGCAGGAATAAAAATATATATATATACATGAACATAGTAATTTAAACTGAAGTATATACACTAATAGTTTTCTCTCTTCTCCAAACTTTTATTTAACTTGATCTGGTGTTTATTTGTGTGATTTAAATCTTGGGAGCTCAAACTGATCATGTTCCATTAATCACAATAACATGAAATTATATAGGACATTGTCTTTTGTAGTGCATGTTAATTCTTTTGATTTTGAGCCATATGAGTATAATCCGTTCTAGTATAGGAATGTATACTCGCTTTTGGGGAATAGAATCGGATTGGCTAGAAATTCCAAATTCAGTATACTGTCTTCTTTTGTTGGATATTTTAATTCTTTGAATTTTTATTTTTCCTGCAATACATGGTAATGTATAAGGAAAGTATTGGAATCATGCCGAAAATCGCAACTCGAGTTTTCGACGGAGCTACACGTTTCGAGACCTCTAGAATATGAAAAAACTATTAAATTTGTTTCGGGAGAATTACTCAAGAACCAGAGTAGCTAGAAAGTCCAAATTTAGCATGTCGTAGTCTTTTGTGGTATATTTTAATTCTTTGGAGTTTGAATCTTATATGGCTAGCCCGTTTTGGGCCCGCCATATGAATGTACTCAATTTTGGGAAATAACGTGAGAACCGAAGGGGCTAGAAAATGCAAATTGCGTATATCATTGTTCTTGTGATATATTTAATTTCTTTGAATTTTTAACCTTACCGAGCCAGCCCGTACTGCTCCCGTCATAGGAATGTACTCGTTCTTTTTAACACTTTACAACAAAGTTGAAAAGTGTTTATGACTTTGTTCATTCATTCTGTCTGTCTGTCTGTCTGTTAGCACGATAACTGCCGTAAAAATGACTTAATCAAAATGAAATTTTAGTATATTGTTCAAACGGTCTGTAGGACCCATGCGAATATAAATGAATAATATCGCGCAATTAGTTTTGGATTGAACCCGGGTTGAAAAAATGAAATACATTGAGCCCTATGGGACCTAATTTTTCAAACAATTTTTAAGCGAATTTAAAATTCACAAATTGCTTCGAAAATTTTAGGTAATATTCAAACTGTTCCATAAAATATAAAAAAAAAATTCAGCGAAATATATTCCGTAGTTTTTTAAATAAAAATTAAATTAATAATTACACCTCTTATATGAAGCGATCACGTGACCATGATATGAAAATATCACGTGACCCACTTCAAAATGATATATGGCATCCATCTTGTCTCAAAATCGTGATATTTTAAGTTCTTTTTAATTCATATTGAGTGTTGTATCCGTCCTAAAACCGCTTTATTTTTGCTTAAATTCTGTGCATCTACATACTGAAGCAACGCAATTACAATATATTTGAGTTTAAATGATCATCCAAATTTGATTATTTCTACAACGAAGCCTATTTTTCACTTATGTAAAATGTAAACAGCAAAATATGTAGATTGAGTTGTATTAGAATTGCTGTATTTCTTTAACACAGAATTATTTAGCCCATGGAGCATAGCTGATATGAATGAAATATTCATTGATTTTACAAATAGAAGGACGATTTTTTCGATGAAGTTTTAAGCATAGAGTTTGATTACTTGTAGCTCCATGGTCTTAATTTTTAAATAAAATAAATTATTATAGTATTGTAATGAATGAAATGAATGGGAAAATGTTATGAATGAAATGCTGTTTTTATAGAGAGATCCAGGCGTGTTATTAACACTTTACAATATAGTTGAAAAGTGTTTATGACTTTGTTCATTCTGTCTGTCTGTCTGTCTGTCTGTCCGTTAACACGATAACTGCCGTAAAAATGACTTTATCAAAATGAAATATTAGTATGTTTTTCAGACGGTCTGTGAGACCTATGGGAATATAAATAAATAATATCACCCAATTAGTTTTTTATTGAACCCAGGTTGAAAAAATGAAATACATTAAATCCTATGGGACCTAATTTTTCAAACATTTTTCAAGCAAATTTAAAATTCACATATTGCTTCGAAATTTTTAGGAAATATTTACATTATCCCATAAAATATATAAAAAAATTTTCAGTAAAATATATTTAGTAGTTTTTTAATTAAAAATTATTTAATATAGGGAAAAGACAAATTCAATTAAATTCTGAATTTTTGGGATATCCTCCAGAAAGAAAAAATAGATATATTATATAGTAAATATCTTTCCAAGAATTTAAGCATTTTGTATATGAGAGAGGCTACACAGTTTAAAATAAATTTGGTCGATAACAATTTTTCAAATCTTTTTTTAATTTTATATAACTCTTCATGATATACTTATTTGATGGCATTTTTAATGCACTTTCCTACGTCCTAGAGAGTTAAAAGTACACAGCTTACATTTGTTGAACATATTATTCTACAAAAATGTGGTGGATCTTTAAATATAGATCATACATTTTTTTCGAAATGGTCTGCAAATAATCCCCGTTCACTTCTATAAATCATTGTTGTAATATTGTTAAAAATTCTGATGTGGGCAGCACATGTCTTTCCCTGCAGACTCATATTCACGTTCTCTTTATTTCTTCAATAATAATTTGAGTTTATCTGCACAAAATAACAGTCATAAGTATTTTAAATGACATTGAATTTGCACGTTAAACTTAAATTTGGTTCTCATTTGATAGCTGGACTGATTGTCAAAGGTGGCGTAGCGAAAACGCGAAAAAACTAGAATATCTCAAGAACGGCTAGTCCTAGAGTAATGGGGTTAGTCTTATTCTTTTTGTTGTCAAAAATCACGTATAAAATAGGAGTTTAATTGATATAATTGAGCACACGCTTTTTTTTATTTTTATATTTAACGATTTTTGCGGGCCATTTCGCAAAAATAGCCCGTTCCTTTTTCCCGAATCGTACTAAAATAATCTACAAATGATTTATATGCCAAATTTTGTTAAATTTGGTATATAAATCCCTTGTAGGTAATTGAAATATTATACACCAAATTTTGTTAAATTTCTTCCATTAGTTTTTAGCTAGAGTGGATAAAGGCAATGCCTGCCGGCCATTTCGCAAAGAAGGCAGATTCTTTTATTACGAATCGTACTATAATGTAATGAACATCAGGATTTCCAACAAAAAACATACCTACCAAATTTTATGAAATTCGGTCCATCAGTTTTTCAATTAGAGTCGATGTAATATCCTCACAGATACACCCTTACACACACAGACTCTTCCTAAAAATAGTTTTTTCGTGTTCTAGAAGTCCCAAAGCGTGTAGATCCTTCGAAAATTCGTGTTCCGATCTTCGGCACGATTCCAATACTTTGAATATATATACACACACACATATTTATTATCTGTGTATCTGTGTATTATCTGTGTATCTAAATTCCGTGCCTATGCAATTACAATAGTTGTGATTTTAAATGATCCCTAAACTTTTATTATTTCTTCAAAGAAGCCTAATTTTAACTTATGCAGAATGCAAATATCTCAAGCGATTGTAGGGTGAGTTACATAAGAATTGCTGAATTTTTTTCACACAAAATTATTTAGCTCTGGAGTCTGGAATACAAGTTATATGAATGAAATATTCATTGATTTTGCATAGAGAATCAGATGATTTATATTTCAATACAGTTTTAAATATTTAAGTATAATAAATTACTGTAGTACTGTGAAAATGTAAAAGATATCACCACTGAATGTATCACATTTTAGAAATTTTTAAATGAAATTGCATTTCAGTTGGAAAGTGTTTCATAATCAATGCTTACGCATGATTGATCTTTCTTGTTTAAATAAAAATTAAAATAAAAATTACACATCTTATATGAAGCGATCACGTGACCATGATATGAAAAGATCACATGACCCACTTCAAAATGATATATGGCATCCATCTTGTCTCAAAATCGTGATTTTTTAAGTTCTTTTTAATTCAGATTGAGTGTTGTATCCGTCCTAAAACCACTTTATTTTTGCTTAAATTTTGTGCATCTATATACTGAAACAACGCAATTACAATATATTTGAGTTTAAATGATCATCCAAATTTGATTATTTCTGCAACGAAGCCTATTTTTCACTTATGTAAAATGTAAACAGCAAAATATGCAGAATGAGTTGTATTAGAATTGCTGTATTTCTTTAACACAAAATTATTTAGCCCATGGAGTCTGCGTAGCTGATATGAATGAAATATTCATTGATTTTACAAAGGGAAGGACGATTTTTTTCGATGAAGTTTTAAGCATAGAGTTTAATTACTTATAGCTCCATGGTCTTAATTTTTAAATAAAATAGATTATTATAGTATTGTGATGAATGACATGAATGGGAAATTATTTATGAATGAAATGCTGCTTTTATAGAGAGAGCCAGGCGTGTTATTTTTTCTATGACGTCATTTGAATGGATTTCAGTTGTTTTCGATGAAGTTTTCAAATATAATAAATTATCGTAGTATTATGATAGTTTTAAATATATTACCGAGGAATATATCGCTATTTAGAGATGTTTAAACCAGGCAATTTATATTTCAATGCCGTCATTTGAATGAAGTTTATTTTTTTCGATGACGGTTTAAGTTTTCAAATATAATAAATTAATGTAGTATTGTGATAAGTTTTAAAATATTACCGAGGAATGTATTGCATTTTAGACTTGTTTAAATAAAATTGCATTGAAGTTGGAAAGTGTTTCATAATCAATGCTTTAAGCATGATTGATCTTTCTTGTTTGGAATAACTCAAGAACCGGAGTAGCTAAAAATTCCAAATTTAGTATGCCGTTGCCTTTTGTGTATATTTTAATTCTTTGAATTTTGAATCTTATATGGATAGCCCGTTTTGGGCCCACCATTTGAATGTACTTACATTTGGAAAACAACTTGAGAACCGGAGCGGCTAGAACATCCAAATTGAGTGGCATTTTGTGGTATATTTTAAAGTTTTGGATTTTGAATCTTATCGGGCTCGCCCATCTAGAGCCCTACATAAGAATGTACTCATTTTGAGGAAATGACTTGAGAACAAGATCAACTAGAAGTTCCAAACTTAATATGTCATTGTTTTTCATACATTTTATTTACATATATTTTAATATATACATTTTTCACACGTTTAAGTTACATGCAAGTTAAAAAAACTATGAATTTTGCCTTTATTTGTTTAATTTTTATATATTGTACTGTATCTATGTTTGGTTTATAAAAGACAAAATGCAGTCAACACCATTCTTTAAGCTCTTTTATTATTTTCGATGTAAGGTACTATGTAAAAAATATACTTCTCTTTAGGATTCATGTCTTTTGTAGTAGGTTTTCAGCATAATTACTTGTTTCCGGCAGCTCTGGCTTATCCAATATATTTTCAATTATCCGAACCTCCCGCAGTCCCATTTAAGTTGAATAATCGGGATTCCACAGTAATATGTGCAGAAAAATAGAAAAAATTTTAGATATGCTTTAGAGGAGACAAAACGAATACTTTGGCCCCAAATATTGTATTTTCCAGATTGTAAGGAACCTTCAGCCCCTCAAAATTTAAGTCCCGAAAAGTAAAACATTTTCTTAAATGCTTTTATTTGGGGACCCCACATTAAATTTTGGGCCCCAAAATTTTAATTTTCTGGAATTTAGGAAGCCTTCAAAATATTAACCCCCTTCCCCCCTCCTTAAATTTAAACCCCCAAATAAAAGTATCTTCTTAAATTCTTTTATTTTGGGGACAGAACTTCAATTTTGACCTCCGAAATTTTAGTTCGGAGAAAACTAAAATTTTGAGGTGCCCTTTTACATATATTGCGCCGAATCAATCAATGTATTGTAAAAATCAAAGAATAAAGATGAGAGGGAAATTCATAATTGTATGCATGCTTTTAACCGTGAAAGTTCCTTAATCTTTGAGGAGTTTTCACATCCTCAAAGTTTTATAGAGCAAGTGAGACGTAACAAATATACATCCTAGCAGGAAGTTTGTTCAGTCATACAGTAAATAAAAGTATTAAAGGATTAAGTATAGGAAATTAAATGTTTCGGAAATCAAAAGTTCCGCTGATGTTGCCGCTAGTATAAAAACGATTTTCGGAACTTTGTGGTCATTAGTTCGCTCTTTACTCGCACTGGTCTACCACTAATTTTCCCAAAAGTAAGGATATTTTCTCAATGCTACTGTCTACTTGAATGTTTTCTATTGTCTACTTGAATGTTTTCTATTGTCTACTTGAATGTTTTCTATTGTCTACTTGAACGGAAACTCACAGGTTGATCTATCGACTGTTTCACGAAGAATATTCTGAAGCAGCGTTTTCCAAAGTGTGTGTTCCGAGACGCGATAATTTCGTGTAAATTTTCTTAAAAATAAAAAAGTCGTCATTTTCATTGATTTAGCGTCATTTTTATCCATTTGGCGAGATTTTCGTTAATTTGGCAACATTTCAAAAACTCGCCAAGTTGGCGACATTCCGCCAAAATCTCGCCAAGCGTTATGGGCGAAGAAATAAGTTATTCTTACAGCAGATAAATGACTATTGGCGTTTAATTACAAAAATATTACTCAAAGTACCCTTTTTCATGAATGGAACGAGCTAGATCCACGAGAATGATGTCACCCAATTTATCGCATGGTATTACATATGAAAAGTGAACATATTTCTCAATAGGAATTTTTTTTTATATGACTTTTTGATAATTTTTTTTTAAAATGTGCAATATCTCGAGAACGGTTCATGTTAGCGTTCTAAAATTTATGTCAATCGTTTTCTAATGAAAATAAATTACATAAGAAATGTTTATTTGCGTAACTTTATTAGTGGTTTCGATTTTTTGACGATTTTTTCAAAATTTCATTCGAAAATTTAGGGGAGTTCTGAACATTCGATTGTGTATAAAACCAATAGGCTTCCAGTGTTTACGGATTGTGATTTTTGTACCAAATTTGGTTCGAATCGGTCCATTCGTTCGTCAGTTATCGTCTCCACAGACTCACTGGCACACACACACACACACAGACATCACTTCAAAAATGTTTGATTCGTGATCAGGGATGCTTGAAACGTGCTCTCCCCTCGAAAACTCCAATTCGAATTTTCGACCCCGTCACAATACTTTCCTCATACATTATGTATATAAGGAAAGTAAAAAATTGGTTTTTCTTATAGTAGCCATTTATATTCTTTCCAAAAAAATTGAATTTTCGTCAATTAGTCTTCATTTTCACTGATTTAGTGCCATTTTTATCCATTTGGCGAGATTTCCGTTAATTTCGCAACATTTAAAAAAGTCGCAAAGTTGGCCACATTCCGCCAAATTCGGTGCCAAAATCTCGTCAAGCGTTATGGACGGAGAAATAAGTTATTCTTATAACAGATAAATAACTATTGGCGTTCAAGTACAAAAATATTACTCAAAGGAATTTTTCTCATGAATGGAACGAGCTAGATCTACGAGAATGATGTCACCCAATTTATCGCATGATATTACATATATGAAAAGTAAACATGCTTCTCAACATTTAATATATATATTTTTAATGAGACTTTTTTGATAAATTTATTTAAAAAATGCGCAATATCTCGAGAACGGTTCATGCTAGCGTTCTAAAGTTTATGTCAATCGTTTTCTAAGGAAAAATTATATTAGAAATGTCTATTTGCGTAACTTTATTAAAGGTTTTGATTTTTTGATGATTTTTTCAAAATTTCACTCGACAATTTAGGGGGCTTCTGTACTTTCGATTACGTTTAAAAACAATAGGCTTCCAGTATTCGCGGATTGTGATTTTTGTACCAAATTTCGTTCGAATCGGTCCATTTGTTCGTCAGTTATCGTTTCCACAGACTCACTAACACACACACACAGACATCACCTCAAAAATGTTTTATTCGTGATCAGGGATGCTTGAAACCTGCTCTCCCGTTGAAAACTCGAATTCGAATTTTCAACCCCGTCACAATACTTTCCTTATACATTATGTATATAAGGAAAGTAATAATGTCTATATGTAAGAACATGTATTTTTTTATTATTATGTTAACTTTGTAAAATGCTTGGCGATGTTTTACATTGCATATTTTTCTTTATCTATAGCAATTCATATAAACAGTTGTTACATGCTGTCAAAGGGTACATGCTGCAAAAATTGAAAAATAATTCGAGTGAATTTAAAATATAAATGTATTATGCACAATGACCTTGATATTGCGACAACATTTTATCTTTAATTAATGACTGTGACATCTTATTTTGTTTTAGTTTATAGAAGAAAAGTACTGAATATCGTGGTACACACTTTTCTCACTCAAGGGAGCCGCCCCACAATCACTTTTATGATTTGGGGAATATAGGTCCAAACATTTTGTATCATCTTCAAAATTTAATACAATTATGATTTACATGTCATCATTAGAGACAGTTCTCCCCCCCCCCCCCTCTTATATAGAAGTATTTTGATAAAGGTATACTAGAAGCATAAGCGTTGGCGCTGTCCAAATATCGAATGAGGGTTACAGTACAAACTTTTGTTTTTCAATGTGCGCCCAGGCATATTTTACTTACACCGCACGGAGAGCTAGAATGTTTGGTGATAGCAATTGTGACTTGTACCACTTTTCGTTGTAGATGTGCTTTTAATAGTAGATTGGGCAAGCTCTTTACATTAACCAATGTAGCCTAAGAAAAGTATTATGATCATGATTTAATCACAAGTCGAGTTTTCACCGTAGGTGATGTCCCCTAGATCTCGGAAATGACTCATGTCGGTCTGTGGGTGTGGATGTGTCTGCGAGTGTCAAATCGATGGCCCGATGTAGCCTCGAAATCCACTGAAGTGATTTGGATCCGATTTGGGTAGCAGGTTTCATACGTTGTGCAGATGTTAACATAGAAAAAAGTCCGAAAGATGGGTATAGTTCAGAAGACTAGATGTTGTCAAAATTAGTGGCCCTTCAAAGTCTCAAAAACTGCTAAAACGATTTGGATCCAATTTGGGTGGTATATTGCGTAAATGTGAATGCAGAATACAAAGTTTTAAAAATGCATATACCGGCTCAGAGGTTAAATGCCCATTTGTTTCGCAAGGAAAGTTTCGGGATTTGGCCCGATCCTCCAGTTTTTCTAATATTTTTAATAATTGAATCTTATTTCAGGCAAAAAATGGCTTGTTACAAGATTATTGCTCTCTGCTTTTGCCTCATGCTGGCATCATTCGGAATCCTGGTAAATGCTGGCGGAGGAATGATGGGAGGACTCTTTGGTGGAGGTGGACATCACGGAGGACATGGTACACTAGAGGCTCTTCTTGCTGCTGGACTTCTTGCTAAATTATTGAGAGGACATGGTCATGGTCATCATGGTCATGCAAGAGCAGCTTATGGAGGCCATGCTCCAATTCACTACGGATTTGGCTTGCAGCATGGATATGGATTGTAACATGTTTGAAAGATACTAGATACTTACGTTCATTTGTTAAGTCAACCTCATTGTAGTCATTTTACTAATGTACAGTCATTGCAAAATTTTCGTTTCATTTGATTTCTGCATGTCTTGTAAATAAAATTGTTTTTGATTTAACTTGATATGTTTGAGAATTCATGAGAGCCAGTTCAAAACATGAATAAAAGTAAAAAAAAATCTGATGTGGGCAACACATGACTTTCCTTATTTAATGAAATGAATTTATTACTTTTACAGTAAAATAAATAGGTTTTTCTTCTAGTAGATACTAATATCCTTTCCAAGATATTGACTTTTCGACAATTAGTCGTCATTTTCATTGATTTAGCGTCATTTTTATCCATTTGGCGAGATTTTCGTTAATTTGGCAACATTTCAAAAAGTCGCCAAGTTGGCGACATTCCGCCAATTTTGTCGCCAAAATCTCGCCAAGCGTTATGGACAAAGAAATAAGTTATATATATATATATATATATATATATATATATATATATATATATATATATATAACTTATTAGATATTGAATTTTCGACATATATTATATAACTATTATTATATATTTATATATTATATAACTTATTAGATATTGAATTTTCCACAATTAGTCGTCATTTTCATTGATTTAGCGTCATTTTTATCCATTTGGCGAGATTTTCGTTAATTTGGCAACATTTCAAAAAGTCGCCAAGTTGGCGACATTCCGCCAATTTTGTCGCCAAAATCTCGCCAAGCGTTATGAACGAAGAAATAAGTTATTCTTACAGCAGATAAATTGGCGTTCAAATGCAAAAGTATTACTCTATATCTATATTAAGTATCTTTTTTCATGAATGGAACGAGCTAGATCCACGAGAATGATGTCACCCAATTTATCGCATGATATTATATATGAAAAGTGAACATGTTTCTCAATAGGAAATATTTTTTTTCTATTTTATTTGACTTTTTGATAATTTTTTTGAAAAATGTGCGATATCTCGAGAACGGTTCATGTTAGCGTTCTAAAATTTATGTCAATCGTTTTCTAATGAAAAATTACATAAGGAATGTCTATTTACGTAACTTTATTATTGGTTTTGATTTTTTGACGATTTTTTCAAAATTTCATTCGAAAATTTAGGGGGGTTCTGAACATTCGATTGCGTATAAAAACAATAGGCTTCCAGTGTTTACAGATTGTGATTTTTGTACCAAATTTGGTTCGAATCGGTCCATTCGTTCGTCAGTTATCGTCTCCACAGACCCACTGACACACACACACACACATACACACACACATACTTTCACACACACACACACACACACACACACACACAGACATCACTTCAAAAATGTTTGATTCGTGATCAGGGATGCTTGAAACGTGCTCTCCCGTCGAAAACTCGAATTCGAATTTTCGACCCCGTCACAATACTTTCCTTATACATTATGTATATAAGGAAAGTAATAAGTAGAGTTGAACTCACATAGTACGAGTACGTCTAAAACGAGCAATCAGCATGCATTCTACGAGCTAGAGAAAGTTCTGGCCAACTTTAATGAGAATTTCCGATGATATTATTATTGATTTAATGAGAATTCTGATGATATTCTTATTTCTAAAGATGCTTATCATGATACCCCTTAGTACCTTTGAAGATTTCAGCAACCAATTCCGATGATATTCTTATTTCTGAAGATGCTTATCATGAAACCCAACCTTTGACAGTTTCATGAGCTAATTCTGATGATATTCTTATTTCTGAAGATGTTTATCATGATTCCCAACTTAGTACCTTTGTAGGTTTCATGAACTAATTCTGATGATATTCTTATTTCTGAAGATGTTCATCATGATACCCAATCTTTCACGGTTTAATGAGCCAATTTTGATATTCTTATTTCTGAATATGCCTATCATGATACCTAACTTAGTACCTTTGACGGTTTTATGAGCTTATTCTGATGATATTCTTATTTCTGAAGATGCTTATCATAATACCCAACTTGGTACCTTTGACGATTTCATGGGCCAATTCTGATGACATCCTTATTTCTGAAGATGTTTATCATGATACCCATCTTTGACGGTTTCATGAGCCAATTCTGATGATATTCTTATTTCTGAATATGCTTATCATCCTTTCATTATTATATCTCTGACTGAAATAAAGGAATCCTGAAAAAAAAAAAACCTGTGATATGAGTACATACAATATCAAATATGGCGACTTTTTATAGTTTTATTGCGATTTTATGAGTTCTGAACTGATGACGCTGTATGATTATTCTCTTAATGTTATTGATGCTTATTTTCTGAAGATTAAAGACAATAAATATCCTAAATGGTTTACCCCTGATTTTATGAGTGATATTAAATTACAAGCAGTTTATAAAATGAAATGCGCCAAATTTAATTATCCTGCTGCACTTGTCAAGTTTAAAAACTCAAAATAAAATATGTATAAGTTCATTTCTAATATTTATAATGATTTAATTAAGGATTTCAGGACATTTTAAAAGTCCAAACGGCAAAATGCTACGATTGAAGGGCAAATGGTTTATGAGGGTGTTAATCTGTGTTGCATGCTTATGTTGACAGCGCCGTTTTACGGAGTAGACTTGGGTCCTCAAACACATAGTTATTCAATTTTATTAAGAGACTAGAAACTATCCGGAATTTAAAGCAAGGATTAATTGAATTTATTCATTATTAAGGTTTTTGAAAAGCTTAATAACCGCTGCGGTAAGTACATGCTTTAAATATAAGACGCACGCAAACACATATTTTAAATACGATACGCACGCTTGTGTATGTTTGACCCCATTTCTATATATACTAATTGCCAAGTGTCCGTCTGTCACGCTTTTTTCAGGCACTTCCCGAATAGATAGAGACTTGCAATTTGGTACACGGCTCGGTCGTTCGATAAAACCCCCTGGAAAAATCGAATTTTCCGAAAACGTTCTATAGAGGGGGTGCCCCACACCAAAACGTTCGAAAAGTGAAAAGATGGGAAAGCATACTTTGCGATGAGATAGAGACTTCAAATTTGGTGTATAGGTAAATCATTCGAAAGGAAGAAAGTGTGCAATTTCAAATTTCCAAGATTTTCTACTTAAGGGGGTGCCGCACCCCCAAAACGTTCGAAAAGTGAAATGATAGGAAAGCATGCTTTGTAATAAGATAGAGACTTCCAAATTCGGTGTATGGGTAAACCGTTCGAAAGGAAGAAAATGTGCAATTTCAGATTTCCAATATTTTCTACTTAAGGGGGTGCCGCACACCAAAACGTTCGAACAGTGAAATGATAGGAAAGCATGCTTTGCGATGAGATAGAGACTTCAAATTTGGTGTATAGGTAAATCATTCGAAAGAAAGAAAGTGTGCAATTTCAGATTTCCAATATTTTCTACTTAAGGGGGTGCCGCACACCAAAATGTTCGAAAAGTGAAATGATAGGAAAGCATGCTTTGCGAAGAGATAGAGACTTCAAATTCGGTGTATGGGTAAACCTTTCAAAAGGAAGAAAGTGTGCAATTTCAGATTTCCAATATATTCTACTTAAGGGGGCGTCGCACACCAAAACATTCGATTTACCGAATAAATGAGAAAAGGCGCCTTTAAAATTTGATAGAGGCTTAAAATTTGGTATATGGGCTAATAATTTGACGAAAACACCCAAGATGAATACAGTTTTTCAAACATGTTCTTTTTAAGGGGGTGCTCCAGAGTAAAACGTTCGAAAAGTCAATTGATAAAATAAACCATGGTTTGGAATGAGATAGAGATATCAAATTTGGTATAAGGGTAGATAGTTTGAAAGGAAGAAAGTGTACAATTTCAGTTTACCAATATTTTCTACTTTAGGGGGTGCTGCACACCAAAATGTTCGATTTTCGGAATAAAGGTGAAACGCTTCTTTAAAAACGTGATAGAGGCTTTATATTTGGTATATTGGCGAATCATCTCATAGAAATCACAAAAAGATTAGAGTTTTTAAAAAATGTATAGTTAAGGGGGTGGGTACTCCACACGAAAGCATTCGAAAGATGAAATGCTAGAAAAGTATGATTCACAATGAGATAGAGACTTCAAATTTGGTGTACGGGTAAAAAGATGGAAAGGAAGAAAGTGTGCAATTTCAGCCTTCCAACATTTGCTATTGTAGGGGGTGCCGATCACTAAAATGTTCGATTTGCCGAACAAATGAATACCGCCTCCTTTACAATGTGATAGAAGCTTGAAATTTAGTATATGGGCTAACCATTTGACAAAAAAACCAAACATGAATACAGTATGACAAAAATGTTCATTAACGGGGTGCTACACAAAAAAACGTTCGAAAGGTGAAGTGATAGAAAAAACATGCTTATCGATAGGATAGAGACTTCAAATTTGGTGTACGGGTAGATAGTTTGAAAGGAAGAAAGCGTGAAATTTCAGATTTCCAGTATTTGCTACATTAAGGGGTGCCGCACCCTAATATGCTCGTTTTTTCGAATAAATGAGGCAAGCTTCTTTTTAAATGTGATAGAGGCTTGACATTCGGGATATGGGCCAATCATCTGATAAAAAACCCAAGACAAAGAGAGTTTTTCAAAAATGTTCATTTATGGGTGTGCTTCACAGCAAAAAGTTCCAAATGAGAAATACTAATATAGGGGTGCCTCGGGATGAGATAGACTTTAATGTGGTGTACGGGTAAATAATTCGAAAGGAAGAAATGCGGAAATTTAGTTTCCCAATATTTTCTTCTTTAGGGGGTTCTGCACACCAAAATATTCGATTTGTCGAATAAATGTGAAACGTGAATTATTAAAAAATTTACATTATTCAGGGGCTGCTTATTGCGAGACCGGGTGATTTTCAATGGGTATTCGGCTAGTAAGTGTCTAATTACCCAAGCAGCGGTCTAAGGTGTCGAAGACCCAGACCACTCAACTGACCCCCCATGGCCAGTCGAGTGGTCTGGGTCTTCGGCACCTTAGACCGCTGCTTGGGTAGTAATACGTCTTGGTCCCGGCACTGGGAACATCGAATGCTACGCCCTAACATGGCTGAGTATTAAGTTCTAACTACGCCTTTTGCCCTCTGCGCGGGTGTATAATCTCTTGATACAATCTAAGCTCTTTTGATACACTATAAATAAGTTCTTTTGATACGGCCTGAATTAGCTCTTGATATGCCATAAAAAAAAGCTCTTATTTGCTCCAAATACATGGAAAGCTCACCTTTTGATCTCTACGGTGTGATTAATTCAACAGATGTTAATTACAATTGTTGGTATTGAAAATGAAACCAAGATGCATAATTACGAGGTTCCTGTGACTAGGAGTCATTCATCTCCACATCGAATATAGCAATGCCAGACCAGATGGAATGAAATAGCAATATCTTCATACAACTTGTTACTCCACTCTTGTGGGTGTGATTAGAAATTGATGGTTGTGGTAAATCATTGTCTTGGGATGGTAAATACCTGCGTAGGCTAAAAAAAAAAAGGATGGGCAGGGGCAAGAAATACGTAAGAACAAACTAGCAGTAAAAGTAGCAGAAGGAAATCCGAGAAACTTTAGAGTCACTGGAAGTTCGTACAAAAACAGAATTATAGACTTAAAGTCAGCAGAATAAAAAAAACAAAGTAATAAACATCTATGTAAAGAGAAGAGTACAGAAACCAAACATAATAATGTTGGAAAAAACTACTATCAACTGGGTCCACAAAATAAATATTTTAGGCCTTGTTAGATCACAGAAAAACGAAATTAGAACACGCACCAAGAAGCTACAAAGGAGGTAGATAAAGCTATCGGAACATGTTTAGCCAGAGTAGAAGAACCCCCCGAGCAGATACAAGATATTAGAAAATGTAGAAATCTGGTTCACACGAGTCCTGAAATACTCGCCCATCGCCATCGAAGCCATGCGAATTGAAAGCGATATTGCTGAATACAAGTTGCATAAGATAAAAAAGCTTAAAAAAAACCCATTTTAAAACAAGAAATTGCTAGAGGTGGTAAAGGGTTCTTCGTCCAAAAAACTCTAGAAAAGTTGAACAAAATCAAAAGAGAAGAGATTGATTGGGCTCGATCGATGTTTCACTTGGATGCAAATTTTAAATTATTTTATGCTATGAGGCACACAAAATAAAAAAGTCTCATGTGGGTAGCACATGACTTTCCTTATATAATGCTGCAATGAATTTACTCCTGTAAGAGTCAAAAGAAAAAATATATACAAGATCCACAGTTCCGTGTTTTTAATGTTGAATTGTACATTGGCAATTTTCTGGATAACATGTAAACTATTTCGTACTCAATTAACTTATATTTCGCGCAACTCTAAACAAATATCAATAATATTGATAGCATCCTCAATCTGCTATAGTCCCTATATTAAAATATTTAAATAATTAATTCAACAATTAAGACGTCACTTTTGCAATTTTGAGGATATTTTCGTCAATTTGGGGCAAAAAGTTGGCGATGCTTTGCTAGATTATTCGCCAAATGCATCACCAAGTGTTATAGACAAACGGAGAGAACATTTATTATATACTAGAAGTCAGTGGTCGGAAGTAGCGAAACTACAGTAGTCACTACCTTTTTCCATGGTTTGTAGTGTAACACGCTGCTTTTAAAAATAATATTGTAGTGAGTAGCGCGATACAATAAATCACTAGTTTGTATCGAGTTCTGACGCTACTTCAGTAAACAAACAAGATGCCATTCTGCATATCATTTGATCACCCTTTCTTCCTTAGTACGAAATTTAGTGTTCTGCGCAACAATGCACAATTTGCAAATTGTAAAAATTAAAGATGTCGGTTGTTTTAGCCTACGAGACACAATACCAAATAAGACGAGATGGAACTTTATGCATTCTGCCGTATTCTAAAAATGAACAAACATGTTTTTAAATAAGTAGTTTTTACTTTTATTATATTGTTTTCAGACATGGATAAAAGCGTAAACATTGGTAAGTTGATCAGTAAATTTTACTTATTCAGAATAAGTATGTTAAATTATTACAGTATACCCATATCCTCAACTTTTTTTGTAAATTAAAGCTGTGGCAAAATTCGCCTCATAAAAGTACTTTGTAGTCACTACTTTTCCACTGCCAGAAGGTACGCCCATCATATGACAGAAATCAGAACTTGTTAAAACATTACTTCCCATTTAGTAATTTTTATCAATATGGCAACATTTAAAGATATTAAACTTTCGTCAATTACTCATCATTTTTACCAATTTGGTGATATTTAAAAAAGTCGCTGACACTTCAAACGTTATGGACAGAGAAATAAGCTATTCTTACAGTAAATAAATGACTATTGGCTTCCAAATACGAAAGTATTACCCAAAGTATCTTTTCTCATGAATGGAACGAGCTAGATCCAAGAGAATGTCACTAATATTTCACAAGTTAATTTTTTTTCTTTGTGATTTTTTGATAATTTATTTGAAAGATGCACAATATCTTGAGAACAGTTTATGCTAGCATTCTAAAGTTTGTGTCAATCGTTTCCCAATGAAAAATTGCACAAGAAATGACTCTTTGCGTAACTTAAAACATTCTATTGAGTATTTCATTCGAATTGTTTGTGAGGTATCATCTCCACACACATCACTTCAAAAATGTTTGATTCGTATTCAGGGATGCTTGAAAAGTGCTCTCCCATCGCAATACTTTGTATATAAGGAAGTAATAAATTAACCTTTTATCAGTGGTCTCATTTTTAACCCACTGTCGAGAACATACAATACATAATATATGTTGGTTCAATCATTAGATAGATGGATGAATGGTTATGAGTCAGAATTTATATTATGGGTCATTCCATTCCGTGTCAAATCAACACAGCTCCCAACATAAATTTTCTTAAAACTTGGCTATTTTGTTATGCAAAATTTTAGCCCTCAATTTTCATTACTCTTGACACATTCAATGTCTCAGGTGTTAACATTTTAATTTTTTACAACTGTCCCTTAGCTTTTATTTTTGTCATACACCTGTCATTAAATGTTAACACCTCTTTCTGTACATAGATGACAATAAAATAGAATTAAAGTATTTTTTTTTTTTACTAAAATCCATATTCACCATTTCAAGAGTTTGACTATGTTCTAGCTATCACTCTGTGCAGGGATATATTATAAAACTGAAAAATTTTGGATAAGTATTTTTACGCCTGTCTTTAATTTTAATAATTCTCAGAATAAAAAAAAATTTTTTTAACATATATGTGGTTAAAAAATTTTTTATTGTGGGCCTAGTTAGTGCAGCAAACTAATTAAGTTAGACTTAAATGCAAATACAACCCATATGCTCAAGGGCCAACGGCCGTACCGTGCTGAAAACACCGGTTCTCGTTAGATCACCGAAGTCAAGCAGCATCGGGCGCGGTTAGTACTTGGTGGGTGACCACCTCGGAACACCGCGTGCTGTTGGCCATCTCGGGTGCGGTATCCCCGTGGTTTGCGCGCTAGATTTGCACGCTACCACAAATGCCGCCGTGTTCATGCGGAGTACGATCACGTTAAACATGTGGGTCCGTAAGTCCTTCCGAGAGGTTGGTGGTAGGGGAAGGAGGGTACGGTTCCTGTGGATGCCTCCCCCACTGGGTTCCGGTCTAAATTGGGTGGCACTTCCCGGCCGTCCATACAGTTACCTTACACCTTTCTGGTAGGTCGGACGGTCTGGGTCTCAACAACAACAACCCATATGCTCAGAAAGTAAAATCACATGATTTGTCATTCCACTGTCTTCTTGGTAGACATTAGAACAGGTGAATTACATTTAAAAACAAGATTTTCTTTTTATACATTTAAAAACAAGATTTTCTTTTTAGAAGATAAAACAAATGTTAGTTCCAAATATAAGATTGCAATGAAAGCAAAACAATTTTTTTATTTCTCATATATATATATATATATATATACACTGCTGGCCATCCAAAATGCAACACCATGAAGGAAGCATCCAATAAGCATGAAATTTGTACCATAGGTAGACCTCGATAGAACATACAAATGATTAGAATTTTAATTCATATGCAAATCATGTGCGCTAGTAGCGCCACCTACAAACGGTCCTTCACCTGGCGTTATGTTTTGGGGTGGTATTGGATTTTACTCCCGCACCCCCCTAATACGCATTGCCGGTACACTCAACAGCCACCTCGACATTTCTGAAGTTTTGGAGCCTGTTGTCTTACCTTACCTTCAAGGCTTACCTGCGGCCAAGTTTCAACAGGACAATGCGAGACCACACGTGGCACATAACGATCAGCATTTCTTCATTGCCCACCAAGCTCCACTGCTTCCTTGCCCCGCCCGTTCTTCAGATCTGTCGCCCATTGAACACGTCTGGTCGATGATTGGCAAACGACTGGCCCCGCAAACACCATCAGCTGCTACGACAGATGAAGTTTGGCAACGTATGGAAGCAGTATGGACTGACATACCCCAAGAACACATCCAAAGTCTCTTTCTTCCAATGTCGAGGCGTGTAGCAGCAGTTATTGTCAGCCATGGCGGCTGCACAAAATACTGATTTCTTCGTGTTACGCAAGTCGAACGGGGCTGTATTTCCAATCAATTCATCCTTGTACTTTATGTTCTTTGTCTAATAAATTTGGCTTTGATATCTCTTGTCTTTCATGGTGTTGCATTTTGGATGGCCAGCAGTATATATATGTGTATGTGTGTATGTATATATATATACACATACTAACAAAGCTGTTAACGTTTCACTAATTTTTGTAGAGCTCATTAGATGGCGCTGGCTGCGGCGAGCAGTTTTGAATAGATAATTTTGTTGTTTTGATTATTCTTGAAAATAAAAAGGATGGAAGAAGTTTTACAGGTGCGTTAGCGTAGAAAAAAGAATGGGGTTTTACGATTCCTTTTAGAAGGCCAAAATTCACGGCCTAATTAGTTTTAGGAATGATTTGAAATGGAAGGTTCATAGAATCTAATAATAAAGTACTGCGCTCTGGATTTAAATGTATTAATTGAAGTAAAGGAAACGTGAACAACCCTATATACAAATATGTGTATGTGTACGTTATATTAAACTGTTCGTGACGTTAAAATGTGTTGTGCTCATTGTTTTTCACCTAGATTTCTGGATCACAAAAAGCTCAAAAATCCTGCTCAAGGTAAGAGTAAAGTTCAGAAAATTAGATTTTGAATTCTACGACAGTTAGGGTAAACTGATATTCTTTTCACGGTGCCGAAACCCGAGAAACGGGACATTTAGATATTTTTGAAAATTAAGAAACAGAATTGGCAGTAGTTTCGATTTCGAACGACAAAATTTTAGAATGTTATTTTAGTTGGTCAAAATTTGTCAAAAGCGAAACTAAGTATGCAAGGTACGGATACAGAAAATAATGAAACAAATGCTGCCGGTGATGAGTTAAAAACTAAAAAAATGCTCGATAAATTAAAGAGAAAACGGCAAACTTTTAGAAGTCTTTTGACTAAAGTTCAGAATAAGATATCGGAGCATTTTGAAGTTAAATCCATTGATAAAAATACATTAGAAGAGCTTTTACAGCAATTAAACGATAAAGCGGAAAAGGTATTTGAGTTAGATTCAGAAATTGAAAATTGTATAGATGACTTGGATGAACTGGAATCAGATATTATTTCTAGTCAGGAATACCGAGATAGGGTTTTAAGTTCAAAGTCAAAAATAAACAAATTTCTGAAAATGTTACCGGAACTCAAATCTCAAAGTAAAATAGCTTTAAATAACAGTAATGTATCTGAACTGAAGACGGATGGTAATCTTCCGATAAATAATAGTGGCATGTCGGAGTTGTTGACGAACGGTAGTTCCACATCAGAAGCAATCGGTGAAATGAACAATAGTGAAGAAGTGGGAAGAAAGGTTGATAGGAATAACGTTCGTTTGCCAAAATTAACCATAGAAGTTTACGACGATGGTAAGCATGAAAATTGGCAAGAATTTTGGGATCAATTTTCAAGTGCAATACACAAAAATAAAAATCTGTCAAAAATAGAAAAGCATAGCTATTTAAGGTCCTTTTTGAAGGGACAGGCTTTGGTTTCGATTCAGGGATTATCTATTACGGATAGTAATTATGACACCGCAATTGAAATATTAAAAGATAGATTTGGGAAAATCGAAACGATAGTGCGTTCTCGTGTAAATAAATTGTTATGTATGAGCCCAGTAAAATCGTGTTTCCACTTGAAAGAATTGCGACGATTGTATGATGAGTGTACTGTTCATATTCGGAGTCTAGAGGCGGCAGGAGTAAATTTGAATAATTATGGTAGTTTGCTTTATCCAATGCTATTAAAACTAATTCCACAAGAAATAGTGTTGGACTATAACATATCAAATAAAAAGGATAAATCGTGGGATTGTTCAGACCTCTTAGAATTCCTAAAGAACGAGATTGAAAACCGCGAGAAAACATTTTTGTTTAGTAATGCGGATGACTCAAGTGGAAGAAACGAAAGCGCTAAGAATTATTCTAAATTATCTCCTCGAATGCTGAATCAAAGAGATAAACATTCTTTCAAATCTCATTATAAAAACAAAACAATCCCAACTGCGGCGACATTGAACATCAATGAATCGAAATTTCCCTGAGTGTTTATTTTGTGATCTTATTGATGGCTCTAGACATGATTCACGGGAGTGTAGGAAATCTGTTGATGAGAAAAGAAATAAATTAAAGCCAATGGGTAGATGTTTTCTATGTTTAAAGCGATTTCACACGTCGTTTAAGTGTTTATCAAAAATCCGTTGTGAGCTATGTAAGGGACGCCATAATGTTGTATTGCACGAAAATGATCAAAATAAAAGCGAAACGAAATCAGATACTGCTGTTACTTCATGTTTCGCAAAAAAATAAATTAAGTGGCGAGATTTATTTACAAACTGCCACTGTAACTATTTTTAGAAAAAATAGAAATATGAATCTTCGCGTTTTGTTTGATGGGGGGAGCCATAGATCATTTATCCTTGAGCAGGTATCTAGACAGCTAAACTTAAAGGTGCTAGGTGAAGAAGATATTCATATTTATACCTTCGGAAGGACTGAACCCATGATAGAGAAAAGAAAAAGGGTTCAACTTGACTTACGAAGTCCGGAGGGACGCGACACAGTAACAATTGAAGCACTTGAGGCTCCTAATATAAGCAATGCTTTAATTTCTGTTCCAGGCGAAGATATAAGAAATTATTGCAAGGAAAATAAAATGCAGTTAGCAGATAGAAGTAAAAATGGAAATAGCTTACAATTAACCATTTTAATTGGTTCGGACTATTATTGGAAATTCGTAACCGGAAAAATAAGAAGACTGTCGGGATCATTAGTAGCTTCAGAAACTATATTAGGATGGTCGGTCAACGGTTCGACCGCTGCAACAAATATGACGATTGTTCAATCTACAGTTAACGTAATGAACATTGCGGTAAAATCCACACACACGGATCTAAATTCCGAAACTAATTCAATACTTCGAAGTTTCTGGCAATTAGAAAGTTTAGGAATCGTCGATAAGGACAATGGATCAAAAGAACCTGAAACAGAAATTCTCAAAAACTTTGACAAATCAATCAAATATCGCGACAACCGTTATGAAGTTCGATTACCGTGGAAGGAGGAAGTCATAGAGATGAAAAACAATTATGAAGTGGCTTTCAACAGACTTAAAAGTTTATCAAGGAAATTTAGAAAGAATCCCGACATCTATGAACGTTACAAGAAAATCATCGAAGACCATCTTAAAAGGGGAATTGATGAGGAAGTGCTGGAGGATACTTGTCCAAAATTGTACTACATGCCACACCAGCCAGTGCGAAGAGAGGACCATGCTACCACAAAATTAAGAATAGTTTTCGATGCATCGTCTCATGCAAATAATTGCCATTCATTAAATGACTGTTTAGACTCAGGGCCGAAATGGCGTGAGAATTATGAAGAAAGTCAATTGAAGATTCTAAGAATGACTCCATATTTGGAGAGCAACGTCAAGTCCATTCCTACTAGCAGCTACAATAAAACACCATGCTAAGAAATTTAAATTGAAGTTTCCGAAGATTTTTCAGTTGCTAGAAAATAATTTGTATGTAGATGATCCGATTGCTGGAGCAGATGAAGAAGAAGCATTAGAAATGTATAAAGATATGAAATATGTCATGAAACAAGCAAGTTTCAATATGAGAAAGTGGAAGACTAATAATGAAGTGGTTCAGGAAATTTGGTTCGAAAACGAAAATTGTAGTCAAGATGCAAGTGAGAGTAAAATTTTGGGATACATTTGGAATAGACAAGAAGATTCCTTTAAAATTGAGATCAAATATTTAGTTTCCAAAATTAGGGGTGGTGCTACTGAAACTAAAAGAGGAGTCTTGAAAATTATTGGAAGTCTGTATGACCCATTAGGATTTTTAAATCCATTTACTATTAGAGCAAAAATACTTCTTCAAAATATTTGGAAGTGTGGATTAGAATGGGATGATCTTCTGCCATTAGAGCAGTCGTGCACAACCCGCGGCTTAATAGAATGCGGCCCGCCGCCAGCTTCAGCTTGGCGAACACATAAAAAAAAATTCCAAAACTTTTGCAAAAAGAAAAACTGCATTATAAACTATTATAAAAAATTATTTTTTATATCACATTTTCTTTAAGACTAGTAGAAAATCTGCAAAATGAGTTCAGTCGTCGATTTCAAGATATCAAAAAACTTGAGATATCGTTGGAAGTGTTTGCAATACCACTCGCGACAAATATTGAAACAGCGCCCGTCAGTTTTCTGATGGAGCTTATTGAAATTCAGAGTAACTCAGAATTGAAAGCTAAATTTTCCGAAGTCTCTTTGCTAGAATTTTACAGAAATTCCTTGCCTTGTGAAATGGAAAAATTGAAAATTCACGGTCGAAAAACGATAACATTATTCGGGAGCACCTACTTATGTGAACAATCATTTTCATTAATGAAACAAGTGAAATCAAAAGGTCGTTCTCGTCTAACTTATGAACACTTGTAGGGAAACCTATAGATCGCTATATCCAACACTGAACCAGACATTGAAAGAATAATGAAAAACAATGTCAAATTTCCCACTAGCTCTACAAAAAAATAAAAGGATTTTGGCGATGTCTGTACGTTTTTGAAGCAAGTGAGTTGTTTTGTTCATTTCTGTATTTGTTTTTAATTTTCACTTTTAATTTTTTGTTTCGGTATTTACTAAAAATATATTGCTGGGTGGTACCCCCCCCCCCCCCCCACAATTGTGACCCGCCGTTGCTTAGTCTATGTGAAATTGGCCCGCAGGTGCTAAAGGTTGTGCACCCCTGCATTAGAGTATAACCAGAATTGGAAGAGTTGGTGTAATGAACTTGAAGATATAAAGGATATTGAAGTTCCAAGACATTATTTCGAAGGTGCTATAAAGAAAAAGATGACGAAAACTGTGCAGTTGCATTGTTTCACAGATTCAAGCCAAGAAGCTTATGGAGCGGTACTGTATTTAAGATACACGAAGGAAGATACCGTGAAGACCGAATTTGTCGTCTCTAAAGCTAGAATAGCACCACTGAAAACAATTACTCTTCCTAGACCTTATGGCAACATTAATTGGAGCAAGAATTTCCAAGACAGTTCAAAAATATTTGGGGGAGAAACTTTCGACCCCCGTCACAATACTTTCCTTATACATTATATATATAAGGAAAGTAATACATCTTTAACTTCATCATTGAAAAACAAATTGAATAAAATAGTCAACATGAATTCAATGTCATTTTGCAAATTAATTTTGGTTATTTTATAAAATCAATGACAAACAAATTAAACATAGAAGCCTTTTTCCTTAAGAAAGTGCATTGAATATACTTTTTGGCTTCATAAGACCAAAGAATGTACACTAAGTGAAGGGGTACCCTGAAACTCTTTGTTCTGAATTTGCCAAAAATCTAGTTATCATTGATGACTTCATATAGTTCTAAGACTACTTGTACATTTCACACACACATCCAAGGGAAACACAAGATCTTTACTTGACTAAACAATTTATGATCACAGAACACGAACACAGCTGGAGGCCATGTTTGTGAGCGATAAAAATTCCAAAAATAAAATTAAAGATTTTATTCTATTAGACTAGGCTTAATATCTGAAATCCATTGTTTTATATAAAGAACTGATTAGCCGTACACTAATGGATATTAGCAAACTCAGTTGGCGGGTTTTGTGTGCCTCCCGTGACAAAAAATAGTCTACTTTGTTTTGAATAAAGAGGTTGAACCACTCAGTAATCAAATTATATTTTTAAAGTAAACTCAACGGGCCATTTAATCATATCTGGACAGATACCATATATACACAAAATAGCAATGCCAATGAGTATACTTTTTATTAGTTGAATAATGTTTCTTTCTGTAGAATTGTTTAATCAGTTATGCTTTAGTATGGGTTTCCAGCATTTTTTAAATAGCTGCTCATATAGCATATTTGGAATTTTTTTTTATTATGAGCCACTAGTTTTCCCAACTTAATTATATGTAGCAAAGTTTTAAAAAATTATATGTCGGGTGGGTCGAAAATGTCGCATTTTTTTTGTGTTGATTGGATACGGAATGACCCTTATGAATATGAATTATCATTGGATCTAAAACCCAAGACATTAAAGTAAATTTATAGGTACAAAATACAACTAAAAACTGCTAATGTCGAACCCAGATATTACCTATGACAAAATGTGACTAATTTAACTTATTAGCCTTAATCACGTTTTCTATAAACTATTTTTCCTTGGCATAAAATAAGAATTTTTATACATATAAACTGAGAAAAATATCTAGATGTCATGCTGCTAATAAACTTCGTTATCAATTCTATGGAATGCCCAATTTAAAGTTATGAGCATCAATTGCATATTTTTCAAAATTATTTTTGGGCAGAATACAAACTCACACTTTTGACTTATTTAAAATGCGGTAAAAAAAATTGCTTTTGTTAACTTGCAGAAAGATCAGTTTGCATTCTGCCCAAAAATAATTTTTTCAAAATAATTTTTGGGCTTTAAGTGCTAACATTTGGTATTTTCCTGAAAAACACTAGTTTAATTTGATTTAAAAGCATTAAGACTTTCTTTTAAAATACTCAAATATAAGACTTTCTTTTTAAAGTGGATTTATTTGAAATGAGTGTTTAGAACTTAAATGTGCAATTCTTTTAAGAACTAAAATTTGAGATTTTATTTAAAAGTATTAAAATATGTAATTTTATTTGACAAAGTGCTAACGTTTAATAGTGTTCAAATTCATAATTTTTATTAAAAAGTGCTTAAATATGCGATTTGATTTAAAAGTGCATAAATTTGTGTATGCTAAGTCACAATTTCATTTAAATGTAGTAAAAATCACAATTTTAAAGGTGCTACAATTTGAGATTTCATTTAAAAAGCCAAAAATTCATGATTTTATTCAAGCGTTAAATAATATTTTTATATTAAAATGCTAGAATTCATAATGTTACGTGAAATCATGACATCCAATAGAACCGAGGGTGAGGCTATAGGAATGCTTCATGCATATAAAAAATTCAGGAATTTCTGATCAATAGTAAAATTTCAGGAATCTAAGGACAAGTACTACCCCTGTAAGTACTAGTTATCTATTGCTAAGACTCAGGAAAATTAACCCCATTTTTCATACATGGTTATGGAACAAATGCTGCAGTTAGGTCTGAAAAAATCAAAATCAGTAATTAAGATAGGGACTGCAAGAACCCTGGATATACTTACCATAGTAAAACATAACATGAAATAAAGATCACAAATACTTTACACCAGCTTTATTGCAGGCATGTATAGAAAAAAAATCAAACATGACAATCAATTAACATTTATTGTTGCTTTTTCCGAAAAGAACAACCTTCTGTCAGCCTCGCTCTTCCACCAGTAGGCTGACATAAAACAGTAGAACAGCCAACACATAAAACAACGGTCTGGGCATGGCTAAAAACTGTTGTGATTTTGTAGCAACCAGGACATTTGACATCCATGAAAAAGGAATTTGGGTGTTGAACAAGACGTTTTAGTTTACATTTCCTCCTCTCTTCCTCCGGGCTAGGATGAAGTAAATCTTTAGCTAATGGCATCCTTGCAAATCCAAAAGTGAGGAATCTGAAAAGAAAATTATTCTAAATTAGGTGTATAACACAAAATCATTACAGTTCATGGCTAATTGCAGTCTTTTAATAAGTTAAATAAAATTATATTTTAACTTGTGCAATAAATATGACAGATCAACCAATTCTAAATCCCAAATCATGCTTTTGTTTAATAGATTTTTGACGAAAATTGGCAACATTTCTCATATCATATTATAGAATAAAAAGAAATAAGAATGTTATTAATGAGCACCTTATTTTCGACTATTGAAGTAGCCCTGAATGCATAAAAGTTTGTTTACTATATACGACCTAGATAAAATAGCACAAAAATATTCAGTAAAATCCATTTGATTATGATATGTGCAAAAGTTATTTTTTTTAAATATTTCAGACCTCACCAGGGTTGCAAAAAAGCCGGCTAAAATTAATAAAAACCACACAGGTGGCTTTTATTGGTTTTAACCAGCTTTTTTGGGCCAAAATTGGCTGGGGTTTTTTTGTAAAAAAGAATGAAGGATTTTAATTTTAAATTATACATTTTTAAGTGTTCTTTATTTTAAATAAAAGCAATTTATTGGGTTAGAATTTAATAATTAACTTTATTTCTCAGTAATGAAAAGAGAAAAGTTATAGCACATCCAAATCTTATTACATATGGATGTTCTTCGCACATATTAAATTTGTTTACTAATGAAATAACACCCAATAATTTGATAAAACATGTGATTGAAGTGCAGCCTAATGGTACGAGATGGAATTCTCAAGAAGAATGCTTAAAATTTTTTGTAAAAAACTTTCATAAGTATAATGACATACGATTGGAATGTATGGAAGAGTTTCACATCAAATTGGAAATTTTTGCTGAGGCATCACATTTATTAGAACAATTAAAAGTAGTTTCCGTTGCCATTGATAAACTGCAGAGCGACAACATTATCAGACGCTGTAGAAATATGGCTAAATAAGATTATGTAATATGCAAGACCAAACCGTAGAATCCTACTATGAACAATCAAAGAAAAGATTTCATCAAACCTTTGAACCATTCCATTTTCTGGCA
Source organism: Amaurobius ferox (assembly GCA_951213105.1). Classification (NCBI taxonomy): domain Eukaryota; kingdom Metazoa; phylum Arthropoda; class Arachnida; order Araneae; family Amaurobiidae; genus Amaurobius; species Amaurobius ferox. The sequence goes on from OX578152.1 coordinate 26,227,163, forward strand.
TATATGACTGATCCTAAATATTTTAGTGAGAAATTAAATGCTGAACAAGAAGTTGAAGAACAGTGGCTTCTCGACAGGCATCCTGATTTTTTGCCATATATATTAAAATTGAAGATAAAAGATGAAGATATGTTTCCAACGAGCATGTTTTCTTCTCAGAGGAAGTAATGGCACAATTTACAGTTAAAAAGTGGTGGCAATTGATGAAAATAAAACTGAACAAGAGAGAAAAATTCAATATCCCAAGAATTCTGATGAAGCTTCCCAGTTGTCCGCCAAGCCAGAGAATTCTCTTCATATGGACTTGTCTGGAATAAATTACGAAACTGCTTAAGAGCAGAAAAACTTGTTAAAATATATTGTTTTTATAAGTCATCAGAGCCCAATGATTAGAACTAAAATATGGATGTTCTCAAATATTATGTCAGATAATTCCATTTATTAAATATATATAAATTAATTTGCTGTAATATATATTAAAAGTAAATAGTGTGTAAAAAAATGCTTTTCCTTTTTGAAGTAAAATTGAATTTTTTCCTTTTTGATGTGTGGTGATTTGTCTGTTTAATTAATTAGTCTTTAAAATGTGTAGTATATGTAATATGCATTATGTAACAGAGGCTTTCAAAACACCATCTTGGTGTCTAATTTAATACATTCTCTTCAATGCATATATACTTTTTCTTTCAGACATATTACCTTTATAGTATTTTTCTAGTGGTCACAAAATCTTGTGTACTTGGTAATATTTAATAGGTGTTTATAGGAGTCATTAAGTTATTAGGATTTAGTTATTTAATAGGAGTCATTTTAGTAAAAAACATTTAGGAGTACATCATAGATAAAGTAACGCAAATTTAATGTGAATTGGCTGTAAATCACCCTTTTTTAAGCGGTTAAAACCAAAAAAACCCGGCCAGCTTCTTTTGGCCTGGCTAAAATTCGGCAACTCTGGATCTCACTGGTATAAACTCTTGGAATCATACTTGCCAACCTAGAAAATGGGCATCAGTAAAAGTAACGGAACAGCTTTAATAAACAGACTTTTGGCATAATCAGTCATTTTATTGGTAAGCCAAAAAGTAACCATGTAAGATAGTGCTAAAAGTGATTACGAACCTCAAGTTAGGCTTAGTGGGCAATAACATGAAAATTATAAGTAAAATACAAAAATGCATAAAAATGTAAATATCAGGCAAAAAGTGATACATCTGGATAATAATCCCCCCCCCCAAGTATTTTTTTAAAGTACAAATCCAGCCAAGTTGGCACATTCTCCAGTGTTTTGAAATATAGGCTTCGACCATCCTAAGTGATGGATTCTTCCTGTTTAGAAATAGGCCTCTCCTACCAAAATGGCATTTGCTACTATTTTTACATTGTACATTTTTGAACTAAAGTTTTTAATTTAAATGATAGTGTGTAATTCAATTTGAATAACAGTGAATAATACTCAAAGAAATTGTGCAACTTTTGTTAAACTGCAGAATAAAAAACTTAAATGAATAGTACTCATAACAATGTTACAAAATAAGATTTTTGTGAATTAAAAAAAAAAAACCTGTAACGCAGTAAAATTGCAGAATTAAAAACTTAATTTTCGAAAACATATGATACTTAAAACATTTTGTGAATTTAAAGCCGATACTCTTGAAGATTGGGTTAATATGGAGGATACGCCCTCCCCCACACCTTTGAGCTTGCTCACCAAGAGTTCCAACTAAAGGTGTGTACAGACGATCAGTGAATGTTTGTCAAAGATGTCGATTCTCAGAATTGTGTTTGAAGTGTGCTTTGTCCACACGGTCACACATATTTGACGTCTTATGATAATGAGCTAGTTTCCTTTCATATCTAGTAGATGGCGCTGTTGTACTTAACTTGTGTACTAATTTCGTTTGTTTTCAAATCAAGAAAGTGGAAACAAAATTAAAAGTGTCCCAAATAATTACAATCAGTGGCCTATCCTGACTCTAAAAAGTGGTGGGGGGTGGGGGCAAATGTTTAACATTTGCTTATGCCAGAGTTATTTTAAATGAAAAATACGCATAACATTAAAAAGCCTTGAAAGGTTGGGGGGGGGGGGGGGGCAAGCATACGCTACTGGTTACAATGACTATTATCAATATATAATTAATTCAAATATATTGTTTTATAATTGTTATTTAGTTTTGTTTTATTGTCAGTAGAGTACTCGATCGATTAGAACCTGTTGATTTTTTTTTTTTGCAAACGTATCTGTAGTTAATTATGGCTAAGAAAGCAAATATTAAAGCTGCTTGTGCAAAAGAACTAAAAACTGTTTTAAGGTTGACAATTAAATCAAAATTATAATTTATATATATGTTTTGTTTTCTTAACCTTACTTTTTAAAATAAATATAAAAAAAGGTTTTCAGTCAAAAAACACTTGGAAGATAGCATAACTCGCTAGTAATTACACTTTATAAAACTGAAATTAAAAGGCACACAGAAAGGGTACATAGAATAATACTCAATTCATGGAATAAATGCAGGGTTGCTCACATAAATCAGCAAACAATGAATGAATTAAAAAAATTACAGAAAAGAAAAAGACTACAAATAACAAATGGGCAAAAAATATACGCGACACAGAACAATATGATGAACACGGATGCAAATCCAAAATGGTAATATGCTCGTGATTGGTCAATACAAATGTCAATCATGCTGATTCCGCAATATTTGGCAAAAAAGTTGGACGCTGCTCTACAAGAAAAATGTTTGACCTCACACTTTGACAACTACGTCAAACACGTGTTCAGATGATCAAAAATAAGTGATCAAGCTTGTTTGACAAACATTCACTGACCGTCTGTACGCAGCTTAAGAGCACTTTATGTTGTAATCTGGCAACATCCAATAAGCACACACTATAAGTGCCATTTTGTGATGTAACAGTGTATTTATTTGCACATTATTTCCATAAACACTTATTTGATTTGTTTTTTTATTTAGTTGCAAATTGGATGATCGATGAATAGCCCCCCCCCCCTCGTTTTTCAAAGTACGAAAGTGTGCCAAGTTGGCACAATTCACAGGGTTACACTTTCATTTCGTTTACGTCGCCAATCTGGTAGCCCACGACTTTCCGGACATCCAATCAGTGCGTGACTTTTTGGGAATCTGCATTTCAATAGGCAGGAAGTATTTCAATAGTCTTCTGTGTATTTCATAAGACCGTTTCCCATCACTTTTGCAAAGAATTGGACTTGTACAAACTTTTTGGAATAAATATTTTAAAACATTCATCGTAATTCATGTACATTAACAATTTACGCAAATTTTTGTAGATTTAATTGGATTGGAGGGTGAAACGCGTTCCGGTGTTGAATGTGCGTGTATGTTCAAGAAAACGTGTTTAGGTGTGGATCAGTGTTTGAAATTAGCGGTCGTTAGTCGTAATTTGCGACTAGAAATTTCAATTTGACGACTAGATTCTTCAATCTGGTCGTCAAATTTGACGCCTAACAATGCTATTGTTAAATATCAGTCTTCCCTTTCCCTTTGACTAAATTACGATTCCTAGTAGAAGACTGGACAGCGGTCCAGAAAAAAGCAGCATTTATACACGCCCACAGTGATAAATCTGCAGGTGGTACACAGACAGTAAAATCTCCCTGTCTATTCAGGGAAGGAAACATTGGGATCTTTATTGTACTTGAACTCACCCCCACCCTTCAAGACCTGAAATTGCACTTCTGAAGGATTTATTTGTTTGCTTTATCCTCAGACATTCCGATGCTCGAGACTCCGGGTATTTAACGAGTTTCTACTGCTCCCCTCCCCTTTATTTCTTCGTAGATCTACGTATCGCACTTGAAAAAAAAGGGGGGTGATCATGCAATCTTTACTATTTAATTGCTTACTATTATAGAACACATTGCATTCCAGATTGAATCGTTCTACCTCTTTGTAAATTTGGTTAGCTAATATTTTGTTATCAGACATTAAAATGACGTTTTTATAGCTGCCAAGTGTTCAGATTTTTATGTACTTGTTCCGGGATCTGATTTGGATCCACAATAGTCCGATTTTTCTTTTAATTAACATTTATATTTTATTGTATGCAGATCTGCATAAGAGTATCTACAAGTCATGAAATCGGAAGTAAGTCACGAAATGAGAAACAAAGTCTGGAATTTTAAGATGGAAGTTTTCCCGTTTTTTCATCTAAAAATCTGTTTCCACGTAATTGCGTCTGTTTCTAATTAATGTGGGAGAAACACATTTGCATCAACTAAAATTTTTATGATTATTTCTTGTTATATACAAGAAAACTATTTTACAGACGTATTATTAAAGAAATGAAGAGCTATATTGCATGAGTACCAGGTACCGCGATAAACGGCATTTGTCTGCGATCTTCTTTATAATTTTATTGTGAAAATATTTTTCCTCTTCTGCAATCTGTTTGCATCATGTAAAACGTTTGTAATTATTTCGTATATACTATATTATACAGAAAAACTATTTTTCAAGCGTATTTTTAATGACATGAAAGGCTATTTTGCAGCAGTATCGCGATAAACGGCATTTGTGCGCAATCCTCTATATTTCGTTTTATTTTGAAAGTATTTTTCAACTGTTACAATTTGTTTGCATCGTTTAAAATGTTTGTAATTATTTTGTATATATAATATACAAAATAATTACAAACATAAAAATAGTTTTTCTATATAATAGAAAAACTATTTTTCAAACGTATTATTAATGAAATAGAAGGCTATTTTGCAGCAGTATGGGGAAAAACGGTATTAGTGCGCGATTTTTCCTCATGCAATGTGTTCCTATCTTTTTTTCTGGTAGGTTGGTATCTATGCACTTTTTATATCAATCCCTAAAATTAATGTGATTCATACTCATTTCTCCGATATTTGCATTGACTGCCAATTTCCGGAGAAATATGCAAATTCCGCCTCCCCTCCCTTTTTTGGCCGAACCGGAAAATAGGCCCCCACTCATTTTTCAAAGTACGATCCCGCGCCAAGTTGGCGCGATTAATCGGGTTGCAATTTCATTTCGGATACTTCGCCAATCTGGTAGCCCACGACTTCGTTTATCCAATCAGCGCGCGTCTATTTGGGAATCTGCATTTTAATAGGCAGTAATAGTCTTCTGTGTATTTCATCAGACCTTTTTCGATCGAATTCGTTGACTCTTGTTTTTACAGATCTTTTTCGATCGATTTGCAAAGATTTAAACACATAAACTTTTTGGAATACATATTTAAAACATTCCTCGTAATTCATGGACATTAACATTTTACGAAAATTTTCAATAAATATGCAGGTTCCGGTGTTAAATGTACGTATATGTTCAAGAAAACGTGCTGCGGTGTTGAATGTACGTGTAAGAAAACGTGTTCCGGTGTGGATGTAATTAAAAATATGGATATCCGTTACATAAAGGTGAGTTCTTTTCTTTGTTTAATCCGTGTTTTGAAATTGTCTTTTGTATTTTTCCGTGTTTTAAAATGGGTTTCTTAATTTTAAAGTATCGTTTTTTTCTTGATTTTTGTTAAAGTACAAACATTTTTCTAAGTATCGTTTTCTCTTGAATTTAGTTAAAGTACAAACTTTTTTCTAAGTATCGTTTTCTCCTGAATTTAGTTAAAGTACAAACTTTTTTCTAAGTATCGTTTATTCTTAAATTTTGTTAAAGTACAAACGTTTTTCTAAGTTCTGTTTTTTCTTAAATTTTGTTGAAGTACAAGCGTTTTTCTAAGTTTTGTTTTTTCTTAAATTTTGTTAAAGTACAAACTTTTTTCTAAGTTCTGTTTTTTTCTTAAATTTTGTTAAAGTACAAACTTTTTTCTAAGTATCGTTTTTTCTTAAATTTTGTTAAAGTACAAACTTTTTTCTAAGTATCGTTTTTTCTTAAATTTTGTTAAAGTACAAACTTTTTTCTAAGTTCTGTTTTTTCTTAAATTTTGTTAAAGTACAAACTTTTTTCTAAGTATCGTTTTTTCTTAAATTTTGTTAAAGTACAAACTTTTTTCTAAGTATCGTTTTTTCTTAAATTTTGTTAAAGTACAAACGTTTTTCTGAGTTCTGTTTTTTCTTAAATTTTGTTAAAAGTACAAACGTTTTTCTGAGTTCTGTTTTTTCTTAAATTTCGTTGAAGTACAAACGTTTTTCTGAGTTCTGTTTTTTCTTAAATTTTGTTAAAGTACAAACGTTTTTCTGAGTTCTGTTTTTTTTTTAAATTTAGTTACAATCAGTTACAAAGTACAATCTGCCATTACGCGATATTTTTATACGTCTGTCATTACGCAATATTTTTAAAATGTACAAAAATCGTATTTTGTAATATTTTTATGAGTATTATTCACTTTTATTTATATTCAATTGCAATATCATTTAACAAAAAAGTATAGAATACGACGTCATTATGGTAGGAGGAGCCTATTTTAAAACACGGGAAAATACCTCACTTCAGTTGGGAGGAGTCAATTTCAAAACACGGGGAAACGCGCCATCTTGGCGCAATTTTGTACTTAGAAAAATGAGTGGGGGCCTATTATCCGGTTTTACCCCCTTTTTTTTTAAACTTTTAAGATGAATATAGTAATCAAATTTTAAAATAAAATTCCATACTTTGGCAAAATTGGCCACAAAAAGTGACTAAATTTCGCTCAAGATTACCTTATAATATTTTAATTTTAAATGTGTTTCATTCTTATATTTGTAAGTAATATGAAAAAGATTATATGGAAATGTCATTAAAATGTGCATTTAAACGTGATCATCGGTTTATCCCGTTTTATTATCATGTATTTTCCATTCTCGCAATTTGTTTTCATCAACTAAAACTTTTATATTAATTGCTGTTTTAACTCAGGAAAATTAATTTTCAAGCATGAAATGAAGGGGTATTGGGGCAATGACTGTACAAGATAAGATGACCATAATTGAAAATTGTTAAATAGAAGTTTTTTTTTTTAATTTGTTGTTTTTTATGCCCTTTATGTAAAAACAAATTAGCAATTTTTCCTATTTATTTTTCCTTTTCTTTTTCAGTTTATTTTAAATTTTAAGAAAATTTAAAACATTTTTTAATACAAAAATCTTAATTATTCTTTTTTTATATCTTTAACAAAAATGGGCATTTAAAAAATAGTTATTATTGTTAGAGATGTAAAAATGGCAACTAGCTGTGTCTATTTGGCACCTAGAGTCAGAACCTATAGGCGTCAAATGACGCCTAGTTCAAATTTTTAATTTCTAACACTGGTGTGGATGTAATTAAAAATATGGATATATCAGAAAATATTTTTGGATTGCAGTGTGAAAAGTGTTTCGTTACATAAAGGTTAGTTCTTTTATTTATCCGTCTCATGTTTTGAAATTGTCTTTTCTTGTGTTTTTAAAATGGTTCTCCTAAAGTATTGATTTTTCCTAAATTTCGTTAAGATACAATCTTTTTTCTAAGTTCTGTTTTCTCTTTTAATTTTTGTTAAAGTACGATCTTCTTTCATTCTGTTTTTTCTTAAATTTTGTTAAAGTCCAATCGTTTTTCTAAGCTCTGTTTTTTTTTTTAAAATTTAGTTTAAGTTCAATCTTTTTTCTACGTATCGTTTTTTCTCAACCAGGGAGCACGCGCGCTGGGTTTTAGAGGCTTGGTCGTTCTAAAACCATACCGTAGAAACACCCCCTTTTCTCGAAAATGGTCCAGGTCCCCAGTAGCTGTATTCAAGGTCAACCATTTTCAGATGGTTGGAATTTCCACATTCCTAAATTTCACTTTTGTAGATATTTTGGATATTAGGCCCGACACAGGTGTTCATGAATTCAGATCCAAGTTCAATTTTTTTTTAAAGTTTTGGAAGTAAAATGAAGCGATATATGCTGTACAAGGATGAAATGAAAAGGCTTGAAACTATGCTTAGAGCTTTATTTATTAAGAGCCTATTTTCCGGTTCAACCAAAAAATGCGTAAACATTTTGTCAATAATGCACTATAATGATTCAATAGACTTAGTGGTTGAACCGGAAAATAGGCGCCCACTCATTTTTCAAAGTATGATTCCGCGCCAAGTTGGCGCGATTCATCGGGTTGCAATTTCATTTCATATACTTCGCCAATTCTGGTAGCCCACTGACATCCAATCAGCGCTCGTCTGTTTGGGAATCTGCATTTTAATAGGCAGTAATAGTCTTCCGTGTATTTCATCAACCTTTTTCGATCGATTTGCAAAGATTTAAACACGTACAAACTTTTTGGAATACATATTTAAAACATTCCTCGTAATTCATGGACATTAACATTTTATGCAAATTTGCAATAAATATGCAGGTTCCGGTGTTAAATGTACATGTATGTTAAAGAAAACGTGCTGTGGTGTTGAATGTACGTGTATGTTCAAGAAAAAGTGCTGCGGTGTTGAATGTACGTGTTCCGGTGTGGATGTAATTAAAAATATGGATATCCGTTACATAAAGGTTAGTTCTTTTCTTTGTTCATCCCGTGTTTTGAAATTGTCTTTTGTATTTTTCAGTGATTTAAAATGGGTTTCTTAATTTTAAAGTATAGTTTTTTTCTTAAATTTTGTTAAAGTACAATCTTTTTTCTAAGTATCGTTTTCCTTAAATTTAGTTAAAGTACAATCTGCCATTACGCGATATTTTTAAAATGCACAAAAATCATATTTTGTAATATTTTTTATGAGTAATATTCACTTTTATTTACATTCAATTGCAATATCATTTAACAAAATTCCAGTTCATAAAATTGTAGAATTAGACGTCACTTTGGTAGGAGGAGCCTATTTTAAAACACGGGAAAATACGTCACTTCAGTTTGGAGGAGTCAATTTCAAAACACTGGGAATCGCGCCATCTTGTACTTAGAAAAATGAGTGGGTGTCTATTATCCGGTTTTACAGACTTAGCAACTGGTGATGCTAAAAAGTCTGAGATCATAACATTTTATAATCTCACAAAGGGAGCAGTAGATGTCATGGATGAAATGTCTGCAAACTTTTCTATTATACGAATAAACAAAACATGGCCAATGGTGGTGTTTTTTCGTGTACTAAACACAGCAGCTATAAATGCTTATGTGCTTTTATTGCAAGCTAAAAACCAAACAACAGCAAAGGGTCGGAGACAATTTTTGAAAGAACTTGCTTTAGAGCTTATAAAGGAACATGTTCAAAACAGAAGCATGCAACAATCACTTCCTCGAAAATTGATAGAACAATTAATAAAACATTGTGAACCTCTAAGGTACAAAAATGTGGCCAACGGAAAAGATGCCACATTTGTCCAAGTAAAAAAGACAGAAAATCTGCAATTTGTTGTGCTACGTGCAATAAAAATATCTAGTACCACTTATATTCGCAAAGACTGTGAATAAATTGTCAGTATTTTTTGTAATTATTACTCACTTTTATTCAAATTGAATCGCACTATCATTTATCAAAATTTCAGTTCATAAAACTGTAGAATATGTCACTTTGGTAGGAGGAGCCTATTTTAAAAATACTGGAATATACATCACTTGAGTGGGAATGAGTTAATTTCAAAACACAGAGAAAACTGCCAACTTGGTGCAATTTTGTACTTAACCCCATCATCTCCCCACTACTACTAGGAGGTATACTCATACCGCTGCTACGTATTGGGGTTAAACACCCACTTTCATAAGTGCAATTTATTTTTGCACCACATTTGGCAACTTATCGCTCCCGAAAAAAGAAAAGTGGAAAAAACCAAATTCTTTATATCAAATCTGTTCCTAGTATTCTTGTAATTCTATTATATTCAGTATGCATATAATTAATCATACTTTAGCAATAATGTGCAAGTGAAAAATTTGTTAATAAATCTGTCGCTAAAATTCATACTAGGTGCTTGATCTGGTAACTGAGTGAAAAGTTTGTCTTCTAACCTTCACAGTGCTACAGGTTAGGTGTTAACCGAGTATAGTGCTAAATTTATCCAGCAATCTGCGAATCATTAAAAAAATAATTTTAGTTGGTACAGTATTTAAGGCTTTTATTACAGAAGTCATAGATTCAATTAATTAAATTTTGAATTGGCTACTAATAATCTATACTCAAATTATTTGTTAACATTACATACCTGCTAAGAATACTAGATATAGATAACTTCATTTTACAGAGAAAAGTGATGCAAATGCATATAACAATATACTAAGTCCAGACAGTACACAAACTTGAAAAGTTGTGCAATAGATTGGAATTTCACCATTAGTTAACGCCGCGAGAGATTTTACATTAAACGTTAATTTTTTTGCCGCCTACCAATTTTAATTAAACTCAATCAAAAGATAATATACATCAAAACGGTAAGTCTGCTTAACGTATACCTATTTTCTAAGAAAAAGCCAATGTTTACATAACATATATATATTACACAAATGCAAGAAATTCATGAGCTACACATAAGAGGTAGACATTATCCGCATGCGTACGTTTTTACATGCTGATACATGTCTAGGCTTAACAACAGCATGGTGATAATGCAAAAACTCAAAGTACGTAAGAATTAAAAGATTTTCATGTTGTTATGCAAAAGAAACACAACTAATAAACGACAAAAGAAAAACGATCATTATAATACTTTAGTTGCTATTAAACAGATGTATTATGAAGGATACGAAACACTTAACATTTATAGTTCCAATAACTAATTAATAGTATTGATCATCCTGTGAATTTACCCAAATGTTAAAAAACTGAAAATGACTTACCAGAGTGAAGTTTAATCAGTAGGTTATATATTTATTTCACGATAATTCTCCAGTAAAGCATTAGCAAGAACGCCGCCACGTGAAGAAAGACTGCGATTTCCGAATGAAATGAGCAGATCTAACCGGAATGAGTAATGTCAAACTTGAATTTCTAGAACTTGGAGTCTGACCTGTGATAAAATAACTCTGCAGTAAATTAGAAACTAAGCATAAACATTATATTTCATAGTTCAGAAAGAAAATTTTATTATATAATTGATATATAATTATACAATTAAATTCTTATATAGATATTCAATATATAATACAAATGTTTTGTGATTGAATTATTTATGATTCGAACAACTCATCTTTCTCATTGCTTTGCGATATCCAAATCCAATTATTCCCCTAGCTGTTGGTTGGTGCGCCATTTTGTAGTATTGTTTTTGTAAAAGAAAGGGTAAGTTTCAGTGGTTTTAAATTAATATTCTGAGAAAAAAATTGGAATTTGTTGATTTCAGGCTGTTTTGAATGCCATCTGAATTTTATATAAATGTTTGGAAACAATATCTATAAAATATAGGTATCAAGCATGTTGATTTTACAATGCCTAATATGTAATATTTATCTTTATATAACAATTTGTATTGAAGTTTTAACACATTCATATATTTAATTTCTCGTCACGCGTACTTGATTCCGGTGCTTTGAAATATAGTATTCAGCGATTAATTTTATCTTCAAAGCTATTGTATTTCTTTATGATGTTATATTGGTTAATTAGTGCTAGTCCATTGTTTTCCTAAATCGCCATATAACTGATTGTTCAGAGTCCCAACTGCTGACAGATTAATGATGGATGGACCAGTTGAAAGCAGAGTATCTTTCAACTAGGGTAAAAGTGTGAGAAAGCATATCTTAACTGTATTGTATTACCTTAAAACATAAAAATTACAATAATTAAAGACAATTTGCTGTAGTTAATTGCAAAGCAAAAAAAAGTGTCGGAGAGTGAGATGCCGTCCCCTAATTTAAAACCTGGGAAACCATTAAATCCAGAAATTGCTGCAAAACGCAAGACTTTATGAGAGTTAAGAAATGAGCCTTATCATGCCAGGGAGGAAATATTTTAACTTGCATGGAATGTTTTAGCGGGTAATTTAAAGTTTAATTTCACAAGTGGAAGGCCAACTTTGGGACGTGAGGGACAAACCATGATTTAATTTTTGACTAGCAGAAGCAAGTACATAATTTGATGACATGGAAACAGTCTATGTGCCTGCTAAAAAGTGAACAATGATTAAAATTTTGGGGGACTTCAAAAATTGAGTGAGATTTTTTAAAACTTTAGTAAGAATTCAAAGATATTTATGCTAATAAAACAATTTTAATTTATAAACATTTTCATACTACATTACGATTGGGGATACCACGAAACCAAAAAAGGTCCGATGCCGAATAACTATTACTATCGGATTACCGAAGTACTGATATTAGGTTACTATTATAGCATATAATAAATTCATAATTGCTGTAAAATTATGTATAAAACTTATTTCAGCCGTAATCAACTAGACACCTTCGTACATATTAAAAAATGAAAACATTTATAATAGACATGTTAATAGATATTTTATACACTCTTGTGAAAACCATAGTAAAAAAGTAATCGTGAAATAACAAAGAATAATTTAACAATATTTTTGTAAAGAAAAGATAATTTGCAATTTATCAGGCAGATGAAAGAGGACATCATTCATGATCTTTCCATCTCAATGTATTTATTTTTTTTTTTTTAAGATAGGTTATAGGAGATAATTTGTTTTTTCTTTTCTGCATTTGATTTGGCTGATACGAAGCAAATTTTAGGGGAGACTATGCGCAATTAAAACAAATAAAGAAAATGGTAGGATAACAAAGCCTTATATTGAACTCTATTTTAACTTTTGTACGACGACTAATCATATCCGTTAGCGAGATTTAATCAAATATGAACCTGATATAGAGAATAAAATCCCCACTATAGATTCATTTCACAGTTTTGGAATTTTCTAGCTAGTCGACACTTAAATCAGCAGTGTGAAAAACAGTTGGAAATAGTTAAAATTTCCATACCATTCTAAAGATAAATAAATAATTGAAATGTGGGACCATTGACTATAAACATTAGAATATAGCATTGAATGACTTTCAATTTTATAGTTTCCCTTCCATGCAGATGTGCAGGATCTGACAGAGTTATCCTTGGCTATCAGTGCATCTATTAGGCGACTGAAGTATTTCTGTATTTTATTGTTTTTCTGCACATCGTTCTGCTTCAGGATCAAAGGCAGTTAAAGGAATATCATTTTCTCAAATATCAGTTTTTCGTTGGTATCGGGAAAATACCAATATATAATTTTTCTTGTTTGATAAGATTTTAGTAGCGTGCACGTAGACTCTTGCAAATTGTGATTGTTTTTCTCTGTGTGTGAATTAAAGAAACCAGTGAAACGACACTTTGATAAATTCAATTGATAAAACACCTATTTTCTGTTAAATTGCTGAAACCAAAAAAGCTGAGTGCAGATTTAATATCAGACAAGTTGTAGGTTACCAGATTGACTACAAAAACCAAACTTTATCGTAACTCGCAGCTTGGCACGATAGGGATAAGTGGTGATCTATTCTATTGATCACCTGCTATATTTCACTTTTTTATGTAAAATTCTTAAGTTTCTGTAGTATCTTTTTTCCTGCATTATATGAAAGTTAGTTCTCAAATGTCTATCAGGCCTTTAAAAAATTAATATTGTGTGTAACTGATTTATTAAGTGCTAAAATGCAAATTTATAGAAATTAAGAAATTCAAATTTATCTCATGTTTTCCATTATTTGTTTATGGTTTATCAGAAATTGACAAATGTGAACGTTAATGTTGTGTTCAATTGTATGAGATAAATTATATTGATATTCAATGTATTAAATTGTCAGAATAGATTTAAAGCTTAGGGTTTTCTTTCATTATATTTTTACTTGACAGTAAAATATCAATATTTTTCATATGAATTATGATTTATCAGGGTGACCACAGACCTGCAATACCTATCAGGGAATTTTATGTTTCTGGAAATATCAGGGTATTCTGTTGACAGCTTGGGAAAATTGCGAATTGAGATTTTTTTTTTTTTTTTCATATTCTGACTTGGTTTTCTTTTAGCTGAATGAACAATGCTTGTTCATACCATGATGTTGCATTTTTCATTTTGCATTACAAGACCCATTATTCATCTCCTTTAAATATACTTCTGAACAAGTGGCTGGAGAGAGAGCTTTCATTAACAGGCAACGTGTGACCTCGATAAGCATCTTTTGAGGGGGAACGTTTATAGAATTATCAGGGAATTTAAAAATGAATTTCTTGCGACCAACCACCCTGTTTATTCAAAATTGACAAATGTTTTTAAAATATCTTTAATGTGTGTTCAATTGGATATATTATAAATTATATCGCTATTGCAATGTATTAAACTGTCCAAATAGTTTTAAAGTTTGAGGTCTTTCTTCATTATAATATTATGATTTTTTCAAGAACAGGGATAAAGATGTCCCGTTATCGTAACTCTGGACCTTTAGATTGCAAGGTGTATGTTGGAGAACTTGGAAACAGTGGAACACGACATGAATTAGAAGATGCCTTCAGTTACTATGGTCCTTTGAGAAATGTGTGGGTGGCAAGAAATCCTCCTGGCTTTGCTTTTGTAGAATTTGAGGATTCAAGGGATGCTAGAGATGCTGTCAGGTCTTTAGATGGAAAGTAAGATTATTTTGCAGTTTTCTTTTTTTCTTTTAAACTCTGAACATATTGTCTTTATACTAAGAATAGTTTTTGTTCGTATTACTTTTAATTGCCTATCCAGGTTTGATTATTTGAACTTGGATAACTTCAGTGTTTGTTGTTCAGCATTTTAAAATTGGCACCTCCCAGACAAAGTGTTGGGACTCCTCATTCTTCAAAATGCTGATATTTTAGGCTTTTCATGAAGCTTTTGAATTGAAAATGCATAGATATCAAAAAATGGAACTTACGAATTTAATTTTGGATGTAAAAAACAATATTTTTAATTTATAAAAGTAAAAGAATATATATAGTATAAAGTATTTTTAATAATTTTTTTGTGAAACAGGAACTGGATTATTTAACAATTTTTTTTTTAACTTCTGTTTTTTCAAACTTGCTTACTTGCTTTCAGATTCTTGCACGAAATTTCTATGAAAAATGCAACAGTATGGAGAATAATAAAATACTGTATTTAAAAATTCAGAAACGAATGTGTAAAATTTGTGGTTCTAGCTAATCATAAGATAAATTCTAATTATCAACTAGACTAATTATTAAATTCTAATTATAGACATGGTTCCTATCTGGACTTAATCTATGATGTTCTCGATCATCTGCTTTGTCACTTTTCCTAGTATTGTGATAGGGTTGAAAATTCAAGTTTTCAATGGAAAAACATGTTTTGGAACAGCTTGGATATAAGGAATTTGGCTAAATCTGCCCCCCCCCCCCCCCCCCACACACACACACCAAAAATGGTGCCAACGCATACGGTGTTTGATAAGTCCTAACGAACGCCATCTTGAACATCGCGCGTAAGAAATATAAATATATATAATTAAAAATGCCGATTTAACAATACTTGGAAATAAATGCGAAATTTTATATTAAAAAAAAGCGTTTGTTTGAAAAATCCTAACGGCATCCAGTCATTGGATCCACAAAATTTAAGCTGTGATTTACAGTTAGATGATCATAACCATCTTTCCCTAACGAATCGTAAGTCTTCCAGCAGTCCCGAAGAAAATCCATGAAGAGCTGTTTCTCCTGAATCAAATGAAGACAAAACATCCTATCCGAAATTCCCTCACGCCCCAAAATGGATCTTCCGCCTGAGAAATTAAATTTCAATTTAGATGCAAAAAATTCCCTGAAATTTCGCAATAACACTGCTAACTGAAACCATAGAAGAAGCCATAACTAACAATATAAAAAATCAAATGCAAGAAATAATACATCCTGGTTTGGTAAATCGATACAATAGCCCACACCCCATTTTTCTAAGTACAAAATTTGCGCCAAGTTGGCGAGTTTCCCAGTGTTTTGCAATTGACTCCTCCCAACTCAAGTGACGTAGTTTCCCGTGTTTTAAAATAGGCTCCTCCTACCAATCTGACGTATTCTACCATTTTATGAACTGGGATTTTGAATGTAAATGAAAGTGCAATTGAATGTTAATAAAAGGAAATAATACTTATTAAAAGTGAATAATACTCATAAAAAGCTTACAAAATACGATTTTTATGCATTACAAAAGTATTGCACAATGGCAGAATAAACAACTTTTAAAATTTTCGAAACCATATTAAAAAACTTAAAATGATTTTTGATTTTAAATCAATAACAAAAAGTTATAACTGGAAACATCGAAAATTTAATTTAACAATACTTAAAAGAAAAAATACGAAATTTAAAAAAAATGTTTGTACTTTAACTGAATATAAGGAAAAACGATACTTAGAAAAATGTTTGGACTTTAACTAAATTTAAGAAAAAAACGATACTTAGAAAAATGTTTGTACTTTAACAAAATTTAAGAAACAACAGAACTTAGAAAAAAGTTTGTACTTTTTAAGAAAATTGTACTATTTAAGAAAAATGTGTATTTTTTGTGTATGTACCATAGCTGCCAAATCTACGATTTTTCCGGGAGTCTCCCGAATTTTGAGGCAATCTCCCGAACTCCCGAAAAATTCCTAAATCTCCCGAATTTTTACAATAATGAGACAAAATCCCTACAAAAGGGATTTTCCTAAAAAAATCCGGATTTTTCATTACGCCTCCGGATTAATAACGAAATTCTCCGGCTTTTTTGGTTGGAAATTTATCAATTAACCAAACATGTATAATTCCTCGAAAACACCAATTTTTCGCATTTTTAGCACTGATTTTTATCATTCCCGGGATCGTACAAATCCATAATACAATGCAGGGTAATACCAATCAAATTAACAGAGATTTACGGCCGCGTGTAATGTAAATTAAGATCTCGATCGCTTATTTTATGAAAATAATAAACATACTTCTTCAAAGGTTATTGAGCATAAATCATTAACATGTTATTTTGTTCATTAATTTCGCATTAACACTGCGATTGCGCAATTCAGTTTGTTCTCATGAGTCGCCGAGAATATAATAGTATCTTTTTCCATCCATCTCAATCTTCTAAATATTGCTTTTTTGATTGACTAAACTAGCTTATTTTCATATTCTGATTAATTCCTTAATTATTTTCGCATAAATAGTGCGATTGCGCAATTTAGTTATTTCGCGTGAATTGCCGAGAGTACGTTAGCATCTTTTTCCATCCATCTCCATCATTTAAATGTTGTATATTAGATTGACTAAACTAGCTTATTTTCATATTATGGCTAATTAATAAGGTTAATTTTTTAATTATATTTGCATAATACACATTTTTCTCTTTTGAAAAATCGGTATGAACTCTGTAAGGGGATATTGAAGAAGAATTTAGTAAGGAGTTCTTAAAAAAAGCAAAAACAGCTGCTATATTTTTAAGTAGTAAGAAGGATTGAATTTGACATTTTTTAATTATATAGAACTTTTACGTGCTGTATTTTTACTTACCAAAAGATTTCTTTCATTCAATATTTTATCTGCAGAGAAGTGTTTTTGTGTCAAAGACATGTGAATAATTATTAAACAGTAACCAATGACATTTTTCTTTATGCATCATATTCGGTGTAATGAACATTGTTATAGACTCTGATGAGAATAACTGTGCTTATTTTTTAAAAGATGTTTTAATTCTTTTGTATTCGTTGAAATTAAATTGTGTTTATAGATACAATACAGATTATTTATCATATTTGTCTATTTTTTATGGTGCAGTTTTGTAGTAGAGGGGAAAAAAATCCCTATTCTGTCTTGAAAATTCCCTTTTATGCTTTCTATAAAAAAAGAATAGGTTATCGCGCTGTGCGATTTTTCGACTTTTGTCGCGAATTGCATATATTTAAAAATCTCCCTAATTTTCATTTTCCAAGGTTGGCAGCTATGATGTACTATTTAAGAAAAAATAGAATTTAAAGAAAAGTTTGTACTTTTAACTAAATTTAAGAAAAAACGATACTTAGAAAAATGTTTGTACTTTAACTAGATTTAAGAAAAAACGATACTTAGAAAAATGTCTGTACTTGAACAAAATTAAAGGAAAAACAATACTTTAAAATTAAGAAAACCCATTTTAAAAACACGGGAAAATACAAAAGACAATTTCAAAACACGGGATTAACAAAGAAGAAACTAACCTTATTCCTCGTCATCCTCCGTATCCGAGTGACGTTGTTTGGACATTCATATCTATCACTAATTAATCCTTTCGTTACACACCAATCAATTACTGCTCTCTGACCTTTCGCTTCAAGAATAAAATAAAATTTTATGCCTGACTCATTTTCATTCACTCGACCACGTTTTCTAGATCAAAATCCAAAATCTAATGAAAAACTAATGAAAATCTTTATGCATGTCAATTACGTGGAAATAAAGAAATATATAATCCAATAAAGGTTGCTTCAAAACAATTCAGCGATTGATTGAAAAAGATCCACAAAACGAACTTTCCACAAAGATTCACAAAATACGTTCGAATAAAGTTTGCAAAATGATCTGTGCAAAAAGATGTGATGAAATACACAGATTACTATACTAATAATATTCTGCGTGCTGATTGGATGTCCGGAAAGCGGCTACCAGATTGGCAAAGAAAGCCGAACCCGGAAATTGTAACCCGGTGCATCGCGCCAAATTGGCGTGCTTTTGTTCTTTGAAATCTGGGGTGTGGGCTAATCTCCCGATTGACCCCTGGTTTAAATATGTGATAAATCCGATTTTAATCCAACGCCACGTGGAAAGAAAATTCTGATGCAAAGCACAGTACAAACCACAGAGAGAAAAAAAATTGAATGAACCGCGCTGAGCCAAAAGATAGCTAAAGGGGGTGGGGTTGCCAGAAAAACACGTCACGGAACATTTTGCGCCACATTTGGCCATTTGCCTCGTGAAAAAAAAGTTGTAAAAACCAAATTCCTTATATCCAAGCTGTACCCATGTTTCATGCATCCCTGAACTCAATTCGAACATTTTTGAGGTGATGTGTCTTGTGTTGGTGGGTCTGCGGATGCAGTATCTTATGAACTTGAGCATTTTAAATGAAATTTGGTACAAAATTACAATCGGTGAATACAAAATGTCTTGATTTTAAATGCAATAAAATGTTCAAAACTTCCCCCCCCCCCCCCCCCTAACAAATTTTTGAAAAAATCAATAACGCTACATAAATTATCATTTCTTAATGTTATTTTTCATTAGAAAATGGTTGACACAGACTGTAGAACCCTAGCATGAACCTGTTCTCAAGATATTGCACATTTTTCACGCAAATGTATAAAAAAAACCTAAATTAAAACAAACGTATTAACTTGTCAAATATGTTCCTTTCTATATGTAATATTATGCAATGCATTTATTATTATTCTCGTAGATCTAGTTTCTTCTGTTCATGAGAGAAGATACTTTAGGTAATAGTTTTATATTTTGATGCCTAGCAATTCCACCAACAGTCATTTATGTATAAGAAATTATCTTCTCTGTGTCTAATACCTAGCAAAAAATTTGGCAATTAATATAGCAAAATATTGCCACGTTGGCAGTATTTCTCCCAGATGGATTTAATATCATCGAAATTGCACAAATGGTGTGAATGAAAATGCCAAATTGATGAATTAATTATTAAAATATTTTAATACAGACTATTTATTGATTGCAGGTGCTATCAATGATAATTATCAATTTAGAGTTGTGTGAAACATAAATTACTTGGGCACTTCGAAATATTTTTATATGTTGTCTTCCAGAAAAGAGCCATATGTACAATTCACCTTTAAAATCATTATCCCATGGATCTTATACATCATTGAACAATGAAATAAATGTTTTTAAATAAAAAAAAATGATAGACCGGAGTTTGAAATAGGGGTGATCAGATTTTCCTTAGAAAATGGAAAATTTACTATTTGTTAAGTATTTATAGATGTCAATCTGTAGGTCTAAGATGACTTTTAACCCATTAGTGCCTAGAATCCCATTATACTAGGTGGGACGCTAGGCACTAATGGGTTAATAGTTATGGCAGAGTTGCCAACCTCTATGGATTTTGGAATAAAATTACGGACTACGGGGAAAAATCTGTAAAATTAGAGAAAATGCTTATTTTTTTCAATTTTCATCTTATAATTATTGCACATTAAATTGGCAAAACTTGCTTATTTCTATATGTTGGTTATTCATGTAAATTTTTCAATTATTTTGACATATTTAGTAGAGTTGCTGAATTTAGGGAATTCTCATTTAGTCCTGGGAGTCCACAAGTATCTTTTTCCATCCATCCCCATCTTCTAAATGTTAGTCATTAGATGGATTAAACTAGCTTGTTTTCATTTTGGTTAATTATTAAGGCTCATTTTTAATTATTTCTTTATAGTTACTTGGTTTGTATAATTCGGGTAGTATCACTTACATTGCCAAGCATAAGCTAGCATCTTTTTTCATCCTGTAATTATTGCACATGAAATTAGCAGAACTCGCTTATCTTTACATTTTGGTTTATTATTCATGTTAATTTCCATGTGACCTTGACGTCTCAGATTTCAACGATTCATAGTTTAGTTAGATTTGCCACTGGTGAATAAAAGATTACTTTTTGCTATTTTAAGCTAAAAGGGTCCAAAATGCCCTTTTCCTTTTATTAGCTTTTTTTCTCTATCCGTTTATGATGGGCGTTTTACTTCCCGGAAGATTATACAGAACGTCACAAATATTTTCCAGCCAGTAAAACTCTACAGATTTTTACTTGCTTTACATTTTTCAGTCATTGTGACTTATGCTGTCATCTATATATTGATTTTTAGAACATAATGCTATTAAAATGCTAAAAATAACTGCCTGTGCAATCCACCATGGGAGCTTGATTTAGCTATTGATCATTATATATGTACATACAATTGTAATAGTCAGCTATTTCTCACTGGTGTTTGTATAGTCATGAAAATTTTAGAAATAAATTAAATTTGTATTTTTTTCATATTAGAATACTGTGTGGTCGTCGTGTAAGAGTTGAACTTTCTAGTGGTAAATCCAGATCATCCTATAGACCTCCACCAAGATACAACAGTGAAGAGCGTTGTTATGAATGTGGAGAGCGTGGCCATTATGCTAGAGATTGTAAAGGCTCTAGGCGCCGTTCAAGGTAAGCATTTTGGCTCTGTATGATAAATTAATTTTTATTGTTGGGATAAATTTTGTATTTTAAAATAGTATTCAATTTACCAAAATTTTATTAGATGAGGTTTATTAACAATGTTAGAATTTGAAGGCTCAAATATCAACAAAATAATTTAAGCTCCTAACTTATTTTTGATGTATGAAATTAAAATTATTTAACTTTTATAGGCTAAAGCAGCCTCACATCAGTATAAATCAACTTATCGCTCAAGCTGCATAGTTGTGATCAGCATTCAGCAGTGAGTTACCAGCTCACCAATCTTTACACCTCAACGCAATTAACATCATAATGACATCTCAGCTCGGCACATCTCGGGACGCCATCGCACTGCTAGTCTTTCGTCTATTCATCTACAAAACAGCTCTTAGGGTGTTCATCTCAAATGTTTTAGAAACCGACTCTGCACTACAACTGCAATATAATCATCAATGATTGCCCCTATGTGCAAACAACATAATGTTATCAACTTTAAGTTATTCATATATGTAGCAAGAGGTTTGTCTTTTCCTTTCTTTATCTGTGTTTTAAGACCTAAGTATCTAGTAAGACAATTGGCATATTTGTTACTTTAAAGTTATTCAAAGGTCTATATTAAGTTAAAAATTAAATTCTATCTAAATTTTTAATAAGCATTGTAATGCCCAGGAAAACAACTTAAGATCTTGTGTCTATAATTAGTCATTTTTTGGATTCTTTTTTCATTGAGTAATTCTAATATTGAACTTAAAAAATAAAGACATTTGAGGTGCTAAAAACATCACTTTAATGGAGCTGGTATATTTCTGTATATTAAAAACTTCCAATTTCAGTAAATTAAGCCTCAGTGGAGTGCATCTGAATTGTGAAAACTTTTCTTTTAGAGGCACATTCAAGTCTACTTTCATCAGATTGCAATGGGATACTTGTATGTGACATCAGAGGTGACACAGGGTCACATGCCACTATCAACCAGAATCCTCTTCATCGTGTGCAAGTATCCCATTGCAAAACATACAGCCTATTGCAGTAACGAATCTAGAACTTGTAACCAATTGTGGCATTATCACTGTTCCATTGCCTTTGCAATTTGCCATGCATTAAACTGGAATGTGCTCCTTAAGTTCTTACCCTCAATAAAGTTTTGCTTCCAAGCTTGCACGATAAAGCAAAAGATTAAATTATGTCCTTAGCTCAGGTAAGTTCAAGATAATTAAATAAAAGCTTTATTCTCATTTTCAATTTGATCCTTTTCAGATCTCGTTCTCGATCTCCAAGACGCAGAAGCAGAAGTCGCTCTCGAAGCCGATCAGCAAGTCGCAGCCCTGTCAGAGCTCGCGAAGCTACTTCAAGAAGTCGATCTGGTTCTAGAAGCCGGTAAATAAGTATTGGTTTGTATTCTGTGATTCTTTAAAGAAAATTATTTGTGTCTTAGCAGGACTCAGGTCCAGAGTCTAATTGATAACTGATTATAACTTTTCCTCATATTTAATATTAGCTTAAAGTGTAGCATTATGTAAGTTATTGTTAATTTTGATGACTTAAAAGTATATGAATCCTACGTTATAAAATATGTCTGTAATCATAAACATTGGCATAATTCTAGAGGTGGCAGAAAAAGCACATAAGTCAAAAATTCCAATTTCTCTATAACATACATATTTGGTTTAAGAAATGTATGACCTTGTGTATTGTAAAAGCACATAAGTCAGTTGGGCGTTTAAGAAAGAAAACCTTAAACACCTATTAGATTTTACAGGGATATCAATGGGGTCATAAATTATAAATTAAGAACTTATTTATTTAACTTATAAATATATAATAAACTCCATTAACTTAACGTGTAACTAACAACTAAATTTAAAAATTGTTCTTCTAAAAGCATCAAAATTCATATTTTTCGATATTTCAAAATCCTTGTTCTTGAATTTAGTGCTTTTTTCCCACCAACTCTAGAATTTGTAAGTATACAAAATTTAGCAAGATATTGTTTAAAAACAATTCCTGAACCAAATTATTTAAATGATGAATATTCCAATAATGATGCTAATAGTATCAGGCCCCATCTCAGTAGTTCAAATAAATGACATAACAGGTATTTTACTGGATTTTATTCTAAGTTGCTACATTTGGAACAAAAGATGAAGGCTACTACTGTTCCTGTAAAAATTCAATATATGGCAACCATTACAAGTTCTTCCTTATTAATTTTTGCGTTCAATGAAATTAAATATGTTGTTGCAGTATTGCAGTTGATACATGCTTCAATCATAAATGTCTAAATATTAATTTTAGTTTTTTATATTGTAAAGTTAGAGCTAAAGATGGATATTTCTAAAAAAAAAAAAAAAAAATTAGCACTTTTAAAATAGTATCTCCCTTCCAAAATATATTAGATGTTTCCACCTTTCAGCATCATTCCCTTTTTCATAGTCATTTTTCTTTTCTATTGCATACTAGAGGGTGGTGGTATATTTGCTTTAGAAGATGTCAATTAGCAGTTGGTATCTTCAGTTAATGTGATCATGTAACTTTTTAATTTTAGTTACTATTTTCAAGAAAGTTTTCCTGGAAATGTTTTAAGATTTATTTATCCAATCTAATCAATGCTGCCTAAATGACATTATGCCAAACATAATGCAAGCCAACTAATCAAAAGACGTATTGTGTACAACATCATCCAGAAGAAACTACAGTTTCTCCTACAGCTAAGAAAACAATTTTATACTGCATAAGTTTCTGAGCATTTGGAACAAATTTTACTGATTTATAATATGGTTCATTCAAAAACTTATTTTAAGATTGGTGTGTGTGATTAAATGTTCACAATTTTTATGAAATAACTAGAAAATGTACCTGGTGTTGCCTGATAGTTAAATCAAGTAAAATAACAAAATAAATAAATTTTATTCATATAAATAGCTGTAAATTGCATACAATATAAATTGTGTACAAAAGCACGATGAACATGTTATGTACAGTATTTTAATGTTTTATTCATAAGAAACATATATAATTTTAAACAAATATTAAGTGTCATAAGTAAACAATATGCTATATAGTCTCCTGCTTTTTCTATTTGGAAAGTTGGCACGGCACGTCTGGTAATAAAAATGTCTATAGTGGGAAAGCTGAACATCATACATACATAAAATTTGGTGCACAGGTACTTTAAAACCCTGAACAGACTTTTTTTTTCTTTTGGGGTTGACAGGATTATTAAAGCAAACTTAAATTTTGTTCACTGGAAGTGAACTCTCGAAAAACAAAGAAAGCTCTATCAATATGCTGCTTATAACAAAAATAAACTGCTGTGTATGCTCACTATAACCACGACCTCCTGGCAGTGCCGGGTACATTTTCTAATTTTTTAAAAATTAAAAATATATATATATATGAACCCTGGTACTGACTTGGACTCCTAAATAAAACTATTTAAAAAATCATTTTATATATATATATATATATATATATATATATATATATATATAATTTTAATAGGTTTGTAAATGATTTTTAGGTAAGAAATTTAGAAAGGAACTATTGATATGAAAAATGTATTGCCATTTATAATGGCATCAGATTTGGATATTAGTAGACAACAAGTTGTGGTTGGATAATTATATATTTCAAGGAAATGGTGTTAAACTATTGCCTTCAATATTTGAAACTTATCCTAAAAATTGCAGGTTTGGTCATTTATTTTCATATGCACATTAAAAAAGATGGAAAATAAATCTTTGAAACATAATAGTTATTATAACTATCGCATAGACAAACATCTGGAATGAGGATTCTCTATAAGCAGATGTTTTAAGGTGAAAAATCTTAACAGAAGAATCTGTGACTATATTCAGATGTCCAAATGTTTAAATAACTCAAGAAATGTGAAAGTCTGTTGCATCAGTACGACAGGTATATAAAATTTTAGGAGACAAGTAAAAAGAAGAGAGACTAAAAACAACTCAAAATAAAAAGAAAAACATCTTAAAAGATATAAATTTTTTAAACACAGAAACAAGCACTCAAGCTGATATTGTACATATGGAGAAGTCACATGAAGATATTGCAGAAAGAGCAGAATCAAAAAAAGATATTGCCCTGTTTGTAAAATCTAATTCGCTCAGAAAGGCTGTAAAAGAAAGCAGATGAACTTAAATTGAAAATAAATAAAATATAAAATCTGGTGAATTACAAAAATGAGCTTGATGAGAGTGGTTTGTAATGTATTAAAATTGTATTTATAATTTGTTTTAAGTATTTGTTTATTTAATTTTTTTTTTCTGTACAACCACTTTTCCCAAATTTTTAATTCAAATCACATAAATGCAACACTGCTGTACTTTCATGTGGTTACTTCACATGTTACATGCAAAATTCTGTAACTGTTTGCAAATTGAATACTTACTTAATTAAAAATTGATATATGAAATCTTTGTACAGTGTCTAAACAAAATATCAACGTGTATGAACATAATATTTTAATGTTTTAAACTTTCTTTGTTTAAATGCGGAATAGTATAGGAGTCAATATTTTAAACCTAAAAACTTTTGCTAGTTTGTACCTTATATTTGACATGGGATAAATGCTGGATAAAAATAATTTTCAAAATAAAGTTCTTTGGAAAGTCATTAATTTTCATTCTGTGAAATGTGTGAGAACCCTGAATAATGTCCCAGATTTCATCTCTATTATAAAAAATGCAAGATTTCAATTGGAAATACAAAAGTGTGGCTCATCGTATTACTCAATTTATACTGACAATCAAATTAAAAGAATAAAAAACTGGGATTGAATTATTTAAAACACAAGTGCCTAAAAATATATTGCAGCTACCAAGAATTTGAGCAATAAAAATGTACCAATTCAGTGGTTGGGCGATTTTATCATGCGACTAATCCATTTTTAGAATGCAGTATAATAGTGTCAAAGTTGTGTACTGTTGTAACCAAGGATATTAATTTTAATAATCCCTCCGCAGAATGAGTGATGTTTTCTAAAGAAAAAAAAAAAGTAAAGAAAATCCCCTTGTACAATCACTGTACAATTCTGAAGCCCTGTTGCAGAATTTACTACAATAATGTCTAAGGTTGTTTACTGTTGCTACCAAGGACATTTTAAACCTCACAAGTTGCAATAATCCCCCACAAAATGAGAGATATTTTCATAAAGGGGATGGGGGGAAAATGCTCTACAAAATGTTTGGACGGCTGGGAAAGTATCACTCAATTTAAACTAGAACTTAATGGGAGTGGCAACCCAAGTGACCACACCATCTTTCCTTCCCGTAAGCATCACCTCTCGGCTATGGATTATTGTGCTTGTATTCGTAGATATTGGGATAGTTTTTTGTGCTGTCAGAAATCGAACTTTGGTCCTCTAGTTGCGTTCCCCTTACCTTAACACTAGAACAACGAAAACTTTCATTTTGACCACATAACTACTTTGAGAAATGATTCCTCCAAAATGGCTAATCCCAGCCCACCTATGGAAAATGCAAAGAATGGTGCATCAAGAACGCTTATTGCAAATAATATGTTGAAGAAGCATCCTAAATGCTGTAACTATGATGTTTTGGTTTTGAATTAAAGGTATGTTGTATTTTTTTCTATGGCTGTCAAATGACTGCTGCCCGTCGTCCTAAGTAAGCTAGTTAAAGTATCCATCATTCTAGTGTTAACTACTTGGCTATCCCTGCCTGCAGTTGCCTGGTGCATATCAATAGTTCAAGGTTATACCCTTAATATGTATGGATGAACTGATTTGGAATTCGCTTTTAAATTATAAATCCAGGTTATCCTTGTGTAAAATGTAACCATATAGGGAAAAATCCATCCAACCTGTTAACCCCAGTAAATATTTATGTATTGCAAACATTGACAGTATTTGAATCATTGTTTCTGAAAAGGGTACCCGTCAAGAACGCTGACCTTCCATAAAGAACTCACAACCGGAGGAAAAGTTCTTCCGGTAGAATGGCTGACAATTTTCGGAAGGTGAGTGCTTTTGATTGATGCCCTTTTATCAAATGAATAGTTTTATTGTAAGTAGCTCAGTAGTTTTAAAGCCAAGATCAAAATTTTGGTCAGATTATGAAACTAATTATTCTTCATTTTTTAATGTTACTTTGTTGCATTTATAATAATTTAAACTAACCAAAAAGTTTTTACTTATAATGTTTTGATTTATCTGCCAGAGAAATTGAATATTCTGCGGTATAAAAACTATCCCAAGCTTAGGCATGATCACTAACACCCCTTCTAATCTCATTTCTGGTCTTCCAAAATGAATAATCTTGTTACAAAAGCAAATTTGCTTCCAAGTGAGCCTTAATTATTAGTTTAAATTTTCTTTAATGAACAGTCTGAGTATCATAGAAAAATTAAATTAATGGCAAAATATAATAAAAAATATGTTTATTTGCATTGCCTGTAGCAAAAAATTTAATCGTATGGCTATAAAATGTAATACAGAGGTACCTTAGTTTCCAAAAAAATGTCTCAAGGTTTGTTTTTTTAATTCGAAATATGAAATAATGAATTTAATGGTCAAAATTCGTCTATCACATAACCCAATACAGTTGCCAATTTTGATTGGTACTGCTCTTTATTGTATGTAGTTAAACTATTTTCGAATTTTTTTCAATTTACTCTAATTTAAATCAACAATACATCTCAAACTGTTGCTAATGTAATAAAGCAAACTTCATTAAGAGCAGTATACAACACAAATAATAGTGTTAACAGGTTTCAAGGGTAAGAAACGGACAGCTCAAACTGTGCTGTTGTAATAAAACTAAAATAACTAACACAATATGAAACACAAAATAATAGTGTATACAGATTTTGAAGGCAAGGAATACTCTAGTCTCGGATACAAGGTTCAAGATTGGCTCATGAAAAAATAGCATAATTGACCTTTTCAATTTCTGTCCATCCCTATCGTACACATGATAAGAAAACAATTAAATCCAACAAGCCCGACCCTACTGGGATATGTCCAGCAAACCCACATTGCAGGTAGCATATCAGTAATTTTTCATTAGAAAATGAATGACACAAACTAAACCAATCTCAAGTTTTTGTACATTTTTCACATTTATCCGAAAAAAAATTGTATAGAATTAAAAGTATTAATTACTGTGAAAATATATTCGCTTTTCATATGCAGTATTATGTGCAAAATTTATTAACATTATTTTCGTAAATCTGGTTTATTCCATCCATGAAGAAGACAACCTTGTTAAGAGCAATGTACAACACAAAATAATAGTATAGGTAGATTTTGAAGGCAAGGAAACTCTTTCATGGATGGAAAGAACCAGATTGTATTTAGACTTCTAGCAATTTGCCAGCAATCATTTATTGATAAAAAAAAAAAAAACCTCTCTCCATCTGTTTGTAATGCTTGGTGGTAAATTTGTCAAATGTTGTGGCTAATTTGGCAAAATATTGTCAACTTTTTAATGGTGCCAAATTGACGAAAATATCACCAAAATTGCGAAATGACATTCAATTAACGAAAATACTGTCAACATTATTTCACACACACATATTGTTTGAATTCCCATATAAGGTTAAAACATTCTTTTCCTTTCATTTTATTTTTGATAGAATCTCAAATTGAATGAACAGAACTTTCACATCTTTACAGTTTACTAACATAAAACTGAAGAATTATTTTCTTTGAAATATATTCAAAATAAGTGATTGCATAATGGAATTTTCATTCTCTTGTTTTCCAGATAATAAAATTTTTTGTCCAAAAACATTTTTCTGTCCATCTTTATCTAATTATGCTAAATTGCAATTAGAGAGCCAGGTATCTTTTGCTTCGGTAAGCACCTTCCTAAATTTCTCTTGTTTATGCCACTGATACTATGTAAAAGTATTCCTCATACAGTAGGCAGTTTCAATTTAATAGTAAGTTATCAATATTGTATAAAAAAGCATACATGATTGTTTTGCATGATGTAAAAAAAAAATCCCTATTTCCCCCCCCCCCCCCCCTTAAATGATATTGAATATGTTATGCACTATCTACTTGATTTTTATTTTCAAGTGTCGGCATGTGTGCATTATGTAGGGAAAGTCATGTACTTTCCCTATCATATTTAAGTTGTGCTTCATTGCCATTTTATGGCATATAGTATGGGATCAATGAAAGTCGTATGAAATTCAAAGTTACCCATAAAATTACAAAAAAAAAGTTATTCATCATTAAGACCACTTCAAACTAAGGGAAACAACTGATTCTAATTTAAAAGGATATTTTATTAATTCATAATTTAATTTATAAAAAAGTAGTTCAAAAGGAAATTTCAAAATCTAATAGAAAATAATTTAAATTCTTCATAATCACATGAAATTGTTACATTTTTCTTCTTGTCTAAAATTCAATTTCTGTTTCAGAAATGGACGTGCATCTTCAGGAGAATAATTGTCTTCATCACACTAATCATGATCTGTCATCTTTGATGTGCTTTTACATTTAATTGTATACAAGAATGTAGTTGTATGCACATTTTAATTTCAATAAACCATTCACATTTGATTTTTCTCATCAACTTGATTGTATTATGTGATTTATGCATTTTAAGATTTGTTTATGTTCATTAATTCTCTAGAAATTAAAATAAAAATTCTAGAATACAATTACTGGGTTCATGGACTTCAGGAAAAATCAGGAATCCCCAGAATCAAAAACTGGTAAAATATGATTAATATCTAGAAAAGGGATGTGTTTTGTATTAAAAACTATTTTTAAGACTTTTCCTTATTATTCTTAAGACCAAAATGTTAATTTTAAAAATTTTATTTCATCATCATATAAGCAAATTGGCTAGTTTTTAGTTACATTTTTTATGTTGCTGATTTCAGAGATATTACTAACGAAATTCTCCGGCGTTTATGTTTCAAAATTTTCAATCAGATGTGTTATAATTCCTCAAAACTTTCAACCATTCCCAGGATTGTAGCAAATTCATAATAAAATTTTATTTGGGGGGCTATCATTTCAAAGCCAAATTGGGACCAGGGAATCACTATTGACAGCGACAGCCAGAAATGTGGGAGATTAACTATTTTTGGTTGTCTTTGATTTTAAAGTTTAATTAATTGACGTGTATCCAAACTACTTCTGTTTAGTATAGAAAAATATATTTAAAGGGGTGTTTATAGAAGAATATATTTAATATTCTTTAAAAATACTTAATACTTGCATCTTTTCTCTCTAATGTATATTTGTGTAGTTTTTCTTTGATTGTATTGCTAAGTTCTAAGTAGCCTTATAGAAAGAAAAAATTGCCTTGAAAAGACCTTTAGAAACTATGTCTAATACTGTGCATATCATAATCCATCAATTTCCTTAATATATTTTCATTACGAACAGAAGCATCTCCCATCTGAAGTCTTTGTAATAACTAACTACGTTGCTACTCTTTAATTTACTTCAAAAAAAGAAATTGAATGCACATCAGAACTCTTGCCTATGCTTCTGTATTTACAAAGAATGTAACTTCAAGCTATATTCTTACCTTTTTCCTTTACATATATAGACAGAAAAGAGCCATCTATCAAATAACACCATCACCATTATATAAATGAACATAAAGTTTGACATAAATTTATTTTTCAGATACCATAAACATCCAAATTATTAACATCTTTATCATCTGTAGATTGAAAGATGTTTAGATGAACTCTTAGAAATTAATTTAATAACTAGACAAAATACAGATTAGCCACCTTTCTCTTTTGCAAATTGTTCACTTGTGGTTTAAACATCTGAAGAAATGTATTTTGAAAATACGAAATACTTTTAATTTTACTATTTTTGTAATGCACTTTCAATACATTACAAAAATACTTTTGTTTTTCCAGTTTAAAATACAAATGGATTTTGAAAATGGATTTCAGATACATGTATTTTCAATACTGCCTAACTCTAGTATCAGCTGATTAAGTTTTATTTATGATATACTAGCTATCTTTCAGTGACTAGCCTGGTTGCTTTTTAAAAAAGCTTTTAACACGTTCGCTGCCAAAGCTGATATGGTGTGCCCTTTCACATGTGCCAAGATCCTGTCTGCGTACCAAAACATGACAAATTCCACTATTTGGAAGCACTTCCACCAATAGAGAAGGCTCGACCAAAGCTATGTAGTGTTTGTACTGGACAGAAGATAAGGCGTGATATTTTTGCCTGGTATGTGAAGAAAAACCAACACTTTGCATGGAAAATTGTTTTAAAACTTATCGCAAATAATTTTGTTTCATTATACTTATTAAAATTTCAACATAATATAATAAAAATCTTTTATTTGTTGTATTCTAAACATTTAGTTATTGTAGCTACGTTTTGAAAAATAATCCATTTCAGTACTCAAGAGTATTATTTAGTCCCTTCCTGTATGCTAAACATTGCATACATTTGCTACGGCAATACTTGTACTTGGTGATTTGGGTAAGGCGATCAATAACGAGTTATCTCGTAGCTGGCAGTGAACGTGTTAACTTGCAGTAGCTGTTAATCTCAGCTATCTGCTGTGTGGTCAAAATACACCCTAAATAATTAACCAGCGGCGCTGACTTTGTAGATTCAAGACACTTTATGAACCCCCCCAATATTTTTATGCGTATTTAGTGGAGAAAATGAACAAATTTTGTTATTAATTTTATGTCAAATTTTTCAACCCCTGTTTACTTAAAAGTCATAAAGTAAAAATTTACTCCTCAGGCTTTATTGTATTCTGAATATAAGATTTTTTAACTCAAAAATGATTTAAAGAGAAAATTATTAACATTTTTAACATTGGTAAAAATACCTAAAAAATAAATTGGACGGTTTTTGCTATTTTTATAAAGATAATTGAGTTGGAAATAAACTATATAGAAAAAAAATGTTTTTCTATACTTAACTGTAATTTACTTCATTTTAACATTTCAGATGTCATATTATGCCAGATATTCTGAATGAATTTAAAAAATGCATGGGTTATTTGATTTAAAATTTCTGGAGCCCCCAATAATTTTTCAAGTCTATGCCTATGATTGAAACATACCTTTGCCTGCTGCTCAGAAGGGAGCAAAAAATATGAATTAGATAGCAAATAAGAAATATCAGTTAATGAGGTATAGGAAAGAGTATGCCTGTGAAAATTGCATGTTAATAGGATCAATAAATGCTGAAAAAGATAAAAACAGTTTTTAAAGAATAGCTTAAAATAGAGATCTAGGGAGGCTAAATTCTTATTTTTAAAGGGGCTATAGAATTAAATTTCAACTTTTGAATCCATTCTAGGTGGCAACACCACCATGAATAAGCTGAAGTAAATTTTAGTAAGTCTTTGTCCAATAAAAATTACATACTCTTGGTCCTGATTAAGGTGTAGTCTTGCTGATTGAGATCATCATATCTGTCCTTCAATGGTTTTTCATTGTAACGTAATGATGCAATTTTTTAATGTGTTGTATCAATGCTCAGGTATTTAGCTGTTATTTAAGACAAAACAGTTTTCTAGAGAACAAAAATTAGTGTTTAAAAAGTGTTTTGGCTGTTTCAAAGGTTTTTATGCAAGTAATTAAAAATTTGTTATATTTTTTGTTTTCAAATATTTTTAAAAGTTGCAGATTTGGCTTTTAATAAAAATTTACTATCTAGTTGCTCGTAGCATTTACCATTTAAATTACATTTCATAACGATCAAGTTATCTAGGTTATCAGAAATTGAGGTGCGAAACTTAGTTTTAATTTTTCGTAGGTGGCTAAAAATACCTCGCACTCCGCATTACTTTTATTTGCCTAAGTCATTGCTTTAATGCCACTTTCTGAAAAATATCCCTTCCCAGAGTTGATACTACCCATTTTTCAAAATAGAAAAATTTGTATTATGCAAATATAATTAAAAAACTAACCTTAATAATTAGCCATAATATGAAAATAAGCTAGTTTAGTCGATCTAATAATAATATGCAACATTTAAATGATGGAGATGGATGGAAAAAGATACTAACGTACTCTCGGCAATTCACACAATGTAACTGAATTGCGCAATCGCACTGTTTATGCGAAAATAATTAAGAAATTAACCATAATAATTAATCAGAATATGAAAATAAGCTAGTTTAGTCCATCAAAAATGCAATATGTAGAAGATTGAAATGGATGGAATGATACTATTGCACTTTCGGCGATTCATGAGAACAAAGTGAATTGCGCAATCGCAGTGTTTATGCGAAATTAATGAACAAAATAACATTTTAGCGATTTATGCTGAATTAGACAACCTCTGAAGAAGTATATTTATTACTTTCATAAAATAAGCGATTGAGATCTTAATTTACATTACACGCGGCCATAAATCTATGTTAATTTGATTGGCATTACCCTGCATTTTATTGTGGATTTGCTACGATCCCGGAAATGATAGAAATCAGTGCTAAAAAAGCAGAAAATTGGCGTTTCCGAGGAATTATACCATGTCTAGTTAATTGATAAATTTCAAACAAAAAAAGCCGGAGATGTAATTAAAGATCCGAAGTCTCTGACCAAAATCCAGAGAGTTTTTCATGTCTGCATCTGTAATCTTATGAACATACTTTTGATCAAATAAAGAAAAATTTCCCACTTAGCTAAAAAAAATCCTTTTTATAGGGAAAATTTTGGGGGTATTATCTCTAAACGTAGGGATTTTTTTAAAAAATCATTAAAATCGGGCCAAATTCAGTAGAGTTGGCACATATGCAATAGGATATGTACAACCATGGTTTGATGGGTTTTAAATACAACTTCCTTGGTTAAGGTCTGTGGATGAGGCATACAGTCAACCCTCCTATAACGCAATTAATTCATACTGCATTATAAGAAACTGAAATTAGTGTAAATCAGATCAATTCGTACCGTGATATATGGAAACTGCATTATAAGAAACTCAGAATTAGTATAAAACCGAACAATTCGTAAGTGAAACTCGGAGCATATAATTCAGGCTGATTCGGCAGTGTTATTGGATAAAGATAGTCATGTGAGCATGGTACAGCCAATAATGTATATTTCTGCATTTACAGGGGATTCCCCTGATAACTGGAATTGAAAAATGGTGATGTACGTTGATGAAAAAACAGGGGCATTCCCCATTAATTGCAACCGTAAAAGTGTAATAGAAAAATTCACTCTATATAGACCTCTCAAGCTAATTGAGTTGTATTATAGAGAAACTGCATCACAATTTTGGCTCCATGTTATAGGAGGGTTGACTGTATAGACATTGCTTAATACATTTGTTCAGATAGGTAAAATGTAAATTTTATCAATTCAGTATAGAAAATGTTCCAAAAAATACTTTTGAACAATTGACAAAAATATTATTCACCTAGAAGAAACAAATATAGATTAGTTTATTTTTAGAATAATATGTACAGCTACATTTTGTTTATGCCTTGGATGTTAATCCTTTTTCATTTTTTTTAGGTTGTATTTTTCAATAGTATATTACATAAAGTTTAGGAAAACAAACTTTCATTACTAATTCAAATTTGTGGATGCCTGTTGTATAGACTCGCTAATACAGACAATAAAAATAATGAAATAATATATAGAATTTATAAATAATGAAAAATCTTTTAAATTTTCAAACGGTTTGTATACATTACCTTACTTAAAAAATGACATTTTAAATCGCTGTAATGTACAAATATAGGTTGATGAGTTTTAATGATAGTTAAGATATATATATGAGAGCATATAAAAGAGGTGTCTAGAGGCTCAAGTTTTGACTGGTGTAGTCATAGTTTAAAAGTTACATCCGGGTTCAGGGAGGGAGCTGGAAGACAGCAATACTCCTCCCAAGTGTCCTAGACATACACTATAGGATTCAGGTCGGGAGAGTAGGCTGGTCACTCCATAACCATATAGACTTAGTTCCCTATTTAGGTACTGCTTGCTACATGGGGGGAGGGCATTATTGGCCTACAGTACAAATGTATCGCCAATTGTAGCAGCATATAGACAAACAATGGGATCATCTGTATACCTCAACTATTTTTCTGAAAAGCAAATAACTTTATAAGAAGTTTTTGATTGATTTTTCTAATTTTGAAAAGGGAAATGTGTGTATATGTACTTTATTTTGTGGAAAGTGGATGATAACCAAAAGGGTACAGATATTTTAGAAATTTTCAGAAAAAGCAAATGCGTTTTAAAAAGCCTTTTCTTTCAGTATTAAGTTCTCCAAAATTTATAAAAATATTAAAAAAATGGAATGTTACCAGAAGTTCTGCTAGGGGAAAATGCTTTAATAGCACTAAATATATGCTTAACTCATCTTGTAAATTGTTTCTTCTTTCTCATGATACTCATTCAATTACAAGCTGGTATTTTAAACAATTATCAATAATATATAAAATAATTTATTTTTAAAAGTGCTTAATTACAAGCATTTTTTAAATTTATTTTTATTGTATAATATATTTAATGATTTATTTTTATACATACACTAAACTAGTAATTTTTTTTTGTTATTTTTTAAGATGGTAAAATGTTTCTCTTGAATTATCAGCAAGTATTGAAAGGAAAACAATATAATATTTAATGTATTTTAAGTTTTCAAATGCAAGCATATTTAAGGAAAATAATAAATTGTAGCTACCAACTGCAGTATACAGATGTAAGAAATTTTCATACATAAAATTTTTTTATGCAGGGTGTGAAGTAAACTCTTTATAGGACAAGCAACTTTGAAATGGTTGATTATAGACACACATATACTTCAAATTAGAAAAAGTACACATATGATGTATAGATGTTCGATATTCAACAAGGTATAGTTATGAAAATACAACATCGCAATTTTTATACGGTCCCTGGGTCCTTCCATTCATATTTATAAAATTGAAGTCCTGTTGCTAACGAGTACACCAAAACAAATCCCATGCTTCTAAGTAACATATTCGCAGAGATATCGCACATTAAAACTTGGAGCATGTTGTAAGGGATCCGATGAAAATAGAGAAATGTTGATTACATTGAATCTGAAAAGAGGTTGGCAGATGTGTGTAGGTCCGTTTATGAGTGCTACTAACTGAAATAGTTCTTTTATTGTGCTGTGTTTAAATTGGGATAAGGAAAGTAGCAACAAAAAGGCAGATGTTCGCTGTAACATGTGTGTATGAATAAATGTTTCTATCTCCTTTTCTATGTCGTTTCGTGCTGGCTTCGTCTTGAAGACATAGTCCCTGTACTATACCTATACACTTCGCTCATAACTGTATCTATCTGCGTTTGCCTGTTCCGTGGGTGTTCACGCATTGTACTTTGCACCCTTTATTTCTTTCAGAGTTCCATGTTTTTTTGCTATCCAACATACAGGATCTTTATTTAACTTTGTGTATCTCATAGACGGTACCCTAAGCCAAAACTTGGGTAGGTAATGTGGTGGAAGTCATGACATTTACAGGGGTCAAAGTCGTCCTATATTTCCTATATTTTAAAAAATTTTATAAAAAACGTCCTATTTTGTCCTATATTTCGCAATTGTCCTATATTTACAAATTACAAGCAATAAAATCCTTATTTCTATCATTTTGTTTTCAGTCTATCTGCTAAATCTTCCCAGAATTTCAAAAAACGTGGAAGTACGGACGGGATGTTGGACGTCTGCAATTGGTTTCCAATTGCATGTGACGTAATACTACTCTAAACATGACGCCCGCCGGCTGTACGGAAAGCGTGGCAACAGTAGCTGTACTGTTGATTAGGGGCGGAGAAATATCGGTAATTGCAGCAATCAATAGTTTCCAGAGGAACTATCTATAGTTACTAATTTTCAATGTTAATAGTAAAATTAAATACAAACGTGTAGAAGCAGTTTTGTTGTACTTAAAAGCAATTTAAATTAAAAACATTCCTGCTTTTTTTTTTTTTTTCCAAAAATTTAGAATTTTGTTTTGGTTCGAAAACATAGGTTTTCAAAAAGGAATGGGGATTTTGATTGTGTGCCAAGCCGAATCGACAAACAAAATTTCGTGATGATTGGTTGAAAGTCGTCAATAAAAATGGAACTATTATCAGTGATTGGTGCACGAAAGGAAATGATGATTTTTTTGCATATTGTGTGTTATGCAAAAAGACTTTCGCGATCAGCAACAGTGGGAAAACATGCGAGCACTGCAAAACATAAAACTTTGGATACTCAAAACAAAGATCATACGCAGTGCCGGTTGAAAGAAAAAGTAAATAGCTATGGTCATAAATGTGTGTGTTTTGGTGCAAACCAGAGCAGCCCATCTAATCAACCAAGGCTTCTGTGGAGTATTAATGAAGAAGAAATAATTTGTCGATCGGAAATTATTTGGGTTATCCATGTAGCACTGAATAATTATTCATACCTATCATGTGACAACATTAACAGTGTTTTCAAAGAAATGTTTCCAGATTCTTCTATCCCCAAAGGCATTAAGATGTGTTCTAGAAAAATGTCTTATGCTGTGTCTCATGGACTTGGGCCATATTTTTTAAAACAGATTACAAATGAGTTTAAGACTAACATCCCTTTTTCACACTCATGTATGATGAGACACTAAATCAACAAAACTTAAACCAATTAGACGTCCATGTCAGATATTGGAATACAAATGAGAAATGTATTTCTGAACGGTACATTGGAAGTGACTTACTAGGACATTCTACAGCCCTGGATATATCATCCAGCATAAAATCTATTACAGAGTCATGTGAAATCGATTTAAAGAACCTTATTATGTTAGGATCTGATGGTCCAAATGTTAAAGCAGTTTTTAAGTTGATTGACAGAGAAGTCAAATTGTTCAATGAATTTGGGTTAATTAATGTAGGGACATGCAACTTGCACGTAATCCATAACGCTTTTGGCAAAGGTCTAATGATAGACTCATTTGGAAATATTACAGATTTTATTGAAAATATACATTCATGGTTTTCGAAATATCCTTCACGTCAAGAGGATTTACAAAAAGTTATGGAAAGGTTTGATAATGAATATTCCAAAATACTCGGATATGTAAGCAATCGGTGGTTGACTGTTGCATGTGTATGTGAGAGAATTATAGAGTTGCTGCCGGGTATAAAATCATATTTCTTAGAGAAATTCTGAAGGAATGCAAGAGATTGATGAAACTTGATCGATATAAGTGCATTGTAAAAATATTGGAATCTCCATTGACGCTAGTATATTTGAAATTTTTGATAAGTGTTGGCTCAATTTTTGAAGAATTCTTGAAACTTCTTCAGGATAAAAAGACATTGATACACATCTTGTGTGATGAGTTAAGTAAACTAATGAAAAAGATCATGAGCCAATTTATAAACAAAGAGGCTATTAAAGATAAAAATGGAGAGCAGCTGTATGACATTGATGTTAGAAAGAATGCACCAAATGCAAAAAGAATTGATGTTGGGAATGGTGCCAGGAAAGTTTTGGTTTCATTATCTGTTGAGCACAAAGCTGAATTTCTTTTTGATGCTAAAACATTTTATATTCTTGTTACGTTATATTTGAAAGAAAATCTTCCTTTAAAAAATAAACTGTTACAGAGTTTTCAAGTTTTGCATCCTGTAATTCGTAAAGAACCACTGAAAGATATTTTATCATCAGTCAGCAGGTTGGCAAACTGTTTGCCACAGGTAATTCCAGAAGACTGCACTGACAAACTGATGGATGAATGGCGTCTCTATACTTGTAATTCAGATATTCTTGAAGAGTGGATTTGCCCTAATGAAAATTCAATAGACTCTTTCTGGAGTAAAGTTTTTGAATTGGTTAACTGCAGTACTGGAAATATTAGATATCCATATTTAACAACTTTAGTAAAAGTAGCTTTGACTTTTTCTCATGGTCAAGCTTCGGTGGAGAGAGGATTTTCAGTGAACAAAAGAATGTTGACATCAGAACGTTCTTGGATGAGTCTTTATCCCATAAAAGGTTTAAGATTAATTAAAGATGCTGTTCATGGAAAAGCATGGATACTCATCCGAAATATAATGAACAGAAACAAGCAGAGAGTGTGAAAATTATGAAAACAAAGTCATCACTTGAGGTCCCTAAGAAAAGAACTGCAGAAGACAAAATAAAAAGTTTGCAAGAGAATGTTACTTCTGCTCAAGCAATGATTGAAGAAGGTAATCTGTGACTTAAAATGGGATTAAAACGGCAATGTATGAGTGACATTGAAGCAGCACAAGCTCTTATAGATGCTGGTAACAAAAAGTTAAAAAGAGTTAGAGATGTACGGTCAAAACAATAAGAGAAATACATGGTATTGAACTTTTTAGAACTTTTAAAGTAAGATGAGTAAACTTTTCTTAGTCATTTTGTTATCCGATAGAACACTTTTTCAAAAATGAAAATAGCAAAATTTGTAAGATATTTATGATTTCTTTTGTCCTATATTTTTCCAAGTTACGACTTCTAACCCTGCATTTACCTTTACATATCTCAGTAAATATGTTACTTAGAAGCATGGAATTTGTTTTAGTGTACTCGTTAGCTAAATGGTCATATATTTGAAAGGGTTAGTGAATTCAAATACCTTGGAGCTCAAAACTTATTGAAAGCCGAAATTAACTACAGAATAAAATCGGCCAATAAATGTTTCTTTTGATTAAAAAAACAATTAAGATCCAGGCTTGTTAGCCGAAGAACTAAAATGAGACTACACAAGACACTTATACTACCTGTGCTGCTGTATGCTAGCGAAACTTGGACTTTAAATTTAGACGTCCAGCGTGCCCTGGAGACTTTTGAAAGAAAAGTGTTAAGAACTATATTCGGGCCTGTACAAGAACAAGGATGCTGGAGAACCAGATATAATTTTGAACTTTATAGACTCTACAAAGAGCCTCAAGTTACATAAATCATCCGAAGTAACAGATTGAGATGGCTCGGACATGTCTGGAGAACCCCTGAAAACAACCCGACTAGATTGTACACTTTAAGAACCCTGGGGGTACCCACGCCCGGGGCAGACCTTCGACTAGATAGTTAGACGATATTGTGAATGACATCAACATTTTGAAAATTAAAAACTGGCAAAGAGTCACTTTGGACCGACGGTGTTGGAAGAGGAGTGCTGTCGAGGCAGCTAAGACCTGTAACAGGTTGTTACGCTTTTAAAGAAGAAGAAGTACTCGTTAGCTGCAGGACTTAAATTTTGTAAATGTCAATTGTAGGACCCGGGGACCATATAAAAATTGCGATGTCATATTTTTACAACTATACGGCCCCTTGTCGAATCCAAGACATATCGAACATCTATACATCATATGCATACCTTTTCTAATTGAAAGTATGTGTCTATAATCAACCATTTCAAAATTGCTGGTCGTATAAGGACTTTACTTCACATCCTGTATATTTCTAGATTTAAACCTTTTTTTAGCCTTGTTATATAATATATGTTAGCTGTAATATAAGAATAAATATTTTTAAAAGTCACTGAACATATTATTCTAGCTAAAATGTAATAATAGAGAATAATTTCAAAATTTTTCAGAAAATCCACATCTCTACTCTTCTCCATACAAGCACACTACCTCCACCATATGTGAACTGTTTGAGAATCACTACATGCTTTTGCCTGTAACATATGCAAATTTCATGCATTTTAAGCTACATTTAGCCAATTATAAAAAACTTGTGGTTTGTTACTTAAATTATGGAAACCAGTGTATTTAGAAATCTTTGGAGTTGGTTATACTGAGCATTGAATAAGGTTTAAATAAAACCCTTTTTCTAGATTGTAAATATTTGAAACTATTGGTATGGAATCCAAATTCAACTGTTGGATTATGATAGATGTATGTATATCCCTGAACACGAATCAATGGTTTGAAGCAGAAAGAATTTTTTTTTTTTTTTTTTTTTTTTTTTTGTGGGGGGGGGGGGGGGGGGAGAATGCATAAATGAAATAAGAGATAGGAGTTATCGTGTCCATACCTAAAGAGAGTGTTTTCTCTCTAGTTACTTGTTTAATTTTCCCCATGTTAACCTATATCAAAGTAGTTTTCCTAACTTCTGGTTCATTTAGTTTTTAGAGTTTTATGCCAAAGATAGATGTTGAGGACAGGAAGTTTTTTTTTTAATCGATTTTGTTAAAGTTGATTGTTTTGTCATGGATCTCGCTGAACATTTGTCTAATTCTGAAGAGAAAGAACGTTTGTAAAATTGTTTTTTTTTTTGTGCAAACTTTTTTTTTTCTCTTGCTTCAGCACTCATTTTCATGCAAAGATTTCCCAATCTTTATTCAATTATCAGAGGACAGCTTGTGAAGGTTATCCTTTAGCTAGCAGTGAATACCTGGTGTTGTTTGGGATTTAAAATGCAAAACTCTGGTTAAAATTACACAAGAACATATAGAGAATTCTATAAAACCAAACAATATTTTCATCTTCAAAT
Organism: Amaurobius ferox; assembly: GCA_951213105.1. NCBI lineage: Eukaryota > Metazoa > Arthropoda > Arachnida > Araneae > Amaurobiidae > Amaurobius > Amaurobius ferox. The sequence goes on from OX578152.1 coordinate 26,268,694, forward strand.
AATGTTTCAATCAATGTTGTCATATTCAATAGATGGTGCCACCAACAAAGCTGAATCACTGGGCATATCCCGGATCTGTTAGATATTTTTTTTTTTCCCCTTATAGAGCATGGACACAAGCTTAAATAAACAACAGCCTGCAAAGTAGAATGCACAGAAACAGAAGGTGTAATGGTTTTTACCATAGCGGGTAATGGTAAACTGACGATAATGGCAAATAAAAATTGAAACTAAACCCATTAAACATTGAAATTCATCTTGTGCTGAAAATAAGTTATTTAGAATACTTGAGTAACAATATATATTTAAAGATTTAATTTGTTAAAGTACATTTTAAGTGAATGTACAATACTATTAATGTTTACCATAGTCACTAGCTAGCGTTCTATAGATGTATACATGTAGTAGCAAATTCTGCAGTGTATATGTGGGTGAGAAGGGGAAGGTACATAACAAATTGTTTTAAAAAAAACTTGTGTATATGTTTTATTAAGTTAATATTTTATTTTCCGGTAAATTAAAAATATCCATCAAAGAAGAAAAATTTAGATATATCCTACAAAAATTTGAAGTTAAATGATAAGTTTCTAAAGTAGCAGTTTTTCATACAGAAATAATGAAAATTTTCATTCTGCTAAACAAATGTATTTTGTTTTGGAAACATAAGGGCAGAGTTGACCGTGTGACGTAACATGCCCATGCTATATTGATGCTGATTTAATTAGCTGATCATATCGTTTTACCCGAGCCAATTTCAGACCTTATATCTGGGCCTAGGCTGTTTCTTGCCTTCAAAACCAGTCAACACTATTATTTTGCATTGTATGTTACTCTTATTAAAGAAGTTATTTTAGTTTTATCGATCTGCAATAGATGTGATACCAATCAAAATTGGCTACTGTATTGGGATATGGGATAGGGCCGAATTTTGAGTATTAAATTCGTAATTAAAAATAAAAAATTTGGCAAGGTATTTCCTTTTGGAAATTGAAGTACATCTGTACCAAATTTCATGGCTGTAAGTTACTTTGATTTTTCGCTACAGATAGATATTTTATTTTTTATTATACTAGAAGTGGAGAAATTTAACATTGAGTCTATTAAAATAATTTTGGTTCTATAAAGTGGGGCAATTTAACATTGATTTGTTAAGAATTTATTCATACAAATGGGGTATTTCATTATCTGTGACCTGAATAAGTAGGGACAATTGTATATTACATAAGATGATGTTGCATGCATTCTTAAAACAAGATGTTTGTCTATATTTCTGCGTGTGTACTGTGTGTCATCTGTAGTGGAAAATCAAGCATCGGACAGTGATTAAATTTGGTACAGAGGTACTTCAGGATCCTGGAAAATATGCCTTGGTGAGATTTTTTTAATTTGAAAAGGTTTTTAGTTATTTTATGTTTTAGCATGATTTTGAATGATTTTCACACAAATTGGTTCCTTAGCAACCGAAAATATTATCACAGAGTTTCCATCTTGATATCAGAAGGATGGAAAAACATTCTTTCCAATGCTGTTTAACCTGAATCCATAGGACAGTTTAGGTAGCACTTTCTGGCCGTCCAAACAGATACCTTTACACCTTTGGGTAGGTCAGAAGGTCTAGGTCGAAGAAGAAACATCAGGATCTGGTTCCTACACAACGGAAAAAAATGAATGCCATAATTTTGCAATGAGTCATGTGATCTCTTCATATATCATGGGTTGTTGTTGAAACCCAGACCGTCCGACCTACCAGAAAGGTGTAAGGTAACAGTTTGGACGGTCGGGAAGTGCCACCCAATTTAGACCGGAACTCAGTGGGGGAGGCATCCACAGGGACCGTACCCTCCTTCCCCTACCACCAACCTCTTGGAAGGACTTTCGGACCCACATGTTTAACGTGATCGTACTCCGCATGAACACGGTGGCAGTTTTGGCAGTGGCTGGAATCGAACCCGGGCCTACCGAGTGCAACTCCAGCGCGCTAACCAATGGGCTACCGCGCCCCCATATATCATCGGTGTAATTATTATTTTAATTTTTATTTAAAAACTACCAAACAAATTTTGCTGACATTTTATTTAATAACTAGAATATTTCCTAAAATTTTCAAAGTAATTTGTGAATTTTAACTTTGCTTAAAAAGTGTTTGAAAAAATAGGTCCCATAGGTTTCAATGTATTTCATTTTTTCAACCCGGGTTAAATCCAAAACTAATTGGGTGACATTATTCATTTTCATTCCCATGTGTCCCATAAATGAAAAAAAGTACCTTGTACAATTACCTGCAATATTCATGAAGATATTTACAATAGATATAAGGTAAAATACTGCTGAAATTGGAAAACGGAATTTGGTTTTCCCTCAACTGTGACTCATGCTGGAGAGGCTGACTGCAAATTGAAACCAAATTTTGTATAAAACACATCTGCACAATTTTATTTGCTGCTGACCCCAAATTTGTAGGGGAAATTTTCTTTAGATTAGTTACAGTACAGTGCAACTTTTTCTAATTGAACCTTTTTTTTACTCAAGAGAACCACCTATTTTTATGAAAATACCACCTGCTGGTAAAATATATATATAAAAGAATTTTGTATTTAATTTTAAGAAATTTTAAAAAGGAAGTATGTGTCTAAAGCCAATTGCTGAAGCTTGAAAATTGAGGTTAACTACGCTGTATTGAAGATATTTACAATAGATATAATGTAAAATACTGCTGAAATTGGAAAACTGGAATTTGGTTTTCCCTCAACTGTGACTCATGCTGGAGAGGCTGACTGCAAATTGAAACCAGATTTTGTATAAAACACATCTGCACAATTTTATTTGCTGCTGACCCCAAATTTGTAGGGGAAATTTTCTTTAGATTAGTTACAGTACAGTGCAACTTTTTCTAATTGAACCTTTTTTTTTACTCAAGAGAACCCACCTATTTTTATGAAAATACCACCTGCTGGTAAAATATATATATAAAAGAATTTTGTATTTAATTTTAAGAAATTTTAAAATAGGAAGTATGTGTCTAAAGCCAATTGCTGAAGCTTGAAAATTGAGGTTAACTACGCTGTATAGCTTCAAATCATTTAATTTTTGTTTTCAATAAGATAACAGAATATTTATATACGAATGCTTTTCAATCAACTATTTCATAGTTTTAATTTTAAATATTGCTTTTTGGAAGAAATATCAGTTATGAAGGAAACTATCAGTTTTTAGGATAAATCTCTCTTGCAGCCTTATGCAATTCAAGATCTATATCATGAGAATTTCCTAAGTACAAAATATAACTTATACATGCCCCCCATCCCCTCTGTAGTACAAATTTTTGTTTAAATTATAAAACTAGTTTACATAGGCTCAATTAGTCAAACAAAAAAGTTATATAAATATGTGATTAAAATTGCCTGAGATATTATTAATTAAAGTTTTTTACATATACTGGGGGACTGTATGGAACATTTGCTAAAGATAGGTATACTTGTTTAGAATGGAAATTTTATCTAATTCAATTTTTATATAACCTTTGAAATCTATATTTTCACCATTTCTTTTGATTGGGTCAAAGTGGTTTTAGTGATATGATTTTAACAATTTTTTTATGGTCAAAATTGCAAATTGAGAACGTTTTTCCCCAAAAAAACATTTAAATAAGGAGTTGCTAATTGGAACTTTCTTTTATAGAGGGCCTCAAAATTTTGTACATTTACTAAAATATGTCATGTGATTAAAATTGTTGTAGTCTGAAAGGCTTAAGCATTTCTTGAATTTAAATTAGAACCATAAGTCTGTGACCAATTGTTAAAGAAATATATAAATCATTAAGCTATTTGAAACCAGAAGATATGTCCGTCATATGATGGAATTCGAAATTTTTCAAAATATTACCTCCCATTTGGCATCATTTTTACATCCCCCCAAATTGTTTGCCAAATATCACAGACAGACGAACAGAGAAATGGCTTTTTCTTATAGTAGAGTCTTATATGTTTTTCCAAAATATTGAATTTTCATCAATTTGGTGACATTTTCATTCATTTTTGTGATATTTTGTTCAGGTTTGAGACATTTTAAAAACGCGCCAAAATTGTTGCCAAGTGGAACAGTTGGACTGGCAGACATGCTGCTGAAACAATCATTACAATACTATTTCCCTTTCAAAACACAATTAATTTACTGATTTGGCATCACTTTTATCGATTTGCCAACATGTTGTTAATTTGGCGATATTTTAAAATTTTGCCAAATATGTATCACCAAGTGGGACGGTTGGATTGATAGGCAAACGCTACCGAAATATCATTGCAATACTATCCCCTTTCAAAACATAATTAATTTTGCATCATATTTATGAATTTAGCAAAATTTTTATCAATTTGGTAACATTTTTGTCAATATTTGATATATGTTAATATTTTGGCGATATTTTGATAAATTTTGGTGACATTTAAAAGACTTGCAAAGTAGGACAATTGGACTAACAGATAAATGCTTCTGAAACATCATTACAATATTATCTCCTTTCGAAACAGAATTAATTTCATTGGTTTGGTGTCATATTTATCAATTTGGCAAAATTTTTATCGATTTGGCAACATTTTAAAAAGTCGCCAAGTAGGATGGTTGGACTTGACAGACACATGCTATCAAAACATCATTACAATACTATTCCCTTTCAAAACGCAATTAATTTCATTCACTTGGCAACATTTTCATCAATTTCACAACATTTAAAAAAAGTCACCAAGTTGGCGATATCTCGCCAAAATTTTTGCCAAGCATTACCTAAAGATAGATAAACAGACAGATAAATTAAGGTGCTTATATTATTGAATACTCTGTATTTTTTTAACATAAATATATATAAGAATTCTTAAAAGTCATCAAAATATAAAATAAAATGATGACATTAAAGCAAAACACAAGGAATTTATTCTACAAACATGTAAATATCAAATGTAGACTTTCAACAAATTTTATATCTACTGAACTTCTTTTTTAGAATTTACTGGAGTCCAAATCAAATCTAATAAAGTGCCACTGGCTTCAGTTAATGTCAAATCTTCAGTAGCTCCAAGAAACCTGGCACAAAGCTCAAATTCATTAATGCGAAGTTTAACTCTGGCATTTCGAACATACATTCTATAAAGAGAAAAGAAAGTCATAATGAATAACAAATAAAAACATTTGTTAGAAAATATGAAATTCAAAATAGATTTAAAGCCTTGTATTAACCTATACAAAATAACATTTAAGTATTTTAAACTGCAGGTTACACAGAGTACTTACACATTTTTCATTAAAAAAACAATAATTAAGCACCTACCTTTTAAAGACTACAAAAAAAAAAAAAAGTACAATTGACTCGATATATCCTAACATTACTCAAGTGGACAGGAAAAAAGTAATGTTATAAACAGTGTGACGATATAACAGTTTTTTTTTTTTTTTTCAAAATTAAATTAGCAAATAAATAGCATTTTTTATTTTAGCAAAATACTGTCGATTTTTTAAAAAACTAAAAAATATTTTGATAAAAGTATTTTATTTACTAAATTTTAAAAGAATGTATTAAATAAATCCAACACAGTACTAAATAAAAAACTATTATCATTTATTGCTCACATTCTTTGAACAGTTCAAGCATGGTACAAAACCTTTTGTTGTTTGTTCACTTACAAAAAAATTGTCATTTGAAACTCAAAATAATTTTAAACGTGGATTTGATTATTTTGGATCTAACACTAAATTCGGTTAAAAATAGCACGGAACCTCAATTAATTTGGCAGAGACTATTAAAAAGTGGCCAAATGTGTGGGGTAGCCTTATAACAGGGGTTGATTATACTGTGAAAAAGTTGATTACATTTATACATTATGAAGCTTTATTAATTATATAACAATTCATGTATTCATGATATTTTAGAAACATCATGTCTTAACCACTATATAAGAAATTTTCCAGGAATTGTTATATAAACTTCTGAAATAAATACTTTGGAGAGCCATTAAAAACATAAATTATTTCAAATTTAAAAAAAAATAATAATAATACCTCAAAAATAAGGATTCGTCACAAGTAAGAGGAAGTGCAGTTTTTTTTTTCCCCAGGGTATATTAGAGATTGTTTACAAATGAATTATAAAATCATAAGAAAGTTTTTCTGATTGGGAGATTAGGCAGTTTGGCTACATGACTGCAAACTAAAATTAAATAAAAACATTACACAGCGAGAACCTGCAATTTTGGGGGAAAACCCTAATTATAGGTGTTGCAAGTATATATAATCAGGTTCGAGGAATAAAGATTGTTGTTGTTGTTGAGACCCAGACCGTCCGACCTACCAGAAAGGTGTAAGGTAATAAGAACCTACTGTAAGGTAACTTTACTGTAAGGAACCTTCCTATAAGAACCTACTGTAAGGTAATAACGACCTACCAGAAAGGTGTAAGGTAAGGAGGAATAAAGATTGTGAAAAAACTAAAAGTAAAAAGATGCATAAAGGGTCATTCCATGTTAAATCAACAAATGGGTTGTGCCACACCATTTTTGATTTTGAGGAAATTTGGCAGGTATTAGGTACCAATATTTTGAACCCCAAAACAATTTATTTTATACCTTAAGAAAACAAATTTCCGGAGATGTAGCCATTTGTTTACTTCACGGAGAAGCAAAAAATGAAATTTCAGACGTAGTTTCTGAAAGCCATAGAATTTATATTTGAATTATGAGAGTGGTCAGATAGGGTTCACTAGAAAATTTAAAGAATGGACGGACTTTTATTTGTGCAGACTAAATTTGATTTTAGTTAAGCCTAAGTAAAGGTTTTTGAAGTTTGAATTTTCGTTCATGAAAGGGTGTTTTGGCCATTTTATGCATTAAAAAAACAATGAAGGACTTGAAGTAACAGGCTAATTTTTATTTTCTGTTACACTTGTGTATGAGTAGTATATACAGGGAAAAAAAACAGCTGTTACTGGTAGTCCTTCACCCCGAAAAAAAGATACAAGTCTTTGAAGTAATAAAAAAAACACTCCTTGATCGCTATGGAAAATAGGCTTAGCAGGCAGGATTTTTTGAGGTAATTATTATTAGGTTATTATTATCTTTTGGGTAATTATTATGGCTGCTAAGCCTATTTTCAATAGCAATCAAGGTTTTTTTTTATGTTACTTCAAAGACTTGTATCTTCTATATCCCTTGGAGTAACAAGATAATTTTTGTTTTATTTTAAAGTACATAATAGTTTCTTATCCTGGCATTTCCAAATTTTTATCAGGTGTCCCACATGACTTTTACGGGGTATCAAAAAGCACATTTTTTAAATTGTTGAAAGTTTGAGTAATTTTTTCAGGGTGAAGGACTACCAGTAACAACTCATTTTTTTTCTACATACACAAGTGTAACAGAAAAAAAAAATTAGCCTGTTACTTCAAGTCTTTCAATGTGTTTTAAATGCCTAAAATGGCCAAAAACACCAGTTCAAGAACAAAAATTCAAACTTCAAAAACCTTTACTTAGGCTTAATTAAAATCAAATTTAGTCTGCACAAATAAAAGTTGTTTAAGCTTTCCAGTAAACCCTATCTGACCACCCTCCTAATTCAAATAAAAATTCTACGACTTTCAGAAACTACGTCTGAAACTGCATTTTTTGTTTCTTTATGAAGTAAACAAATAGTTATATCTCGGGATTTTTTTTTTTTTTTTGAGATATAAAATAAATTGTTTTGGAGTTCACAAGATTTGTACCTATGCTAAATTTCATCAAAATCAAAAATGGTGCAGCAATTTTTTTTTTTTTTTCCTTAAAATTTGTTGATTTAATTAACATTGAATGACCCTAAAATGTAAAACACCTTGACCCTATTTCCCATGTAACAATAGAAAAAATTATTCTGGTAGTTTATAACTTGATTTTCACTTTTGGATGTGAGGCTATTTTCCCTACTATTATAGTACATTTTGAACAGTGCTTAGTATTATATCAATGAAAAATAAAGTAACATTTGGATACAAATTAAGAAATTTGAGTATCTTATAAAAGAATAAAGAAGTTTTTTGGGCCATAATTTCACATTAAATATCTCATGTTCAGGAGTAGAAGTCATCCTATATTTCTTATACAATATATTTATTTAATTAGGGAAAATATTCTATATTTCTGCATGAATTTTACCAATATTTTTCTTCATATTCAGAATTTGTGTTTTTGCATTTTTATTTTACACCAGGACTAGAAATTGAAATTAATTTTGATATAAAGAGCTATAAAATTTCTTAAAGACTGGTTAATATTGAACGATAAAAATGGTACCAGAATTAGCTAATGGTGCATCAAAGGAAAATATGATTATTCAGCATAAATTGTTTTCTATGCAATTAGTGATTTAAATGAAAATGCATGAAAGAAATTGAGGTAGCTCAAGTTTTCATAGATATAAGCAAACAAAGACTCAAAATTGCTAATGATGAAATTAATAAAAAAAGATGTATGTAAATACTTTGTGAGATTATTACAACAAGTATACTTATAATGAAGAAATTAAATAAAATCTTAATTATTAGTACAAATCTTATCGAAAGTGTGTGGTGGGGCTGCATTACATCACTCACTGCTATGGAAAACATCCCGGACTATTCCTTTGTGCTCGAAGAATTCTTTTGGCTCAACGGTATAGCGGAGGATCGGCAATCTAAAGGTTCCGAATTTGAACCTATCCCCCATCATTGGGGTTATAATTATTACATTTTTTTACTGGCAAATGTACCTTATAATCGCAAACTACTCATTCGGCACAATGATATCACAATCCCAAATTACTTTTCCTTAAAATTGTTTTTGCCCTGAGATGATCAGATGAAGAGCTCAAATTCTGTTTGGCTTAGAGCATGCACAGGAAGCTTTTTTTTTTCTTTCTGCTGTTAATATTAGCTTTATGCCAAGCACTTTGCATTTAGCATTTGACTCAAGCTAGCATATCTTGCTTCATCTGACCACATGCCACTGTACTCAATAAACATATGTGGCATATAAAAGATTACAGTAAAACTGAATATTATTCAGAAAACTGTTGGACAATAAATGCAAATAAAAAATATAATAAATACTCACTTCAGACTAAGGTATAAGATAATAAGGTAAATTTATCTATTTTGATTGTTATAAAATATGCAGAGCACACACATAAAATAACAAAATTCATTTATATAGAACCATAGAAAGCAAAGTATACTATAAATTTCATTTTTCTCAATTTAATATAAAATTTTATAAATTATTGAAAAAATTTGTCCAGGGGGCTCAAGGAACATGACTTTTTACAACCTGCGTGAAAATGTGTAACTTCTCTTTGAAAAATTTGAAAATATGGATAAAAGTATAAAATAAATGAAAGAAGTAAGACAAAATATCTTCTTTATGATTTTAAACAAAAAATATAGACTTTCAAAGAATAAAAACTCTAACCCTTCAGTAAGGTTGTGGAGTTGGTAAAAATATACTGACTTCAACATAAAATTATTTAAAAATAACTTTATTTTGGAATATTTAATTTTTAGGCAATAAATTAAAATACACACAAAGTTTACCAATTACAAAACTATTTATATGAAAAATTAATATTACAATAAAATAAGGATTAACACAGAAACATATTCTAATGAAACAAAAATTATACTTATTTGAAATTTAAAAGATGCCTCTACATTCAATGTAGATGGTGAGTTGTATTATTGGAATATTTTCAAAACTTAGATTATCATAATGACTGAATAGAGGATTTCCTCTTCGTAAATTATTTCAAATGCTATATTTTGCAAGACAAAAATAATTTACTTGTAAATAATTATTTGCAACAATAATGATTTATTTGTAGGGATATATAAATTATTTCATTTCAGTAAGTTCAAGTTAGATTCAAAGTTTCTAAATTACACAATTTTTTTGCAATCATAGAGAAACAGTTAAATATGTTATTTTAAGTTTTTGATTTTTTTTTTTTATTTAAATCAAGATTTTTTTCAATTAAAATCATATTTTTTTTAAACAAATTACATCAGATTTTTTAAAATAAGTTTAACTACTCTATATAAAAAAATGGTAAATACCTGTAAAATAGTATAAATCTGTAAATAAAATATTTTTTTTTTTTTGGCATACAAATAACTATTCTAAAGTACTTTGTCCCAAGTGGAAAACTTTGGGAACATGGCAGAATTGGCAGACCATATAATGACTTACTTTACAAATTTTAAAACAAAGATGTTAGAAATAAAGCTTTGCAGAAATGCTAATCACACACAATAGCAATAATATTATTTATTTAATTAAAGATTTGAACATAAATGTAAGTTTGGCAGCCTTTTCCACCCCTAATTGATTTCTCAATTTACTGTGTAATAAACCAAAGGTTGAAAACATTCTTTCAACCCTTGCAGATGTGGCCTTTGCAGTCATAAGTTGCTCTATTACTAATAGTTCTTTTGATGAAATACAATCTTTTAAAACTGGCAAAGACTTCCACCACTGGAGAGCGTTGACTTCTTCTACTACCTTTTCTTCAAATAAGGGCCCATTAAATGGCTGTGCATGAATATTAAACTTCAGAAGAATAGCCATCAAAGATGTGTCTTTGTATTTTTCTTTGATGAATTCAACTGCTTTATTTTTTTCATCTGTACATAAGTTTTCTGGCTTAAATGTTGGGGACAATAGATATGCCAAGAAATGTACTGGTGTCAGAGGTTGGTCATATCTGTTTTTGAAGGATTTATTCACAACCAATTATTCAATACCAATTCTTCGGGGAGCAGTAGCCCATTGGTTAGCGCGCTGGAGTTGCACTCTGTAGGCCCGGGTTCGATTCCAGCCGCTGCCAAAACTGCCACCGTGTTCACGCGGAGTACGATCACGTTAAACATGTGGGTCCGTAAGTCCTTCCGAGAGGTTGGTGGTAGGGGAAGGAGGGTACGGTCCCTGTGGATGCCTCCCCCACTGGGTTCCGGTCTAAATTGGGTGGCACTTCCCGGCCGTCCAAACAGTTACCTTACACCTTTCTGGTAGGTCGGACGGTCTGGGTCTCAACAACAACAACCAATTCTTCTGGGGTGCGGTAGCCCATTGGTTAGCGCGCTGAAGTTGCACTCGGTAGGCCTGGGTTCGATTCCCCAGCCACTGCCAAAACTGCCGCAGTGTTCACGCGGAGTACGATCACGTTAAACATGTGGATCCGTAAGTCCTTCCGAGAGGTTGGTGGTAGGGAAAGGAGGGTACAGTCCCTGTGGATGCCTCCCCCACTGGGTTCCGGTCTAAATTGGGTGGCACTTCCCGGCCGTCCAAACAGTTACCTTACACCTTTCTAGTAGGTCGGACGGTCTGGGGTCTCAACAACAACAACCAATTCTTCTTCTGGCCGCCCAAACTGCTGCTCTTAGTCTACGGATGAGTCGGACGGCCTGGGCTTTCGACAAGCAATTTCTTGCAATTAACAAGCACTTTGTTTTCCTATATTAACGGCTTCAGCAATACTGCAGCAATCTCTCTGCATTCGATCTAAAGCAATCGAAATTGGTTTCAAATGAAGCAATAAGTCCTCTACATTTCTTTTAATGTTCATAAAGATTTTAAATTTCATAAGTTTTGATCTTATATACCATCATCAAACGCATCTTTATTTACACTTACACAAATGGAAAAATGAGTTTTTAATCTTGCAACCAGATCTTGCATTTCTTTTCCACATTTTTTGCAAATAGCTCTGATTCCTTTTTTACCTACTTCAAGTTTATCATTAAAATAAAACCAAATTTTTAAAGAACCTAGCATCCCCCCCCCCCCACTCCATCCATCCTTTCTCAAAGCTGTTCTACCTTCTGAGACTACTCCCACACATAGGGGAACTAACAACACTTCGGAATTTGCTGTGAGTTCCGGTGTATATTTATTGGCTTGCCTTTTTTTAATTTATATTTAAAATCCCAGGCAACACTGGGTGCATTTTCTACTACATAATAAATGAAGATGTCTGTGTATGTATGTAATATCTGTATCTGCATCTTTCAACTTTCCCAAAGACACAAGCATTTATTTGTTTATAATAATTTATTCTTTAACAATTATACATATATTGATTAATTTAATTATGTTCGAACTCAATTGTGTCAATAAAAGTTGTTTATTTCCCATTTTCTAGAATTTTTTGCAATTCAGTACTATTTTAATTATTTTCATAAGTATTTATATTTTATAATTGTTTAAAAAGTCACAAATATTTATATGTTACAAGTGTTTCTAGGTCCCCTAAGTGCGTATGTGTTCACAAGTCATCACGTATTCATATAACATTTTGTCTTTTCACATTAGTTTCAAGATCACAGTTGCTAAGAATTTTATATAGTATCTTTCTCATACAAACATTTTTCATTTTCTTGCGAACTGTCACATAGTCAGTGTACTCCGCGATGAGGGTTTTATAAAGTTGTAAACCTGAGGGGTCAGTTCCTCGTCTGGGGCGATTAAGATTAAAGCGTCATACGACCATGAAATGTGATACATGAGTGCTTCAGGACCCAAATAAGTGCACCTTAGTATTATTTTTTTAAATTTTGAATTAGTTTTTTAATTATTTTATGTTTTAGGTCGATATTTACATAAATAGATTCCTTAGCGACCTAAAATATTATCACAGCATTTCCATCTTGACACCATAGGAAAGATAAAAAAATTCTCTTTTAAAAAAACTATAAATGGAATCCATATGATGAATATACAAATTTTAATAATATACACTTTTCGAGAATTTTAAACCTCTCTGATATTTATATTACGATACATTAAAATTGACGAGTCATTCAATGTTAATTTTTTTTCAGCAGCTGCTTTATCACAAAATACTCCAAAAAAAAAAAGTTTTATAAACCTATCCATTGACTAATTCTAAAATTTTTAAATCAACGATGTCTTCAATTTTTGCAGTCTTTGCAGTAAGTTGACACTCATTTAAGGACCCTTCAACTTTTGACAACCAGCACCTTTCTATTGGCGTTATAGTGCATTTTCTGAAATTTTCTAACTTTGGGTATTTAAAAGATGTTATCCTAATATTTTTAATTTGGTATTATATTAACATTATGACCTATGAGTATTGTGCTAAAATTTGACTGAAATTGGATGAAAATTTGCAAAGATAGCAATAAATTTCAAGTTCAAAGGAGCATTTTTGTGATTTCAAATATTTTCTTCTATTTGTATTGCGAGAATTATTTTGTTGGTAGATATTAATATAGAATGTAGAGTCTCTGCGAGTAATGGGGGGGGGGGGGGTTAGGTTTCATGATTTTTTTTTTGGGTGGGGGGGCCTTTCATGCCTGTTGCACCAATGTACACAGATTTATATTTTGTTATTTTATTATAACTACCCTGCATTAACTCTGGGGCAATGCTGGGTACATTTTCTAGGTTTTGATGTGGTAAAATGACCAAAACTGCAACTAAGAGGCAGAAAGAAAGGTGTGAAAAACTAAAAGTAATGGGGAAATATGAAGAGTACAAGACAAAAGAATCTGAAAGAAATAGAATTTTTCTTAACGAAAAAGGGATACTGAAACAGTAGATGAAAAAAATCACCAGGAGAAAGATAAGCTGAACCACAGGAAATTTAGACAAACATAAATTTGCTGAAATCAATTCGCCTACTAAGGAATTTGGAAGTCGGAAAGCTTTCGGAAAAGCTGTTGCAAGAACAAAAAAATATCTTCCAAGGAGCCCTAGGAAATGCAATATAGTTACAAGAAAATTAGTTGATCCTCTTACACCAAATTTAGTTGCACAGACATTGGAAACTAAGTGTCACTGTTCTACTGCCATAAAAAAAAAGCAAAAGAGCATGTTAGAAATTATTATAAAAGTGATAATTGAGATTTTTGCATTATTGGAGAAGATAATAAAAAAATTAAAATACAGAAAAGATATCTTCAGCTAACACTAGGTTAAGCACATCAATCATTTTTAGAGGAATACCCCATCAGAAAATCAATACCCTCAAAGATAACAATCTCAAGGCGTAGTGATAAAATCAGAGCCAAATGTAGTCATTTCTGACTACTTAAATCATGACAAATATGCAGTTGTTATGTTTAATAAGATAATAGAAGCCTTCAAACACAATCATCCCAGCTTTATTATAAAAAATATCGAGTTCCAATGAGATGGCACATCCCAACATTTTAAACAGAAGTTCACAATCTTTGAGATAACATTGATCAGCATCCCTACCAATTGGAATTTCTCTGCCACTTCTCATTGCAAAGGTTGCATAGATAGGATAGGAGGCACAATAAAAAGGAGAATGCCCGAGGAAAAAGAAGCGAAAAAAAAAAAAATAGATCCCACAGCATCTATTGCTTTTGCTACAGCTTCAACAAAAATATGCACAAACATAAATATTCAACAAGCTAAATCTGAAGTTGTGGAGAATATTAAGAAATTGTTGGATAACACTTGAAAACCAGTAACTGGGGAAATTCACAGCATTTTAAGGACAAGAAAATTCCATTGTTTTCTATCACTTCAACCAGGTATTGTTCAGTGCAGCATGACATTTGACTGTCAAGAAAAACAAGAATTTAATTTTTTCACTGGAATGTTAAAAAAAAGTCAACATTAAGAAAGAAAACTTAGTTTTAAGTCTGCTGCTACAATGTTGTACAAAAAGTAAGCCAATGGGTCTAAGTGCAACATAAAGATGATGGATTTTATGGAACGGTTATAGAAAGCTGCAAGGACCTACATCATGTAAAATGCTTGATTCCTACATCAACTCAAGGATTGTTAAAACTTGAAAATGAAAATGATGCTGTGTGGTGCATCTCAGACAAAATTGTTAGAAATATTGTTATATCAATATTGGTAAATTCTCGTGGTTACTATAAATTTAAAAAATGTTTAATGGCATTGTATGCAATAACACTTCAATATATAATTAAAATATGATATATTTTCCTATTTGCTATCAGTTATATTTTAATGATTGGTTAGAAAATTCACAGCTGTCATATCTGTCACAAAAAGCTTGTCTGTCTGTCATGTTATAAAAAAAATTACTTACAAAAAGTTATATTTTAATGCTTTTGAAAATCAACATGGTAATAGTTAAAAACTTCATTGTATGGAAAAAACTTTTTCACAAATTAATCTCTTGCTAATTCAGAGAGTTTTGATGTAACTTCAAGGTCATTGGAATTTCATGTCCGTTTTATGTCATGTCTGTCACGGTGGGTTTTTAATTTTATATTAAATAAGTAGGCAACTTGAAATTTTGAAACTTCCCTAGGAAATAGCTGTGATAGAGATACATATGAGAATCAAATTTCTGTTCCTAGAAATATTATCTTCTATGTCAAATGTGCTATATTACACACCTGATGTCTGAGATGGATAAAATTAACTTTTACTTGAAAACTTGAAACTTCATCAAAAAATAAAAAAAATGAAATTTATTCAAATAAAGTCATTGAAATATTATAAATCATCTGGCTCTCTATGTAAAAGCAGTGAATATTTCATTCATACACTTTTATTCCAGACTCTAGAGTTAAATAATTTTGCATGAAAAAATTCAGCAATCCATACACAACTCATCCTCCAATAACTTGTTTACATTCTGCATCTATTAAAATTAGGCTTCATTGTAGAAATAATCAAAGTTTAATAATCATGTAAACTCAAAAATATTGTAATTGAGTTGGCGCAGAATATAGATGCACTGAAATTTAATATACAAAATTTTTTTAGTATACAAAACGAAATAATTATATAAATTTCAGTCGATGCAAATAGATTGTAAAAGTGGCAGAAAGATTTAGTCATCTCTCATCACAAACAGTAGAAATCAACGTATGCAAAAGCCAATTTCACAATTGTTGAGAAACAGATTTTCAAATGTAAGAAGAAAAACTGATCAAAAAACGTGGCCTTATTCAAATTTCGTGGCATTTTTGGAATATATATGACCAAATTCATGACATTTTTGTAATTTGTAGACATCCTATGAACTGAGGAAAGGATTTTCGCACTAGGGAAGAAGTCCTTCCGAGAGGTTGGTGGTAGGGGAAGGAGGGTACGGTCCCTGTGGATGCCTCCCCCACTGGGTTCCGGTCTAAATTGGGTGGCACTTCCTGGCCGTCCATACAGTTACCTTACACCATTCTGGTAGGTCGGACGGTCTGGGTCTCAACAACAACAGCACTAGGGAAGAAGAAAATTCAGCGGGCAAAAAGCATAAAATGTGAAGAAGTGCTCAACTCAGAAAGAACATAATTGTGAACCCATGGAGAAATCCTGTAGAAAAAGAAAAAATGTATTCGATCCAATTTGCGATTCACACATGCGGGAAGACACATTTACAGTTTTCTCTAAAATATTTCACTAATTGGGTACATGTAGTACCTTCAGTGTGACCAAATCACGATTGACTATGATTCACATATAGCTACGGAATCACGATCCACAACAACAAAGCTATCCCAGAGGCAATCAGCCCAATCTACATGCACCGGAGTCATGAGACTAAAAGGATTTCTGAGAAATTTCGGTCGCCCAAAATTACCTTCAGTGTGACAAAACTCTCGATTGACTGTGAGTCACGTATAGCTACAGAATCGCGGTCTGCAACAACAAAGAGATTGACTGCAATTTGGGAGGCAATCAGTCCGATCTACCGACCGATGGAACCGTGGGACTGAAAACGTTTCGGAGAAATTCTGGTCATCAGAAATGGTGACTTACTGTATAATTTTGGTCACCATGATTGCAAACTTGGTTGCTAATGGCGACCTGGCCATCACAAATTTGCATCCCTACTAAAACGTCCAACCTATCCGAAGGTATAAGGTATTTGTTTAGACGGCTGAGATAATGCCACCCAATTTAGACTAGAACCTAGTGGGGACGACATCAACTGGGACCATACCCACCTTTCCCTACTACCAACCTTTAGGAAGAACTTTGAGACCCATATAAGCAAATATAATATTCAGACCCATATAAGCATAGAGCAAATTAAAGATGTTAATTTAATTTTATAAAAAGTACTAAATGTTCCAATATTGTGTAAATTAGAATTCAGTACCGTGATTTGACAATTATTTTCTAATTTACTATGTTTTTTTACAATTTATGTCCTTTACATAGGTTTCCTAAATTAAAAGCAATGGAGGAATTGCTTTCAAAATTCCTTGGTTGCTTTTATAAACTATTTTTCAAATAAAGTAAAACTTTAATAATTATATGACGACTTAGTGTGCTTATCATGATAAGCACACCTTTCTGGTAGGTCGGACGGTCTGGGTCGAAGGAAGGCATCAAATTATGCTTAAGGCCGTATCACATTCAAGAACTTTTCAGGCAATTTTTCGAACAACCAACTTTTTGTACAACTTTTGCCCCGAGTTGGGGGGAAAACGCATGTGTGATAAGCGCAAAAAGTTGGGACAACCCTGAACAACTTTTTCTGGACAGAGCAGAAAAAGTTGCTCGTTTGGGACAATTTTTCAACAACCAGCCAATCAGCGATGAGCAGCGGAGATATCACGTGTAGAGAATAGGTTGGCGCAGCTGATTCATAGCGTGAAATCTACCAGCAACGTAGCCAAACAAGAACGTGGAAATTTCTGCAACTTTCAATATTTTTGGATGAATTTATACTATTTAAGATGGAATTATTTATATTTCTTTCCTGGATGAAGAGTATTCGTAAGTTTGCCAACATGGTATGAAGAATTAAGCCAATTTTGATTCGTATATCCATGTAATATTTTATTTATTAAAAGTTTTAAAGATGAGCAATTGGAATACACTTTTAAACTGGTTTGTTTTGTATGTTTTTCGTTTATATTCTGTTGCATGATCATAAACTGACTTATGACATGTTCATGCTATTTATATTTACAATATTGAATGCTTCTAGGATTATGTTAAACGTACAGAGTTGCAGCCCTTTGATGAGAAATAAATGTGTACTGCAATATTTCAGCTGATCTGTCTATTATATCAGATATGCTATTTTATTGCTGAACCCATTATAGAAATTGCCCTATACAGGGGTCCCATTTCAGTGCGAATCCGCGAGATTCTCGCGAAATCCATAAAAAATCTCGCGTACAAATTTAGGCTGCATGAGAATTTCTCTCTCTCCAGTTCCAGTCTAAAATTATTTTTTCCTTCAAATTTGATATCGAGAAATCTGATGACTAGAGATGCAGATTCGCGGTGGCCATGTCGTCATTTTTGGCGGCCGAAAATTTTCCAGAATCCTTTCAGTCCCCGGCGCCCCGCGTCTGGTAGATCGGGCCGACTGCTTCGCGACCGCGAACCTTGTGTGAATCGCAGTCAATCGCGATTTGGGCACACTAAAAGTACTACATGTTTCTGATTAGCGAGATATTTTATAGAAAACTATAAGTCTCCCCCCCGCTTACGTGGGTCGCAAATTTGATCAAATAAAATTTTGCTTTTTTTTTTTTTTTTATAAGATTCTTTTACGGATTTGAATTATGTTCCTTCCGAGTACTTACTACATTTTTCGTGTGTTGTTCGAGAAATTTTCTTCTTTCCTCGGACGAAAATCCTTTTCCCCCTACACAGTATGTCTACAGGTTACAAAAATCCCGAAAATGTCGTAAAATTGGCCATATATGCCCCAAAAATATCACAAAATTTGAACAAAGCCACAAATTTTTTATCAGAGACATTCCTTACGTCTGAAAACCTGTTTCTCCGCGATTGCGTAAACAACGCTCGTATACGGCGATCCCCACAGTTTCTGAGGGGAGATGACGAATGAATATCTTTTTGCCATTTTTACAATATATTTTCATCGACTGATTTTTTTTATAATTATTTCGTTTAATATACAAAGAATGAAAACCAAACCATTTTTCTACCATATTATTAATAAAATGAAGGGTTATTTTGCAGCAGCATCACGAAAATATGCATTTGTGCGCGATCCTCGGCATACCTCGTTTAATTTGAAAAATATTTCCCACTTTTCCAATCTGTTTGCATCGACTACAATGTTTGTAATTGTTTCGCGTTTTATACAGAAAAATTATTTTGCAAACGTATTATTTATGAAATAAAGAGCTATTTTGAAAACAAAAAGAAAAAAGTCGACACTTTTCAAACAAAATGGCTAAAATCACATGATTGGCTTGAGATTCAACAACAGTACGATGCAACTTTATGTTCTGCAAGTTTTGTAAAAAATACAAAAACAGAATCCAATTTCAAACATCAAGTCAAAATTATTACCTAATTCTATTTGCCTAGTGAAATAGTTTTCGTCGATATTCGCCCTCGGCGATCAAAAATCGTTAAAATTTTTAATTGCTATTGCTGCATGAAAATTGATCATAAAATGATTTTAAAAATCAAAATATAAAGCAAATACAGTCGGCCCTCGACTTTTGCAGTTTACAGACAAAAAAAATCGTAAATTCGCATGTGAGTCATTTTACTTAAAATAACCCATGTAGACATTATTATAAGCAAATAAAATCATAATGTAAGTATGGGGGCAGTCAGGAATTTGAGTATTATTGCTAAAAGTGTGTGTGTGGGGGGGGGGAGGTATAAAATTACCAAAAATGTGCTTACTTAATACTTAAACGACTCCTAATTATTTTTTAAAAAAGAATGTTAGTAAGAATGTTAAAAGAATGTCAGTTTTAAGAATTAAAAAATTTAAATGTCGAAGAATATGAGTTATAGTTAATGCTTTCTTTTTTATTACTTTCTAAATTAGCATGGTAAAATAAAAAATGAAATTTTAAGTTTCTCTCCTTATGACAGAAAATCTCTCCCAAAATTTTCTGGAAGGAGAGAAATTCTGCCCCTCTTTTCCTGACTTAGTGGGAACCCTGGCCCTATATAGTAAAGTTTGATTTGAAATTATCATATATTGTTCCTAATTTTTTCTTGTTTGAATAACATTTTGTTTACATTTTTGTTTATATGTGATTTCCGAAATTGTAATTTTAAAACATTTGTAATTTACTTGAAGTTACACATATACTGTTTATTTATAAAACTAATAACTAAAATATGAGCATTGTCCGTATATATGAGCACTGTCATTATGTAAGAAACATAATTTATGCATGGGTACAAATGAGTTTAATAATCAAAAACAGTTGTTCATTAGCTTTAAACCTATGTATTCAACATTCAAAGTTTTGATGATTTTGAGGATAGCATTTAACATTTAAATTATACTTTCTGTGCTAATTTTTTAGATAAAAACTTTGAACTTTGGGTCGATCGGGAGATTAGCCCACACCCCAGATTTCAAAGTACAAAAGCGTGCCAATTTCGGGTTACAATTTCCGGGTTCGGCTTTCTTCGCCAATCTGGTAGCCGCTTTCCGGACATCCAATCAGCACGCGGAATATTATTAGTATAGTAATCTGTGTATTTCATCACATCTTTTTGCACAGATCAGTTTGCAAACTTGTGGTCATTTGGCGCACGTGTTTTGTGGATCTTTGTGAAAAGTTCGTTTTGTGGATCTTGTTCAATCAGTCTCGCTGATTTGTTTTGCAGCATTTATTTATTTCCACGTAATTGACGTGCATAAAGAGTTAATTAATTTTACATTATTTTGGATTTTGATTGCAGATAAAGTTTCTAAATGGCATCTGGTAAGCGGCAAATGGAATCGAGCGAATGTTCCAGAAAACGTGGTCGAATGAATGAAAATGAGTCAGGCATAAAATTTTATTTTATGCTTGAAGCGAAAGGTCAGAGAGCAGTAATTGATTGGTGTGTAATGAAGGGATTAATGAGTGATAGATATGAATGTCCAAAGTGTGGAGATGAGATGAAATTGTGTGAAAGAGTAAAATCGATTGACGGTTTTGAATGGAGGTGTAGAAAGAAAGGTGATGATAAGCATGATGTATGTAGGAGTGTGAGAAAGGGTACGTGGTTTAATAAAAGTAAATTAACTATAATTGAGATTCTAATTTTAACTTTAATGTGGTTTGGGGGTATTGAATGCAAGGTTGCGATGGAGTATTTGAATGTCACGGGAAAAACTGTTACCGCTTGGAAAAAGTTTTGCCGTGACATTTGTATGAGTGCTTTTTTTAAAAATAAAAGTAAGATTGGGGGGGATGGTGTGATTGTGGAGATAGATGAGAGTAAGTTCGAGAAAAATAAGTATGGAAGAGGAAAGCCTGTGGAGGGACAGTGGGTGGGGTGTTTGGGGGGGTTGAAAGGGGAACGAATAGATGTTTTTTTGCGAAGGTTTCTAATAGGTCGAGAAAATGTTTGATGAATGTGATTGAGAAATATGTTGAGAAGGGGACATTGATAATATCGGACTGTTGGAAGGCTTATGATTGTCTTCAAGATGAAGGCTTCAGACACCTTAAGGTAAATCACAGCTACCATTTCAAAGACCCCGAGACAGGAGCGCATACCAATTCCATTGAAGGAACTTGGTCTGCAATCAAAAGAAAAGTGAAAGGCAGAAAAGTAAAAAATTATTTTAATTCGAATTTGTACGAATATTCTTGGAAGCGGAAGCATGGTCATTCTATTGGGGAGGAAGCTTGGAATAAATATTTGCAAGCTATCGCTTCCATCTTCCCTCCCCATAGACGCGATGAAGATGATGAAAAAGAAAATGGTTTCGTACATCACTCGGATACGGAAGAAGAGGATGACGAGGAATAAGGTTAGTTTCTTCTTTGTTAATCCCGTGCTTTGAAATTGTCTTTTGTATTTTCCCGTGTTTTTAAAATGGGTTTCTTAATTTTAAAGTATCGTTTTTTCTTTAATTTTGTTAAAGTACAGACTTTTTTCTAAGTATCGTTTTTTTTTTAATTTTGTTAATGTACAAACATTTTTCTAAGTATCGTTTTTCCTTAAATTTAGTTAAAGTACAAACTTTTTTCTAAGTATCGTTTTTCCTTAAATTTAGTTAAAGTACAAACTTTTATCTAAGTATCGTTTTTTCTTTAATTTTGTTAAAGTACAAACTTTTTTCTAAGTATCGTTTTTTCTTTAATTTTGTTAATGTACAAACATTTTTCTAAGTATCGTTTTTCCTTAAATTTAGTTAAAGTACAAACTTTTTTCTAAGTATCGTTTTTTCATTAATTTTGTTAAAGTACAATTTTTTTTTCGAAGTATCGTTTTTTCTTTAATTTTGTTAAAGTACAAACATTTTTCTAAGTATCGTTTTTCCTTAAATTTAGTTAAAGTACAAATTTTTTTCTAAGTTCTGTTTTTCCATAAATTTGGTTAAAGTACAAATGTTTTATTAAAATTTCGTATTTTTTCTTCTAAGTATTGTTAAATTAAATTTTTGATGTTTAAATTTTTTCCATAAATTTGGTTAAAGTACAAACGTTTTATTAAAATTTCGTATTTTTTCTTCTAAGTATTGTTAAATTAAATTTTGATGTTTCCAGTTATAACTTTTTAATATTGATTTAAAATCAAAAATCCTTTTAAGTTTTTCAAAATCCCAGTTCATAAAACTATAGAAGACCTCAGATTGGTAGGAGGAGCCTATTTTAAAACATGGGAAACTACGTCACTTAGGTTGGGAGGGGTCAATTTCAAAACACGGGGAAACGCGCCATCTTGGCGCAAATTTTGTACTTAGAAAAATGGGGTGTGGGCTATTGTATCGATTTACCGAACTTTGAAATTTAACGTTATTCGAATTTCATCAGAAATATAAATTTACACTTTTAAAACTTTAAAATCATAAATTTGTACATGACAATACATAACACTGTACTGATTAAAATATTTTCAAGGTCTGAATATAGGTTGTTAAATTGTAAGCAATGTTTGAAAAAATGTTCAAGACTCTAAAATGTAAATAATTTTAAATTAAGCATAAAAAAAATTTTAAACACAATGTATTTTATAGTAGTTAATTGCATAATGTGAACTATGAAGAATGATAATCATTGAAAGCAAACTAATCCATAGCTTAATGGTTGATATAAATTTAGCAGCTCATTCAACTTCAAAGTATTTCATAAATATTGAATAATTGCTTATTTGTTTCCAATAGACGTAGCGTTTGCTGTATAGAATGTGTCGAATACCTATCAATGAAAACTAATTTGTGGCTATTCAACGAGTAAGTCAAATTACAACTAGTATATATATATTATATGTTTATGTAAATACCTTTATATATATATGGTTAAGTACCTGCTATAAAATAATCCGAAACCCATAATTGGTCGAAAAATCAGGCCTAATTAAAATTTTATGGATTTCAATGTAAAATCGATCTATAATATCCATGTAATGTAAAGCAGACGAATTGCAAAGCGGTAAACATGCTGCAGTAACCCTAACCGCAATGTTGCAAAATACAGAACTGTATATTTCTTACCAAAAAAGTGATAAAAATACAGTGTTCACTCGCAATTTTTCATTTAGCCCAAGAACCCTATCACCAACTTTTTTACCAGAAAATTGGTGGAAAAGTTGTTTGAACTAGTTGGTTATTCCAAAAGTTCTTGAATGTGATATGGCCGTTAGACTCTCATTGGTAGATTTTCTGGTGGTCCCTTTGACATTTTACTCTGTAATTTCTGTTTGTAGGTATCGAAGATGAAGCAATTAAGTGCAGTTTGGGCAGTATTTTAACTGGTGAGATATTCAGAGTGCATATTTATATATTTACATTTGACAACAAAAATATGAAAAATGTAATTTTTATCCATTAAAATGCACTGTTAATATAAAATGGAAAATTCTTATAACGACCGATAAATTAAGTTTCAGTTGGGTGCGGAAGTTTCACAAATTCTCAGCTACCTGCTATGGAATCTCAAATGCTTATTTGGGCTTAGGGACGCAGTAAAGCTTAGTCGGGCCCTGATATTAATTGCTTATATAGATTACGGATGAATGTTTGTATGTAAAATTCTATAGAATTTAGAACCAGTTTTCAAGTGGAAACAAATTAAAACAAAAAGATGTTGCCTTATTATTTCTAAATCTATTTTGGGTTACCTTATCCACCCCTTATTAACATCAGGGTTAACATCAAAGCAATGTTGGTAATGCTATATATTTTAGACAACTTACTCAGAATTTCTTTTCGGTCTCCGACACACGCAATAAAATTTTCCGCCAAAATCTATATACAAGTCCGTATTAACTGTTTGAAATATTTTTCCAATGACGACTCTACCAGATGGATCTCCCAGTCCTACGAATTCAGAATGTCTTAGTATATGAAGAAAGCTTTTCGGCTTTTCAACTGGCTGTTCTTCTTTTCCGTCGGACTTTTCTAATTCCCGAAACTTACCCAATGCTTTTGCTAAACCACTTGTAACGCTTACTTCATCAAGTTTGGAACTTTCGCTGTAGAATCTTTTAGATACATTTGAAAAATTATCAGGCTTGAAAACTGTTTGCTGGATGTATGTAGTAAGAAGTCGGATATTTTTTACACAAAACATTTTGTTATATTCCTAAATTTTTAACAACTATATTTAACTAAATCGATCACAGAAACTTGCGATGCTTCCAAAAATATAAACAATTAAAATGTCACGTAAAGAGTCGTTCTTCATATGAAGATTGCAACATGTAAATCGCAATAGTGACCCCTCCAACGGAATAATCTGATTGGTTTAAAAAGATGTGAAGATGATGATGTCATATGAGCTAACAAACATAATATCACCGCCAGGAAGCGCTGAAACGTCACCTTCGTGAACTAGCAGTCAGCCAGTAATTTCTGAGCTACGTATCCCCAGTCAGGTAACATATATGTGGGTCACAGTCTTCCACTGAACTTAGTCCTTCAATAGGGGCACATAATGTTGATGAAACAAGTTAGAAGTAAACAATGAATGCTGTAAACAGTGGTCTTATTGTAGAGTTTTGAATTGTCATCGACGCTCAGCCGCGAAGGAGTGAAAACCTGTTCGGAGGACGCTCCACGTTATGTACCACGTGAGGTATTTTCGAGCCATTTTTTCGTACTTGTATTTGTCAGCACATGTTTGTACTTGCCTTGCGCGTGCAACATAACTGAGGATGCAATGTCAGTTCTTATGGATTGCAAGGGTGTTACGAGGAAAGCTTCATTTAAAACGAAATCAAGTGTGAAAATTAAGAGGATAAAGTCGGTTCCCATGAAAAAAAAACCTTATGTCCCGGGGGCATACCTTAAAGCCAGCATTGGACCCTCAGAGATGGATCGACTCACTGCAGCGACAGAGGGCGATGCAGCAAGTTGGAAAAGGAAATCCACCACGAAACTGCTGCGACTTTTGAAGCCGAGTACTTAAAGACTCTGTATATTCCTAAAGATGAGATACCGAGGGAAGCTGGTGACCCACTTCATTACCTACGACTACGTCATTGCAAGGCTAGAGGAGGAGCTTGAACATGATGACATAGAGTACAGCCAGACCAGGATCCTGCAAAAGATAGTAACAAGTAGTATTTCAGATGCTTCTTTGTTGCTGCAATCCCCTAACCCCAATATGTTAGTAAATCGTGTTACCTATAACTTTATTTATGACATAATCAAAGATTGGGGGAAAAAAACTGGACGACGATATACAGGGATGAGATATTATATACAAGGATACGACGATATTATATACAAGGATGAGATGTATAAGAAAATAGAGGGCTTTATTACCCCCAGATCATGGAAAAAACTTAAACTTTCCGTGCAGGTTGAGGAAGATGTTCAAATTGAAAATAAATTCTTAGATCTTGAAGTTGAGGAAGCCACTATGGCTGATGCGAACCCCCTTCCTAAGGATAGAGTCTCCTCCTTCTATGTGCACTCTTCAAGCAATTGGGGAGCCCTCATAGAAGAACTAAACAGCATGTTAGCTACTAAAGTTCAGGCCTTTCTTATGGGAAGGGTAATTCGGATCACTCCTGGGTCCATTGAGGATTACAGGAGTGTTCAGACTCACCTGACCCTTAAGAGGATACTCTTTAATTCAATTAGACTTAAAAATGAAAGACCGAAAAAGATAGTTATCAAAGGGTTGCCCTCAAATACTGATAGCTATAGAATTATAGTCGCCCTCGTAAACGAGGGATTCAAAGTAATTAGAATTTCCCAGTTCAGAAAGGATAGGACCCCCTCCCCATTTTTCAGGTAGGCCTCGAGCTTATAGAGGACTGGGCGAGGATTCACGAAATTAAAAATATCTTATATATGCAAGTAAAAATAGAAATGTTCAAATGTAAAGGATTCAAAATGTGCTACAACTGCAAGCTTTATAACCATCACAGCGACCATTGTACCCTCCCCCCTCGTTGTTTAAAGTGTGGCGAAGGCCACCCGAGTAGAGAATGCATTAAAACGAGAGAAACCCCTGCTAAGTGTTGTAACTGCGGCTGAAATCACCCCGCAAACTTTAAGCATGACCCCCAAAACCCCTGGAACCGTAAAAAGTTCCAGGCCACTAAAATTACCCATCAAAATTCTAAATTGACCTCCCTCCACAATCTTGGTTAGGAAAACTTTCCCCTCCTTCCTTCTAAAAGCATCCCCCCCTGTTCAAGAAGTGCAGGCGAGTGCCGAGACGGTTTCAGGAAAAACCGGAAAGCACTCTGCCTAGGCACGACCTGACACAGGCTTAGACCCCTCTCAGACCTCGAATGCATTTCTCGACTTCTTGAAATTTTTCAAGAAGTTCGAAAAATACTTCGACCTGCGAGTAACTTACAGGAGTTCTTAAACACCATACTAAACGTAATAACCTCGGATGATGATCCAATGACTAAAACCTTCAGTATTATTAAAATGTTTTCCGATTTGAAAAAACCTCAGCCCCTCCCCCCAGAATTAAACTTTAGTTCAGGGACTGCAGTACTCAGCTTCTGTATACTGCCTACTTCACCTCGTGCTCTTCAGCTCTTCCCAGCACGTGCCATTGCACCACCTTGTGCAACCACAGGCCCTTTTCTGGACCCAACTGACGCCCTGCCCACTCTGGGGCGCTTTCATGGACTTATTATGGACTATACAGATATTGTCAAAGACTCAAATATCTTAAAGAGGAAATCGATGATAAAGACGCCTTCAGCGTCAGGTGCCTCAAGCATTTACGAAACAACGAAGTTTTGAAGATAAGGAAGATGGGGGAACTGGCGAATATCCCCTGCAGGAATGCAGAAGAGATTCAGTTAGGAATCAGCATGGGACGTCTAAATCGGGATTTAGGATAGGTTTGGGTCTTTTTGAAAATTCAAGGAAGTCGTAGTCGGTCATATTATAGATCAGTTCGTTGGGGATCTTAGCGAGGTTGTCACAGAAATTGTTAGAGAGTTTTCGCATCTCTTGCTTAATAGTTTTAATTTTGAAATCGCGATGTATTACAAAGTTTTTCAAGTATCTTGAGGCTTTTCTGATAGAACGTAGGATTTTGTTCTGAATGATTTGGACATTTTTTACATTACATTTCGCAGCGTAGACCCAAATTGGAGAGGCATAGAGAATGATGGGGCGGATAACTTGATTTGTAAAATAGGATTTTGTTTTCAATGCTGACATCATTCGAATGCAGGAGGAAGCTCAGTTCTGCTTTTACAAAGTTTATTTCATCTTTGAGTTTTGCAATGTGGGATTTCCATGTCAGTCTGCTGTCAAGAGTGACACCGAGATATTTACATGTCCTCTCAAAGCAAACTGGCTGATTGTTGATTATGATTGGTTGGGACGGAAAACGTTGATGTGAGAAAAATACAGTTTGACATTTGTTAGAGTTTATTTTGATGCGGTATTTCTCTAACCAGGGTTCGATAGTGTCGATGTGATGTTGTAAGTATCGGTGTAGGTAGTTGGTGTTGTGGTGTGTGGCAAGAATGGTAGTGTCGGCCGCATACAAACAAAAAATAGTAATGTTGGTTCTAGGGATGTCGTTTATGTAAATTTTAAAAAGAATGGGACCAAGTTTACTGCCCTGGGGGACTCCAGACAGGATATGTTTGGTGCGTGAGTGTGTCTTGTTTAGACGCACATGAAAGGTTCTGTCGCTGAGGTAGGAGTATAAAATATGGGTGAGAGAGTGTGGCATACGGAGCTGAATGAGTTTTTATATGAGTCCGATGAACCACACCCTATCGAAGGTCTTAGCGATGTCAATAAGTATACCTCCAACTGCTGACCGGTTTCGGAGTCCGACAGAGATGTACTCTACCACGCGGAGCAGTTGGTGTGTTGTAGAATGAAGCTGTCTAAAACCAAATTGCTCTGGGATTAGAATGTTGTTATTAGCAAGGAAATTGCTTATTTGGATGACGATGAAATGTTCAGCCAGTTTACCAAGGGAGGATAGCAGGCTTATGGGGCGATAACTTTTTGGAAAGTTTGAATTTTCATTTGGTTTAAGGATTGGAGCAATGGCGACGTGCTTCCAGTCGCGGGGAAGTAATTGAGATCGAAAATGGAATTGATTAAAACGGTGATGTAAAAGATTATATTAATAGTGCAGGATTTAAGAACTTTGAAATATCGTCAGAGCAGGGGCTTTTCTTGTTTTTGAGAGTGTTGATGTAGTTAACTATGCCAGTGGGGAAGAGGCAAGTATTTGGAACACTAAGAAACTGCTTCACGGTATCCTCGGCTTCCTCCATGAAATTTAGGCAGAAAATATCTTCGTGTGGTGTGAATTGTTTTTCATATAGTACACACACACATCACAATAAGTAAATTAGCTTTGTCTTGTTCTGTGTAAGCAGTGGTATTATTGTGAGTGAGTAAGGGAATATTTTTGTGCTTTTGACGAATACGTTTTAAGAAGCCCAAAGTGAATTATTAGTAGGGGAGAGAAATTCGAGGTATTGCTTCCATTTGGCTTGTTTATAGTTAGAGATTAAAAGTTTTATTTGTGCCGTCAGGTGATTGTATCTAGTTCTGTGGGCAGGATTTCTTGAGTGTTGTCAGTGTTGGCGAGCGCAGTTTCTGAGTTTAATTTGGCTAGTGATAGACTATAGGTGTTTTTGATAGAGTTGTGGAATGTAGGTGGAGGTGCTGTCGAATAGTGCTGAGCTAAATGTTTGGGTTAGTGTTTTGATCGCCCTGTCAACATCTTCGGTGGAAGTGATGGTTGGGAAGTTGCGAGAATGGGGGACTCGGTTAGAAGTTTAACAAAAATTTTCCAGTTAACATTAGTAGGGAGAGAGGGGGCGGGAAGAGGGGTATTTAGTTGCAGCGTTAATAAGATTGGTAGATGGTCCGAGGTAAAAAGATTAAGTACATTTACAGATGATGGGAAGGGACGATTTTTTAATTATGCAAAATCAATGGTAGTAGGGTTGGTGTGATTACTATATCTGGTGGGGAGGTTAGAAAATTTAATGTCTAAATTATTATCAATAAAAAAGTTGTTAAGTTCTCTTCCTACCCAGCTAGTCCAGTGTGCATTCCATCTAGGATGGTGCGCATTGAAGTCACCTGCTAGAATAGTAGGGGATGGGGGCTTAACCCTTTCGCGACAAACGGCACGCCCAGGTGCCAGATGCGAACATGCATTCAAGGACGAGCGGCACTCACTCGGGCCAGAGGAAATTTTACCGCAAGCGGATAGTGGCACCTATAAGTGCCACTACGCAGAACGTTTTAATTTGTGAACTAGATGGCGTTACTTGTCCATGGAACTAACTTCAATGCATTTTGCAGAGGCATGACCTTGGCAGAAAAGGATCGAATGAATTATT
Source organism: Amaurobius ferox (assembly GCA_951213105.1). Lineage (NCBI taxonomy): Eukaryota > Metazoa > Arthropoda > Arachnida > Araneae > Amaurobiidae > Amaurobius > Amaurobius ferox. Next base: position 26,298,426 of record OX578152.1, read on the forward strand.
TCTCCATTTGGAGCGGTGAAAATCATTTTGTAACATAAACAAACAGAGCAATTCTCGTAGCATCAACAATTTTATAATTGAGTTTCGGTTTTTAATTTTATTTCAGCGTTATGATTTCGTTGGTGAATCATAGGAATATGAGAGAGTATTTCTTTTTGTTTGGGTTTTAGAGGCAGTGAAATTATTTGTTTATTTCGGATAAAAGAATGGGAGCAACTAACGAGTATTTTGTATTCAGATTTGTATGAAAATTATACATCAAATAGAACATAAATATTTCTTTTATTCCTGTAAAAAGTAGATTTCTGTGTTGAATAGGTGAGTTTTAGAGAATTTTTTTCGAGAGTTAGGCTTAGCGCAAAAAATGCGCCGTCCTTTTCGACCAGTTCGGAAGCGAAGCGCGTCGTCCTTTGGGCCGCGACAGCTCCGGAATGCCGCCGTCCCGAAAGGGTTAAGTAAGAGGTCAAGATCGCTATAAGGGGGGTCGGAAGAGTTAATTCTGTTGTAAATGGAACCAATTATGAGTTTTTGTTGCCTAGGAAGTAGGATTTCCACTAATGTGTTTTCAAGACGATGTGTGTTTGAACTTGGGAGATGTGTGTGTGGGATGTGATTTTTGATGTAAACGGCTGTTCCGCCATAGTTTAGTGGCTTTGAATTTTTAAACGGTCTGGGCGTTTTGTTTTAAGTTCCTGTAGTAGAATGATGTCTGCGGGTTGTCAGTTAAGTGGTTTCTTAGGTCGTCAATTTTATCGCATAGGCCGTTAGCATTCCAGCAAAGGATACTTAATTTGGATGGGTGTCTATTCATGATTGGTAGGATTTATCTAGGCACCGAAGATAGATTCAATAGCACGGATAAATACAAATAGTTTGTTGAGGGGACCCTCAACTTTTTCCATATCGGTGATAGCTATTGTGATTTTATTTATTATGTCCTGAATATTGAATTTTGAAAATATTTTTTGAATTGCAGTAATTAAGTTCATAATTTCACTTATTCCTCCGAGAGAGGGCGGACTTTCTGCTTCCTCGTGAATGCCCACAACTTCCATTGGGAGGGTGGGGGATGGCAGGTTTTGCTGGTTAGTTTGACTATATGATTGGTTGTTTGAATGCTATTTGATTTGACATTGTTTGGTGTAGAATTATTAGTTGATTTAGTTTGATTTTCAGGTGGGAGAGCTACAGGAGTTGATGAGGCATGCTGGTTATTTTCAACAGGAGGCAGAGCATAAGGAGAGGCGGTGGGCTTAGTTTTTTTGATAGTGAAGGTGGAGCTCTTTGCAAAATAAGGTTTGTTTTGGTTCTCTGTGAGGCTAAGTTCACGGATTTCTTTTTCTTTCTCCTCAAGTTTTCTTTTCCTATCCTTTCATGTATGATTGAAAAGGGTTCTAGCTCAGGGCAGGCCGTGCTAGTGGAGGGATCTGAAGGTGCATAAAGGTTTCTACACTGAAGTAGTTGGTCGGATGGGAGCAATTGGATTTGATTGTTTATAGGTATGGGTGATACTGGAGTTAGAGTTTTGATGGGAAGAGGATCCAGGTTGATTGTTTTGATTTTTATTGCTGAAGGTACTTGCAGTTTGGATTTGGGGGGGTCCCTTGTTAGTTGGGGCTTTTAGAAATCCTAAATAGTTGGCCGGGTGAGGTCTTTTACAGTTTATGCATTTTGCTGGGAGGTCTTTTGATTTGGTACATTGTTTGGTTTGGTGGGGCTCTGCACATTTTAGACAGGCGGGGGAGGTTACAATTGTCAGAACTATGTCCCCATGATTGACAGTTGTAACACTGAAACCAGGGAAAAGGATCGTAATCTGTTATTTTGACAATGAAGCCAACCACTTCCTCTAGTTCACAAATTTCATCAAAGTTAACGGAGTTGTAGATATTAACAAGGAAGATTGGTTCTGGTAAGTCGGACGGTCTGGGTCTCAACAACAAGGAAGATTGGAAGTTGCTCTTTCGTTTTGAATTTCCTTAGTTGGGACACACGTTGGATGTCAAATCCCTTAGATGCTAGGTCCTCTTTAAGTGTTAATGGGAATTCCTTTTAAGAGGATCTTCTTGAGCCTTTCTGATTTTATGCTCATACTATGGAATTGGATTTTATTTGCTAACAAGCATAATTCGTGAATTAAGTTGACTATGTTGATGGAAAAAATGTATGTTAGAAGGCCAATGTTTTATTTATTTTGTTTTGTTTGTTTTATTTGTTTTGCACATTGTTTGCGTTTTGTTTGTTTTATTGGTTTTGTTTGCTTTATTAATTTTGCTTGTTTTACTAGTTTTGTATATATTTTTTATCTAGTTTTGTATGTTTTTGTATGCTTTTGCTTGTTACATTGATTTTATATATTTTTATCTAGTTTTATTTATTTCGTTTTTATAGTAATTTACCAGTCATTAGTTGATGACTAGTTAAATATTGATTGATCATATTTTAAATATAAATATAGAACGCAATTTTTCTCAATAATAAACACAGATATAGCGCAAATTGCTGCTCAAATAAATTGACAAATGAAAACGATCTTTTCCGAATTGAATTTCATTCATGAGCTTGGGTCAGTAGGGCAAGAGGTTTGGGGACAAAGACCCAAGAGGTTTGGGGACAAGGGCTGCATAAACAGTTTATGAAAAAAAGCAATAACTTGTAAAGTAGAGAGTAGTAGGGTGCTTAAGCATTTGCTGCAAAGAGTCCTAAAAATGTTGTCTGCAGCAGTGAAATTACTTCTAATGGTTGGATAACCTATTATCTTAACATCCTATTAGAATAGATATCACGATTACGCTCACCGCACCCATAGTATTATATATAGGGATAGTCCTGTAATGGGGGTTGAATGTTTTGAATTTGAGTTTTCGGTGGAATAGCACATTTAAAAGTTTAATACGTGATACAAGAATTCCAGTAAAATATTACCACAAAAAATCATGAACACAGACTGTATGATACTTTAAGATACTCATAAAAAGGTATACAAATCTACTATGAACTACTATATTGCTGAAAAAGCTTTATATTTGAACACACAATTTCAGAGCACGATCTCTAGTCATCAAAAAGCCCAATAAATCCAAGTACTATGTTCAGTTTTCTAATATATGCTAAACAATAGAGTTAGATCACTAGGATGTAGCTTAAATATATGTGACTACCGCTATTAGTGCTTCAAATGCCATGGCAAACAAAGTAAAGATATAATACACTCCAAATTCACACTGGCTGTCACAAACTTCTAAAATCTCATACAAACGGAAAAAACAAAAAAATGTCTGTAACCTAGCAAAATCTCTGAACAATAAATACACGGAAGCTCGGCATAAATAAAATTAAAGGTAAATAATTTAGACAAACAATATTTTGAAGTAGCAATTCGATGTGTTGTTTTGAAGTAGCAATTTGATGATATTCGAGTAGCAATTCCACAATCACGGAAACGTAATTGAACTTGGACTTGGAGACAAAGGAACTTGAAGACAAAGCTGCAGTCCTCAGTGATGTACATTCAGATCTTTTATCAAATTTATAGAATGATAAATGACCTTTCCGTGATTGTGGCATTATTATATATGATCTGTTGTTATATTTAATACTGTATTAGAAGAAATAAATATTTTAAAATGTGCATTAAAAAATAAAAATAGTCGGTCTGAATTAAATTACGACAACAGATGGTAGCACCAAAAATATTTTGAATTAAAATAAAAAATATATTCTTTGTTTTATTGGGTATTAAATTTAGTTTTAATATAATCTAAGCATTGCATTTTATTTTTCAGAAAATATTTCGCAACTGCTTGAGCAGAATTTCGGCGAAAAACGTATGCCGCGAAAGTTAACAAAGGGTGGATAGGGCAGAAGATTTACTGACGCTTACTCTGAAGCAGTTCTCGCTAGTATAGACGTCATTTTGTTTGAAGTTGTTTACACTGCATTGCTATTTTTATGATGGATGCAAAAAAAAAGAACAGCGTGTTTGCATTAAATTTTGTGCGAATCTTGCTAAAAGTGTAACAGAAACTGTGGAAATGATTCAACAAGTGTTTGGTGAACAATCACCGAGTCCAACCCAAATTTTCGAACGACATATAAGCGTTTTAAAGCTGGTCGAAAGCTGACGAACACACAGGATAACCTTCGATGAGCACAACACCAGAAAACATTGACAAAATTCGACAGACCATTCATAAAGAAAGACGTCAGACTATTCCAGATCTCTGTGATGAAGTTAGAAATGGATATGGAACATGTCAGCGAATTCTCACTGAAGAATTGGGAATGCATTGCGTCGCCA